>JACEEZ010020174.1:180080-182580 GCA_016584305.1 Chionoecetes opilio
CTCTCTCTCTCTCTCTCTCCTCTCTCTCTCTCTCTCTCCTCTCTCTCTTCTCTTCTCTCTCTCTCCTCTCTCTCTCTCTCTCTCTCTCTCTCTCTCTCTCTCCTTCTCTCTCTCTCCTCTCTCTCTCGCTCGCTCTGCTCGCTCCCTCCTCTCTCTCTCTCTCTCTCTCTCTCTCTCTCTCTCTCTTACTCATCACTTCTTTTTCTCTCTCCCCACTTCGCTATCCCTTCAGTCCTCCCTCCCATTCTTTATCCCCTTTAACCCCTTGAGACCCAGAGCGTAATATTCATTGTAATTTGGGAACCATAAGACAATTTATAGTGAATATAAGCAATATTTTATAGATATAACCTGTTTAGTATCCTTGTCGACTAACTAACTAATTTGCTATATTCAGTTACTTCTCGTAATATTTTTGGCTAACAACAGACAATTTTATATAGCAAAGGAAAGATCTGGGCGTGAAGTGGTTAATCCCATTTCTGTCCCTCTTCTCTTTGCCTTTGTTCAATTTTTTTTTTTTTTATTCTTTCTCGTCTCCCCAACAGGTGCCCAGACATAAGGAGGGGCAGCAGAAGGGGGTGTGGGCCAGTGTGGGGCCGCTGCTTCGTCAGGTACACTTCCTCATCTTCCTCGTCACCATCTTCCTCATCGGCTTGTTTGACGGCCTCGACACCGGTTTCCTTTTCGTGCAAGTAGCAGTGGTGGTATAAGTAGTTTATAAGTATATGTAGTGGTAGTATATGTATAGTGGGAGTATAAGTATATATAGTAGACTAGTAGTAGTGTATAAGTATATGTAGTAGTAGTCATAGGTGGGCGTTATCGCGATAAATTATCGCGATAATTTATCGCGATAACGATATCGGGTTATCGGTTATCCGATATTTTTTCACCCCGCGTTATCGATTCATCGGTATAGCCGATACTTTTGGTTCCAAACTAGCAATAATCGATTATTTTATTTTTTGCTTCCAGTTTAGGCTGTGCAAAAGACATTTTTAGTAGTTTAAACTTTCAAATGTAGTTATTTTACGTACAAACAGTACTTTTCATTAGTGAAGAGACAGGATAAACATTGAATTTAGAAGATATTAGTGTGCAAAAGGTAAATTAAGGGTTTTCTAACAGTTTACTGATAGCATTTAAGATTTTTTATTTAAAATATCAATATCGTTATCGCTAGTATCGGAATTTTGGATTTATCGATTTATCAGTTATCGCCTTATCGGGCGATAAATTTATCGCCAGTTATCGATTATCGGTTATCGCCGATAAGGTTATCGTTATCGATTTACCGGTTATCGTGATACATTTTTTCGTTATCGCGCCCACCTATGATAGTAGTGTATAACTATAAGTAAGTAGTGTATAAGTAGCTATATGTACTAGTAGTGGTAGTATATGTATAGTGGTAGTATAAGTATATGTATTATTAGTGTATAAGTATAAGTTGGTGGTGTATAAGTAGTGTTTAAGTATAAGTAAGTAGTGTTTAAGTATAAGTAAATAGTGTATAAGTCTATGTGGTGGTAGTATAGCCTATGTATAGTGGTAGTATAAGTATAGAAGTAGTTTATAAGTATAAGTAAGTTGTGTGGAAGTATAAGTAAATTGTGTATAAATAGTGTATAAGTATAAGTAGGGTATAAGTAGTTTACATTAGTAGTGTTTTGTTTATTCATTCACTCCTACTATAGTCTCTTTATATACATATTTGTCTTTATAATATAATTGAACTATAATATAAATTTCAATGATAATGATAATAATATTAATAATGATAATAGTGATAAAAAAAAATTATAATAGTTAATATAATACAGTAATGATAAAAATAATGCAAAAAATTCTGTAGAGTTAGTGAAACGTGGCAAGGCGTCACCGCAGAGTTTTTCCCCGCCACCCTTGCTTCTCGGGACCGCCCTTCCCAACCATCTATAATAATATAAGCGAAAGTGTGTCTGTGTGTGTGTCTGTCTGTGTCCGCGATAGGTGCCGCCCCCAGTGTGCCAATCCCATCATATGACACAGTTTTGGAACCGGGTCGACCAGGGGCACATTTTAAGCCCACTTATGAGATGATCCGATCACTTCTTTTCTTTTTTTTCTTTTTTTTTTTAGTAGCTTATTAGCGAGAATTGTGAAGAAGAAAAAGTGGGTTGCGAGAATTGAGGAAACCTTGATGTAGGGTGATGGGTAATGGGTGAGTGAATGGGTGGGGTGATGGGTAATGGGTGTGGGGTGATGGGTAAGTGAATGGGTGGGGGGTGATGGGTGATGGGTGAGGGAATAGGTGGGGGCTGATGGGTAATGGGTGAGTGAATGGGTGTGTGGTGATGGGTAATGGGTAAGTGAATGGGTGTGTGGTGATGGGTAATGGGTGAGTGAATGGGTGGGGGGTGATGGGTAATGGGTGAGTGAATGGGTGGGGGGAATACATACATTTCTACATCCATGATTTCAGGAAAGTTAGAAGGGGCTATCTGGAGGTGGTCTG
>JACEEZ010020174.1:187580-275080 GCA_016584305.1 Chionoecetes opilio
GATCCGTTGGTGAAGAGGAAGAAGGTAAAGTCTGAATTTTTCGCCTCGTCCTATTCCGCCCTGTATTCTCAGACTGCGTGAAAACGAAAAAAATGTGAGAATAACATGGTAACTCGGACCCCTCTGTCTATTATCGCATTCTCTGTCTCTGTCTACTTGTGTTATCGAGGCTCATTTCCGTTTCCACACAGTTTTGTAATCCACAACATATGTATATACGTACTTAGTACATGAAGCCCATTGGTTGTTTATACGCTGATCATTTCTAGGTAGAACCGTAGAGAGTGTACCGTTTGTCACTTTTTTGGTGCACGTTAGATATATGATGCCTCGTCTTTGTCTTTATCGTGCCTTCTAACATTGAGATATGACTGTGATAATGCATAGTGGGTTTTTTATGAATAGCAGTGTTTAACTCATAAGGTTTGTCTAAAAATGGCGTTTATTAAGCATTCAAAGTATATGTTGTGTGGATGAATCATCGTATATATACGTAGGCGGCCTTAAGAAGATTGGATTACGATTGAGAGATTACGGCATTGAAAATTCTCTTGGACTTTTCATAACAAGATAGATTGAGGGCGTTTGTATTTAGACAAAAGCTGGAGAGACTGTTTTGTGTCTCTCTATAAGGAATAATGAGATAACCCGGTTTAAAAGTTCAGTTGTTTCGAACCCGTGTCGTTCAGTCTCTCGAGAATTGATTGCCGCAGCCAGTTAGTTTTCCTGCGTGAGTGACGAGAGCAGTGTCGGTGCCGAATGGGGGATTCACAGCACCACCTTGCGTGTCCACCTTCACTAGGTAAGGATTTAGTTTCATTAGTTGATGATAGATCGCCCCGGTTGTCAGAGGGACTGTGTCATCTCTTGTCAGCGGGGCGGATGTTCTCTGCGTCTCCCACCATCTGAGGTACGCCATCACCTTATTCTGTGAACGCACTTTAAATGGCTAGGGTCAGGGATACCAGCTGATAGAAAACGGAATATTAGGAAACTTAATAGTGGTATAAATCGCTATTGTTATAGGTGTCTTAAATGTAGTTGGTTTTTCTGGAGTACAAGTGGAGTAATAGGCAAAATAAATGGTATATGGTCGAGGATACAAGGGAGAGATTAGCTCACATCTTTCATTTGACGCCGTGGTTCTTAATAGTTTGCGGGGAAGAATTGAATTGAATTAATGCTGAAAAGGGGGAAATATGCCATTGCGGGGAAGAGACTGCTTTTGATGGGTGATTACTACTGCGAGGTTTGCGAGGTAACACCAACGTCACCAAGTAAATACAAAGACCAAAATATAATACAAAGAGCTCCCGAGGGCAAGTGTACGTGTGGCTGACGTGAGGCGTGGCAGAGGCGCCGTGCATTGCCAGCATCACAGCGATCTGAGTGACAATGGTGACCACCTGGATCTCTCTCCCACTGTCCCACACCAAAGACTTCCTCCGGGATATAACTTGGTATTATTCCAGTTCAACACCGAATTAACTTTGGTGGGCGAAACTATTTTTGTGTGTGTGTGTGTTTTGATGCGTTTTGCTAACAGTTTCTGTCGCAAATCACTTTAAAGGCATGTATTTTTTTCTTTTTCTTTTTAGTTAGGTAAAGGTTAGGTTAGGTATAGGTTGGTTTAGGTTCAATTTTTTTTTCAATCATTATTGTCGTAAATCACTATAAGAAAATGAAAAAATGGGTTAAAAGTGATTTGCGATAGAAAATTTTAGCAGATAATTAAAAACACCTTAAAACTCGCCAGAAAAAAATTGTTTCGTGCACCAAAGTGAATTCGGTGTTAAACGGGAAATATAACTGTTACTTTACTCTCTGTGAAGTCATTAGTTCGGTGCTAGTTTGTTTTTCACGTCTTTCTTGGTCAGGATCCAAACACTCCTATAGCTACAGCCACTCCATAGCCACACCCACACTCAGAGCTGGGCAGTATTTAAATACATTTGTATTTAAATACATTTGTGTATTTAGAAATGTATTTATAAATACATTGGTTGTCATGTATTTAAATACAGTATTTAAATACTTTTATGAATATTTAAATACATTGTATTTAAATACTTATAATCTAAAAGTGTAAATACTTTTTTATCAGTTAATTTGGCCATAAACCCGCCCAACTATCTGGCAACCCTGATGTTACAGTGAACCAGTGCTTCCACTTTCAAGGAAATTTCCTTATATGAAGGAAATTTAGGCCTGAGAAGGAAATTTCTAAGGAAACTCAAAATCTAAGGAAATTCTAAGGAAATCCAATTTTTTCTGACGTGTTAGAATTTCTGTGTTTAAAATGTATTTACAAATGTATTTAAATACAATTGATGTATTTAGTATTTAAATACATTTCTCCCATGTATTTAGTATTTAGTATACATTCAATGTATTTAGGGCCCAGCTCTGCCCACAGTAGTGAAGGATTCCCCCCCTCCCCCCCTCAGCCCCTTCCAGGATTCCAAGGTCACAACTTCTCGGCTTATTTCCTGTACCTGTTCTCTGCTAGGTGATTGATTGATTGTAATGCCAAAAAGGGGGAAATGTGCCAGACATCAGAGGTCATATGGCACTATTGGGAAAGCATAAAAAATGGGAGGGGTTAGAGCAGTGGCATTAAGAGTTGTGAGAGAAACATAACCAATGTAGAGGCACGCGTTAGAGAAGAAAAGATACGCGTGTTGAAAAATGTTAATGAGCTCTTCCTTCTTGACGGATATTTATTATAAAAGCTAGAGAAACACAGGGATTGATTATTTTGTACAATTTGTAGAGGATAAGATCATTATATTTTGGTGCCAAATAACAAAGAAGAAGAATGATGTATTACCCCAGATAACACGTGTAGATGATAGGTGGTAAAATGTATCTTCATTGTGAGCTTGGATGTAAGAAATGAGTGGTGAAACAATCATTAGAAACTTTACAGTCATATTAGAAACATGTCTCAGAAACATGAAATGAATGAATGAGTGATATACGATGATGCAGTACAAGGATAACAGACTGTAGTAAGGAGTGGTAGGATATTCTGCTCGCCTCAGTACTGAATAGCATTACATAAAGACAAACCATACACTTTTAGCATCCTAACTTCACATCCACTAAAAATATACAGTATAACAGTGTTGTGAAAATACAAAAACATGGGGAATACAGAATTTGATTTCATGAATAAAAACGTACTGAGGGGGAGGAAACTATTATAGTTCACATTAGAGAAAGGTAGACGGAATCTGGTACTTAATTGTAGACAAAAAAAAAACATTGCAGCCCATAGGTGAGACACAAGAGCAGGTGGCCATGAAATAGTTTCCAGTGCCAGCAGAAAAAACTGGACACAAGAGACCAGTGCCGTTTCTTACTATGTGAACTACGTGGTTACAAAGAGCCCCCGAAGCCACCAAGGGGTCCCCAAGCTGCCATTATTTGTCTTTTTTTTTTATAATCTAGTCTTTTTTTTTCTTCTTAATAGTGCCATGTGACCTCTGATGTCTGGCACATTTTCCCCTTTTTTGCATTAAATCAATCAATTTTCCTCTTAAAGTGCATCAGATTGATGCATTTGAATATTAAAGGCGTGCCCCCGGACCACCTTAAGCTACGGTCACACTAGACACTGGTACCCGTGGACTGGGCGGTTTTGCGTGGGCTGGGAGCAGAGCTACTTCTGGGCGCCCAGAGGAAGTGGTCACACTCACACTGTCTGAGCCGCCTCCCAGCCCAGTGCTAGGCAGATCTCAAATCAAAACAAACGCGACAACGGCGTCTCTTAAGACCAAAATATACCGTAATACATGACAATACACTAAAATAAGGTATCAAGAGACATAATACATAAATTTTAAAAACTTGTTTAGAGTGTATTTCGGTGTATTTTGGAATATTTAGGTATTATCGGTATATTTAGGTGTATTTTTCGGTGTATTTTGGTATATTTGGTATGTGTTTAGGTGTATTTCGGTATTAAGAGACATCCACGCGACAACTCACGGCACACCTGCTGCACCGCCGGGTTTATGGAACTGTCGCCGATGGGAATTCTAGCCGAAACACCAATCTAGAACTCTCGCCGACGTGGAATTGTTAACCTAACCTGGACATTGGCACCTAACTTAACCTAACTGATCAAGCTAACGATAGTATTTCACCCCTGAATGCAGAAACACAAGTAAAACTTGTTAAATGTATATATTGGGTCCTGTAATATCAAGAATTGGAACACTCGATTACGGCGGCGAGAATTCCTATCGGCGACAGTTCCAGGTACCCACCGCTGGCACCTGGAACTGTCGCCGATCGGAACTCTCGCCACCGGCGGCGAGTCTTCCAATTCTTGATATTACAGGACCCAATTTACACATTTAATCAGGTTTTGGTAATAATGGACGAGGACTTCGCGGTCATTTTCAGAGACGCTGACACATTTTTCCTGCCCCAAAATAGTGCTTTTTCTAATAGAGATAATTTTATTTTCCGGAAAGCAATAGTTTTCATACAATAAAAAAAATTCTTCACCGAATTTTGTGGTCGCCGTTTCAATTAAAAACACTGAATTTCCATCAGAAAAACACTAAAACTTGACCGAGAAAAACTTGTCAGGGTCTCTCAGATAACCGGGAAGTGATTGAATAGAACATACCAAACCTAACCTTAGGCTAACCTTATAGGTTTTAATGAAACTTAACCTAACCTTAACCACTAAGTATACCTAACCTAACCTTAGGTTAAGGTTAGGTTAGGTTTTATTAAAACCTATAAGGTTAAGTTAGGTATACTTTGTGGTTAAGGTTAGGTTAGGTATACTTTGTGGTTAAGGTTAGGTTAGGTTTCAATAAAACTTATAAGGTTAGGTTTGGTATGTTCTATTCAATCACTTCCCTGTTATCTGAGACCCTGACACATTTTTCCCGGTCAAGTTTTAGTGTTTTTTCTTTTGGAGATTCAGTGTTTTTAATGGAAACGGCGACCATAAAATTCGGTGATTAATTTATTTTTTGTATGAAAACTATTGGTTTCCGGAAAATGAAACTATCTCCATTTGAAAAAGCACCTATTTTTGAGCAGGAAAAATTTGTCTGTGTTTCTGAAAATGATTGCGGTCCTAGTCCATTATTACCCAGGTTTTACCCGTATTTCTGCATTCAGGGATGAAATACCAGCAAAAGCTTGCTCAATTAGGTTGAATATGATGCCAATGTCCTGGTTAGGTTAAAATTTCCACGTCAGCGAAAATTCTCGGTTGGTTTTTCGGCAAGAACTCCCATCGATGAGTTTCATAAACCGCACCGCCTACGTCTGTCCCATGCCCCTTACTACCACTGCCACGCCTGTGATAGCATCATAGGACATCACCAGGGGTCATAGAGTTCCTCAGGGAATCATCGCAATCCTTAATAACACAAAGAACGGGTTTTATTCATACGGCATTACGGCTTTGTTTATACTTGAAGCTTCAAGGTCAAGCGAGTGTGTAGCTTTGATTCAATGATCATTGTATAGTCCCTCATCGTTGATCATCTCAGAAAAAAGTAATTATCTAGGATTACTACAATGTATTATCCTTATTCTTGAATAGATACATAATTTTCTTAAATTAGCTTGCTGTCAATACTATAGACCCTCAATCCTCTCTGCTGCCCAGACATAGTGAGGCTGGGTCGCCCACGGATAAACGATTCACTCCGTCCACGGCTGGGCGTCGATGGGTGGGCAGTTTTTCAGCCACTGGACGCCCAGCCCACGCAAAACCGCCCAGTCCACGGGTAACAATGTCTAGTGTGACCGCGCCTTTAGAGGGCTTGGAATCTTCCCACCATAGTTCTACAGAATAGGGCCCCAAAAATTCTAGAAACGGCACTGGGAGAGGTAGGTAAGAAGACAACGGCTATCCTAGAGGAACAACAGTACTGAGAGTGAAGAGCTCCATCCACTGCACTCCTCAACTAGCTGTACAGTTCAAAATCGATGCGCTTTGTTGAATACCATGTTCCTGCCCTGTCTGAGAGCCTCCTGGCATAGGCCACCTTGTTGAAGTAGCCAGACTCCTGCCACTGCAACATTTTGTCATTAGGAAAAGGTCCATGTATTTCTGCACCCTCCTTGTCCTCCCAGCGGATCTCCCACGTCACTTTTTCTGGGGAGTAAAGAAAGATAAATGTTCGACTCAAACATTTTGTGTTGGGAAGAAAAGGAATTGTTTTGTTGCCTTTGTCTGTGGGAGAATTATGATCATGCAATGTAACTCACTTTTATTGAGGGGGAGAAAAAGTGGCGTGTACCGACATTTTCTGTGTTAGGAAAAAAAGGTATCTAGTTTGTTACTTTTTTTTCTGATGGGAGAAAAAAGGTAGAGGTGAATGTCTTCTTTACTTTTCTTATGAATAAAAAAAAAATGTGCATGGGATTTTTTTCCCCAGGGGATAGGGTAAGCAAGGATATGAATATCCACAGAACAATTATCTGATCTTATGGTAAGTGAAACAGGCAAAATGTGACCTTAGCATCAATACAATGAGTTATAGAGATACACATCAAACTGTTGAGGATATGACTTTGGTTTGAACAGAGAATAGCCGAGTAATTTTGCTACCTGTCCATTGCTTACTGTTATCTATTTCTTAAGTTTAAAACCTTCCTTACCATCCTTATACATGAAAATGAAGAATTATTTTACTGCTTAACATCGTCACTCCACCACCACTCTTTCTACCAAAAGCAACCCATAATGCAATGTACGAATGATCACCTTGCAAATAACCCTGGCACAAATGATCCAGTGGAAGCAAAGCAAGAATCTTACCAACACTGTCCTTGCCCTCTTGGTCTTGAGTGGCACTCTCTTCCTTTGTATCCGACTTCTTCTGGTCCCCTTCTTCAGCAAACATGTCCATGTTCGGGGAAGCAGCCGGGGCCTTGGAGCGCTCAATCTGAAAATTCATAATTGCTAAAACACTGTGGCCATGCATATTGTACAGCATGCAAAATGGCCCTCAACCGAAAACTGGGGTTACCTGTCAGGAAGAGCATCCGGGGCGTAAAACGTCATGCCGCAAATCTAAATGATGAAGGCCGATAATAGAATTGGAAGTGTATCATCGACCGTCTAACCTCATAAAACATTACGGGAAAATCTGACGTTAAACAGAAAGATGATGATGATGATGATCCAAAATATGAACAGAAAAAAGTAATACAGATTGTAACATCCAAAACTGCCTGCATAGAAAGTGTTTAGTTGAATACTTTCCAACCACTCCTATTTACCTCAGTTTGACCTAACCTAGCAAGATAAATGGTAGAAATTAAATAGGCCTTACGACAACTGCCTGTACCTTCAGTTTGATCATCTCGTAGGTCTCTTGATAGATGTCCATGTTCCCTGTCAAGATAATTTTGTTAGCCAGCTCCGTCAGCTTCAGGAAGTCACTCATATTCTGACTAACACTCTCATCCCCGTCACCACTAGACTTTTTCAGCTTCCACTTTTGAGCTGATGAAATCTTCCTGTTCCCACCAAGTCTCTGGAAAGAATTATAAGGTATCTTGTTGGAGGCTGGCTAAGTTTTTATACAGTATCATAAGCTCTCATAAGCATAATATTTTATAAGCAGTATCATAGAATACCAAGAAAAGAATGTGCAGGATTCCTAAGTATTAGATCACTCACATAATTGACCATAAGGATAAGGATCATAAAGATACATTGATAGCTACAAAAGATAGGCCTTATGCCCAAAACACACACATAAATGGGAGCACACCACCACTATAATTTCTATAGACTTTCTCATACCCTATTATGTGTTGCACGTAAAAACAAATAAAAAAACCAAGTTAATAAATAAAATTAAAATAAACAAACCCCTTAAACTAACAAGACGTACATTATCACAACAATAATAATGGAAATCATCAGTGTTGTAGGTCTCGAGACTGGTCTTGGTCTCGAGACCGGTCTCGAGACCAGTTTGATGTGGTCTTGGTCTTGGTCTTGGTCTCATTTGATGTGGTCTTGGTCTTGATCTTGGTCTCGAAGCTTCTGGTCTCGGAGTTTGGCTCGAGACCAGGTCGAGACCAGGATTAAAAAGTGCATCGCGGCGTGGGGAAGGTCGGAATTTATTATCATACACGGAGAAAAATCATGGCCGTTTCGATTCACGGGGCGCCATACAGCGTTGTACTGTCTATAGATACTGCCTGACTAGCTCTACGGTGATGATGCATGAGCTGAGCCTTGCGAGCGCTGATAGAGTGCGTGCGAATCGAGAGAACATCCATGAACAGCATGACATGGCCATTCTCGCAGTGATAATTTCCGTTTGCACGCACGCATGTTTGCAGCTCTGTTCACCTCCGTGTACTTCATATATGTGTAGGCCTATGCAATCCCCGCACCCTTCGTACACGTACACCACAGGTTTAGCTAGCTCGCTTGGAAAATGTAACCACAAAAATTGCTATTTTCCTGTTTGTTTCTTCATGCTAACGAAGCAATGAAAGTAGAAATATTTGACCTAGATGTTCAGTTGTTCATATATTAAATTTTGTAAATATATTTCCTCCCCTATACGTTACCCTTATCCCCCTTCTACCAGAGCTCGTTAGTCGTTACATCGAGCACATCTGGTAGCAGGGTTGCCAGGTGCACAAACCACAAAATATACTTTTGGCATTCACACTTTACTTTTTTGGCATTTTCAATTTTTCATCATAAGAAAATGAGGTTTCAATTGACGAATATTTCTGGCAAATTCCAAATTTTGTTGAGTAATTTCTGGCAAGAAATACAACAATTGGCAGGACCTGGCAACTCTGTCTGGCAGTGACATAGGACGTCGGACAGTGAGGTGTACTGGACTAGTCTCGCTTAGTTTCCGTTCGCACACCGGAATGAGTAATCATGTCAGCATCTTCAGCAGTTATCAAATTTGTGTTCAAGGACCACAAGGAGTTTTTTGATAAGAAACACGGAAACCAGAGGCACACGGCAGTTTGTACTTTCTGCAAGCAAAGCATCACGGACAAGGCTGGCACGACGTCGGCTTTTATCAAGCACACGTCAACAGACCGATCGCCGTTTGGTTCACATTTTTTATTATTTTTGCATTTAATCCCAAAGCCTATGTGGGTAATTTAATTAGGTCCGTTATATTCAAAGGTACATGTATGAGAAAAAAAAATTAAAGCCCATTCCTTACAAACAGGACAGGACAATACAATTTAGTATTTACGCAGTACAGACCAAAAACATTCAGATAATAGTCATATTTATAAGAAAAAAAATTATATGCCTGTTCTTGGTCTTGGTCTGTTTCGGAGGGTCTGGTCTTGGTCTCGGAGGATCTTGGTCTTGGTCTCGGAGGGCTGGTCTTGATCTTGGAAGGTCTAGTCTTGGTCTTGGTCTCGAAGGGTCTGGTCTTGGTCTTGGTCTCGAAGGGTCTGGTCTTGGTCTTGGTCTCGAAGGGTCTGGTCTTGGTCTTGGTCTTGGTCTCGGAGGGTCTGGTCTTGACTACAACACTGAAAATCACTCAACCAAACCCCACACACTGACAAACCTTTAATGCTCTGGCAACTGTTTCTCCTTCCTTGAGGAACACCAGTATTCCTTTGTACACTTCAATGACGGCGCCTGCTGCCTCCATGTCTTCCTCACTCCCTGTCTCACTCTCAATATCAGACCCGTACTTCTTCTCATCTCCCTCACGACTCTTTATCTGAGAAGGGAACATAATAGGGTGGTCAGCAGTGAATGAGACAAGTTAAACCTGTCTTGTAAACCTTGTCCTGTAAGGGAAAAACGTAGATTAAAAAAAGAAATAGGAAGAAACTGGTTCACAAATAGGGTGGTAAATGATTGGAATGGACTCAGTCATCAGGTAGTGAGTGCGGAGTCAATAGAGATTTTAAAAATTAGGCTAGACAATATCATGGATGGGTATGAAAGGTGGATGTAGGTAGGGTTAAGTAACAGAAACTACCACGTGTAGGTCTCACGGCCTCTTGTAGCTTCTTTATTTTCTTATGTCCTAAACTTTGAGTGAAGTGTCTGCTTATCTTTCTATCATTAATTAATTATTTTCCTGGTACAGTTCCAGGCAGCATAGACCATAATATGTCTCTCGCACTCAGACCTCACGTTATCAGATATAAAGGTGGCAATTCTTGTCATCACATCTTTCTATAAATTGTCAATCAAGCCCACATCTTACAAGGGACCATCGTATGTGGAGAAAAAGAGGCATTCATTAGACTACTAAAATTAAAACTTATATAAAAACCAGGCTTAGAATAACTAGTGTTTATCAAATTATCAGTGTATGCAATGAAGATGTCACTGGTATATGTATAACTGCATTAGATGATAACTGCTGGCAGGGCGACAAAGGGATCAGGACAAGAAGCTAAACTCAAAGAATATCAGGATGATGGAAGAGAGGTGAAAGGAGAAGGAAAATAAAGATACATTTTTCTTGGACCACTCCTAAAATGTAGTCCAAGCAGCAGCCTTTGTAGTATAAGTGACAGTATGAACCAGATAGAACTGAAAGAATATAATGATGATGGAAAAGAGGTGAAAGAAGAAGGAAAATTGAGGAATGAAAAGCATGAGAAGAAAAAGAAAAAAAAACAGGAATCACAAATAGAAGACATTTTTCCTGGACCAATCCTAAAATGTAGTTGTCTGGCACATTTCCCCCTTTTTTTGGCATTACAATAAACAATCATAAAATGTAGTCAAAACTGCATCCACCAGATTCAGGACCATACCTTCACCCAGTCAATGTCATCCAGCCAGGCATCCTTGATCAGCGTGGCGTCCTTCTTGAAGTGGTAGAAGCCGTCTCCATCAAAGTGGCCGTCCTCCATCTCATCCTTCATGTTGAAGGGCGTGATCGGTGTCTCACCCTCAAAATCCACCGTCTTCTCCTCTTGCCCTGTGTACATGAAGCTGATGAAATAGGGAACCAAAGGAGTAAGGTCTTCGGTTTCGTGAGTGAGGCTGGTGAAATAGGGAACCAAAGGAGTCTTGTCTTGGGTTCTGTGAGTGAGGCTGGTGAAATAGGGAACCAAAGGAGTCTTGTCTTGGGTTCTGTGAGTGAGGCTGGTGAAATAGGGAACCAAAGGAGTAGTCTTGGGTGCTGTAAGTGAGGCTGGTGAAATAGGGATCCAAAGGAGTAGTCTTGGGTGCTGTAATTGAGGCTGGTGAAATAGGGATCCAAAGGAGTAGTCTTGGGTGCTGTAATTGAGGCTGGTGAAATAGGGATCCAAAGGAGTAAAGTCTTGGGTTCTGTGAGTGGTTGTGTGTATGAAGGTGATGAAATAGGGATTCAAAGGAGTAAAATCTTGGGTTCTGTGAGTGGTTGTGTGCATGAGGCTGGTGAAATAGGGATCCAAAGGAGTAGTCTTGGGTTCTGTGAGTGAGGCTGGTGAAATAGGGATCCAAAGGAGCTTGGGTTCTGTGAGTGAGGCTGGTGAAATAGGGATTCAAAGGAGTAGTCTTGGGTTCTGTGAGTGAGGCTGGTGAAATAGGGACCAAAGGAAGCTTGGGTTCTGTGAGGTGTAGGGCTGGTGAAATAGGGATTCAAAGGAGTAGTCTTGGGTTCTGTGAGTGAGGCTGGTGAAATAGGGACCAAAGGAGTAAGTCTTGGGTTCTTGAGTGGTTGTGTAGCATGAGGCTGGTGAAATAGGGAACCAAAGGAGTAGTCTTGGGTTCTATGAGTGAGGCTGGTGAAATAGGGAACCAAAGGAGTAGTCTTGGGTTCTATGAGTGAGGCTGGTGAAATAGGGAACCAAAGGAGTAAAGTCTTGGGTTCTGTGAGTGAGGCTGGTGAAATAGGGACCAAAGGAGTAAAGTCTTGGGTTCTGTGAGTGAGGCTGGTGAAATAGGGACCAAAGGAGTAAAGTCTTGGGTTCTGTGAGTGGTTGTGTGCATGAGGCTGGTGAAATAGGGACCAAAGGAGTTTTATCTTGGGTTCTGTGAGTGGTTGTGTGTATGAAGGTGATGAAATAGGGAACCATAGGAGTTTTATCTTGGGTTCTGTGAGTGGTTGTGTGTATGAAGCTGGTGAAATAGGGACCAAAGGAGTTTTATCTTGGGTTCTGTGATTGATTGATTGTAATGCCAAAAGGGAAAATGTGCCAGACATCAGAGGTCATATGGTACTGTGGCAAAGCATAAAAAAGGGAGGGGTAAGAGAGAAAGAATGCAACGGTGAGATGAACGGGATTGTGAAGTGATTGATTGGGTTCTGTGAGTGGTTAGTACAAGTGGTGCAACTATTTATCTTTAACCACTTGAGACCCAAAACGTAATTTCCATTGTAACTTGGCTACAATTAGACGATTTTTAGTAAATATAAGCAATATTTTATAGATATGACCTGTTTAGTATCCTTGACGACTAACTAATTTGGTATATTCAGTTATTTCTCGTAATTTTATGGCTAACAAGTTTTTTTTATATAGCAAAGGAAAGACCTGGGCGTGAAGGGGTTAATGTGGTATAGATGGTTTAGTAGACATTCCACAGATGTCTTATGTCTCGATTCCACTTTTTTATAATTTTGAGATGCTTAATTATCATATGTATACCTTCTTGGCTTCAAGGATATTGTTTGAGGATAATCATGTTCATTTCCTTAATAAAAGTTAAGATGCTTTTATGTGAGGTATTCAAAACACCAGACAATATTTTCTAAGTACATACAGTACTACTACTATTTCAGTTGTCTCCAAAATAGTTTACAAAAATCATTAATGGCTCATGCACATCAACAAGATTAATCAAGCAGATGGATGATGAAAAATTTCAATAAATCTATTAAAAAAATTCCATTTTTCCTTAAAGAATAGTTGAATAAAAGCACCAAGATAATGTTAATAGTAATAATAATAATTATTATTATTTTATTTTCACCCGAAGGCATGCAGGGAAAAAAACCTATAATATATATAGTACATGAGGGAATGAACTTAACTTAAGGATAATAGTTTAGTGGATGCCAACTGAGGCCACAAAAACCTGATAAGTACCTACCATCAATATCCTCATCCTTCAAAACATCGTAATTCTTGTCCCCCTCCTGGCCGTCTACACGCTCCACTTCCTCCTCTTCATCTGAATCCAGGGTGTGCTTCTTCACCTTCATGGGCCCCACATCCTCACGCTCAGAGTACTTCACTGCCTTGCTGGGGACATAATCCTCATCGTCATCATAGTTGTAAGGCCCTGGTGCGCGCTTCCTGGACATCTGAAACAGCAATGATAAGTAAGTATACGTGTAGTCGCCGCATGTTAAGTTGACAAAAATTAGGGCCCCTCACTCCCCTCTTCCGAACGTACAGGATCGGCTGAGGTGTTGGGTATTGGGGCCAGAGGTGGGCAGTACCTATTTAAATACATTTGTATTTAAATACGTATTTAAATACATTTCTGTATTTAGAAATGTATTTATAAATAGTACATTGGTTGTCATGTATTTAAATACAGTATTCAAATACTTTTATGAGTATTTAAATACATTGTATTCAAATACATACGTACTCATAACGAAGGAGGGGGGGGGGGGCAATCCACCCCTCTCTTTAGACTTCGTCACACCACCACCACGGCTCGGGGCAATGGAAGGAGACGGGAAGGACTGAAGGGAGACACTGAACTGCTGTGCACGGCTTTTATTTCCCACTACTACTACCCATTGTACAAAGCAAACGTCTCTCAAAGGGCGCCGCCCTTTGAGCCACTGAGTCACTGTCTCTCACATGTGCACGGCCTCCATACAACTGAGTCACTGTCTCGCGGGGGGCGCCGCCCTTGTCCAGCACACCCGTGTTCACAGGGTCACCTCAGACTCGTCGTCCCTTCAACCCAACAGTCTGTCCCAACACAACACAAGTCAGTCTCTCAAAGGGCGCCGCCCTTTGAGCCGTGACCCCACCCCACAGTCGCCGCCACTGAGCCTGAAGGCCACGCCGTGCCCAACACAGGGCCACTCTCGTCCCCCTTCCAACAGAAGAGGGAGACGCGCCTTTTTCAGGGCAGGTAATGTGAGGCACAGTGGTCACGGTAATCCTTCAGGGCGGGTAATCCTCCTGTCCACCCGCCTTAGCTGTGTTTCTTCTACTGTCCTCCTGCTCCGTCAGGCCATCACCACGTCGGTTCCCCCCCATTCTCTGGGTCAATGGGAGGAAAGGACGTGGCGACCAGAACCGTGGGTCGAACCCCCACCAGCGAGACCCCAGAGGTAGAGACGAAGGACCCTTGCCTTGTTCGCTGGTAGCAGCGAACAAGGCCCTTCGTAACAATATATAAATGTAAATACTTTTTTATCAGTTAATTTGGCCAGAAACCTGCCCAACTATCTGGCAACCCTGATGTTACAGTGAACCAGTTTCCACTTTCAAGGAAATTTCCTTATTTTTAGGAAATTTAGGCCTGAGAAGGAAATTTCTAAGGAAACTCAAAATCTAAGGAAATCCTAAGGAAAAATCCATTTTTTTTGGACATGTTAAAATTTGAGTGTATTTAAAATGTATTTACAAATGTATTTAAATACAATTGATGTACGTATTTAGTATTCAGTATTTAAATACATTCGTAAAATGTATTTAAATTACAGGCTTTAAATGTATTTAGTATTTAAATACATTCAATGTATTTAGTACCCAGCTCTGAGCACTAAATACATTGGGGCTTAGGGCTTAAAGGGCTTTGGGGCTTTAGGGCTTAAAGGGCTTTGGGGCTTTAGGGCTTTAGGGCTGGGTGCTTAGGGCAGAACTTGGAGTATTACATTCTCACCCAACACCCAACGCCTCAGCCAATCCCGTGCGTTCGGAAGGGGGAAGTGAAGGGGCCCCACCCTCGCCAACTATTAGTGCGGTATAGTGTGGTGACTATATGCCTATGTGCAGAGCTGGGCAGTATTTAAATACATTTGTATTTAAATACATATTTAAATACATTTGTGTATTTAGAAATGTATTTAGAAATACATTGGTTTTCATGTATTTAAATACAGCATTTAAATACTTTAATGAGTATTTAAATACATTGTATTTAAATACATATACAGTAATACAAAAATTTAAATACTTTTTTATCAGTTAATTTGGCCATAAACCCACCCAACTATCAAGCAACCCTGATGTTACAGTGAACCAGTGTTTGCACTTTCAAGGAAATTTCCTTATTTTAAGAAAATTTAGGGCTGAGAAGGAAATTTCTAAGGAAATGCAAAATTTAAGGAAATCCTAAGGAAATCCATTTTTTTCAGACATTTCTAGAGATATGCAGATTAAGTTAAATAGCCAGGTGAGCTGAAAATAGGTACACATTTTATTTGCCTTTGACAAAATGTCCACAGAACAAATTATCGGTGCTAATTTCTTATCATATTCATATCTATAGCATCTACCGCAGCAAGGATATTGGGGATTGGGGAGGAAGGAGGTGGAGCAAAGGTGGTGCATGGGTGGTGGTTGGCGACAGGCTGGCGGGAGCCGCGGGACAGGCGGTTAGAGTTCTAACGACAAGTTCAATTCCTGTCCTGCTGTCTGATAAACACCGTTAGCGTGTATGAGATTCTGTTCTCATCAGTCACTAGTATTCGGTGCTTCCTCCAGCCATTTCTATACTGTATTTAGCTCCAAGAATTTCATATTGTTGAAAGTGCGTGCAAACTTTTATGATAATAATGCAACTCGAACATTATGTCATGGAGTGGATTCCATAGTGTCGTAGATGGTTTATAGAATTCTCAAAGGAATGCATACTTATATTGCAAATAGAAAAAAAAAAATTGGAAATTTAGATTTCATAACTTTGTGCCTCTGGAGATTTTATAATTAAATAAGTGAATACTTTCGAAACTTGATGATTTAATTCTTGGCATTAAAATGTGTGTATTTAAAATGTATTTACAAATGTATTTAAATACAATTAATGTATTTAGTATTTAATATTTAAATACATTCGTAAAATGTATTTAGTATTTGGTATTTAAATACATTTTTCCGATGTATTTAGTATTGAAATACATTCAATGTATTTAGTGCCCAGCTCTGCCTATGTGTAATGGTATCCTAGAAAGAAGAAAACAAAATAATGAGGCAATATCTAGAAAAATCTCTTGTGCTTCTTTCCAGTCTTACATTATATCAATAATAACCTGAATAGGGTATGTGGAGTGACAAGATAGGGTGGTGTGAGCAATGAAAGTGTATAACGTAGCATGGGAGTGAATAAAAAAGTGGTGGAATAGATGAGAATATATAATTGAGATGGTTTGGTCACATTTAAAGATTTAAAGAATAAAGGGGGGAGGGATCCCCCCGCTAGTTCACTAACCTAATCTAGATTTTGGTTACGTAATCTAACCTAACTGTTCAAGGCTTCAAGCTGGTATTTAATCCCTGAATGCAGAAACACGGGTAAAAGCTTATTAAATATATATTGGGTAGTTACTGTAATATCAAGAGCAGGAACTGGAACTGTAGCCGAAAATAGGAACACGCGCAGACATGAAAAATTGGAACACTCGCCTACGGCGGCGAGAATTCCGATCGGCGAGAGTTCCAGGTACCCCAGCCTGTATGCAATATTTGAAAATAAATCTATCTGCTATGTCTTTGGCCACACATGAGAGGTGAAGGCCTTCAGTTCACTTCCCATTGTCACCAAGGATACATGCATAATCCTCGGATGTCACCTTGCACTGTTGACACTTATATAATGGGGGTTCAGAATGTGTTGACTATCATGGAAGATTGTCAACTACCAAGACAGTTTCTCAGAATCCATTGAACATAGGCCATGCTCCCAATTGTGTGGAGGAGTATGGTGAAATACTAAAATAATACCGGCATACGTAGCATAGACAGTTACCTTCGTGTCTTGCTGGATTCTTTACCTTGCCTAACTGCCTATAACCTCAGCAGCCTCGACCACACACACACACACACACATGTAAACACAACAGCGGCACTTGCCCGCCCGTTTTGAACGTATACTATTTTATTACCGCAAAGATTCTCAACATCAAGTATCAGTTATTATTGAGTGATCATTAGTTAGTAATGAGAGTCCTTTGTGCAGGGCAGTAGATTTTACAGTCTCAGGTTTGTCTCAGATCATAATAGTCCTCCTCTGCGATCCCAAGATCAAAAGTCTTTAGGGTTTGTTCACCCCTTTACTTTTCTATGTAGTGGTAATTTCATTGATGCAATTTATGAAATATGGCAGGCAAGGCTGGCAGGATCAAAATTGAAGTACTAAGACCTCGGCTACGTTCTGTTCTAAATTAATATTGAAAGGTAATATATATTTTAACTGGGTGTCCTTAATCACGCTTCCCTCGGCCTTGGGAGATCCTGCGGGCATGCCGTTACAAATCTTTCATAATAATTTTCATGTTCATAATCTCACATATAGTTATTTCACAAGGAAAAAACAATAATCGTTTGTATCTACATATGTTACTACATCATGTGCCATGTTTCACCTTGAAAAGGCGTGCACGGCGCCATGAATGCAGCCTACTGAAAAAAAAAAGACAAAGAAGGGAAATGTGAGAGTCACAGGAAATCGCTCGGTGCTCGGGAACTTCAAGCTTGCGGGTTGCACAACATGACATATGTGACACGTACGGCCGTGCCTCCGTGACCACCCGACATTGTACTATCGGAGCCCAAATAGTCCGTTTATCAATCTTTCATGAATCCCTCGTTACCTTCAGTATATCATAGAATCATGTAGACACAAATCATAAACTTTCAGAAAGTTCTATTCCCTATCATGTTGCACGATCGTTTACTGAGGTTGCATGAGTTGACAATTTGTTGTAGCTTGTAGTACGCTTCATCACATTATTGTCCCTTCATGTATTAATTAAATAACTTTTCAAGAGCGCCGCAAACATTTGGACTATAACATTTAAAATTCCGTCTTCCAAGTAATAGATTAATAATTTGACGTTTGCTTGCCATCCATTCATCCATACGTTTTGTAAGGCCCGCTAGGTCCAAACCAGAACCGTCCAATCCCACATTTTTTTTTTTTTATCTTTTGTCTGAAGTAGACTCGCAAAGGGTAAGGGCAGTGTCGCTGACCGCCCTACCCATTCCGGTGCCCTAGACCAAGTTAGGTCAAAAAGGATATATAAGTATACGTACTAACCAGATCTTATATTGTGAGATAACTTTTATATGAAAACTGTATAGTATAATCAAAGGGATTTCATCATTGAGTTATCCTTCCCTCCCTCCTGACTCTCCTTCCCCGCAAGTCAGGTGAGTCAGGTTAGGTCAGGAGGCATTCTTTCGCCACTTTGTCAGGAGGTCTGGGAATCATGACAACAATCGGTATCAGAAAGTAAATTTACACATGACATCAGATGTGCGCTTTGTGGAGTGGAGTCCCTCATAGCGGGGGATCGGGGTGTCGGATTGCCTGTGAGTGTTCTCTTTTCCTTAGCGTGCGCGCCCTCTCTCCCCGCCGCTGCTCCATCTGTCGGGTGGACGCCAAACATATTACTGGTACCTATAGTCTGTGATTCTGCACTAGTGAATGGAGATACCGACACCTCATATTTATCTTCGCCGAGCTCTCAGATAAGTAAGTAAGTGTCGGCGGTGGGGCTCCTCAGGGCCGTAAGGTATATTGGGTGGGAGAGGTGGCGCTATGACCTACGCTGGGCCCGCTACAGGTCGATAATGGCTCAAAAACTCGTCGCATTTACAGTCGCCATTTTGAGGAGAGGGACCCCTCCTTCTGTCAGCTGTCCTGTGTGTTAAATTGAGTTTGAGGTGCTGCTTAGGGTCTCGCGTGGAGTGGATGGCAGGTGTGTCTCTGTAAGGCGTCTGTCTGTGTTTCTCGCGGGAATACATGACGGAACATGACACTTCTCGCTCAGGATACCACGAAGAACTAAAGTTTCCTTTTGTAGAATTTATTGACGGCACTCATGGGATTTCCCTGATTATCGCCAATCAGGAACTTTTTGTAGCGTCATAGGGTTGCTGGGTGGTTAGCTTTCGATGTAGCCTAAACATCAAGCCAGTGGTGAAGAAACATAAGTGCTGGGTGTAGGTGGACCTTAAAACTAATTCGCAGGTCTTCATAACTAGATATTATCGGTTTGTAATTTTGCCCAGGACTGCCAGCGATAAGTTATTTCTGGAGTAGCTGTTTATGTATCTTTGTGGTTGTAGAAGTAAGTAACAGCGACGTGCGATTACTTTTCTATTGATCTTTGTGAATACACTGGATCAATTTATTATTTATTCATGTGACATTTTGGAAGCTTGAGTCGAGTATCGGTGCTCATCCCTGGGCTAAGAGAGCATCAGTAAGGTTATTTTATTTTATTTTTATTTGTTGGATTACTGAATGGTCCTACATATGTAAAAGAAAAAGAAAAAAAATGTATAAGGGCAGAATATATGCTTAGGGATCTTGGATGGCTCTTGATAGTCTACTTATCTTAAAGGTCAGAAAGAGTTAGCGGTAGTGATTCTGTTTGTTTATTCAAGAACCATGGTTAGGTTGTGTTTAGTATCAGTGGGAAGGAGACATGTGCTATGAGATGTATTAGTGAAATGTTGTGAATATGTAAGACTTGTAGGGAGTCTCATGCATTTTATGTTTGCTATTTATCTATTAGACACAGACACAGGGCTGCTGAGTCATGCAGGGTATTAGAGTTGCTCCCGGAAAGTTTTGACGTAGCTTCCATTGAAAAAGTGGTTACAGGGAGTTTCGTACACAAGTTGTTTCGTACCCAGGTTTTGTTAGTTGTTTCGTACACTGATTTTGAGTTTTTTCGTACATACCTGGTGTCGTTTCGTAACTCTAGTAGTCAAGCTCAACTCTGAGCTGAGTGTACGAAATGACTATGGTTTCATATAGACTACGAAATAACTTTTAGGTGTACGAATCTACTAGTGTACGAAACAACTTGTGTACGAACTGACCACCCCGAGAAAGTTCCCTGCAGATTTTGCCACAAACTCTGCAGAAATTATGTCCTTACTTGTCCACCATAAACTACTAAAGATTAGTTTCCCAGGCAAATATGCAGTTTCGGACAATACTCCCAATCACCTTTTCTCTCCCCCTAGCCACCAAGCCTGGGAGACTGGTGGTGTAGGTACTGTGGGTTTACAGTCGAGGAGGCAAATGTAACTGATTCTTGACCCCCAATGGTAATTATACAACAGAACTGAACTCTGTTGGCCTTAATACTCATGTTTTCTGTTTAATTTTTGCTTTACCATGTAATGGGGATACCATTCACTTGGAAACCAAAAATAAGATACTCATTTTCGCCAGAAACCAATAGGAAAGTACGGTGCCACACACCATTAGATTCAGTAAGCAACCGAACCTATTATTTTTATATAAAAATACATTGCAATTAATTACTGATGTTATCATTGATTTCCCCTGATCGTTTGGGGTTTGAAATAGTACTCCAGTTGATGAGATCCAAACATTCAGGATGCCAGTGATCGGGTACTCTACCCTAACATAACCCTCTACTACTCCGGTCTACCCTACCCTAACTTAACCGAAACTCACCTAACCTAACGGCCAAAACGCCCGAGGTCGAAACGTCCAGTTACCGTCCGAAACTGCATAAATACTGTTTCCTGATACTTTGTTGTTTTCATCTTGATAGTACATCATATTATGAAACTTGAATTTGTTTATTGATTTTTAACCCTTTCACTGCTGGATACAGAATATTTTAGAATATTTTACATGAAAATGAGCATGAAAATTACATGAAAAAGAAAACCTGTTATGAATGTCTTGCTTCACCCTGAGGATGATAGAACCTGTACACTCACCAGTCTCTCATCAGGTACCCAGTGCAGTCAGTTGCAATGAAGACTTATGGGTATAGCTATCATAAGTTGCTCAAGTGTCCATGTAGATATTTTGGGAAGGATGAAGAGATGTAGGTTACCCAGTTTGAAATATATGTTTAAGAGATAGTTGGCAAATACGGCCTTATTTTTTATTCTTTTATCTGTCTTTCTGTTTTTTTCTGTATCTTTTGTATAACGTACTTGCCCCCCCCCCCCCTCCCCTCTTTGTAATTTACCCCCTCCCTCTTTGTAATTCCCCCCCCCCCCCCCCCCCCCCCCTTTCTCGATAGACTTGTAAACTTGGATAAGTTTATACCTCATAAGTAGCAGTGTTGAAATCTGAAGTTATTTTCTGGATCCCCTGACTAGCTCATTGCACACAGCTGCCATTGTTAACAGGGGAGTTGGAAGCTTACTTAGATGTGTGGCTAGCCTCCCCTTTTTCTAAATAGTACATCCCCCCCCCACACACACTCTTCCATTTCCTGTTGTAGATCTTTAAAATTTTATGTTTATGGAGAAGAATGTATAGTTTAAAGCAGTGGTTCTTAACCTGGGGTACCTGTACCATCAGGGGGTACGAAACCTTACACCTGGGGGTACGAGACATGCTGACCAATTCAATATCATATTTATAAGGAGGCTGGAATTATATATTTATAATTATTTTGTCTGTCAACAATTGTCTTAACCACTTGGGAGTCCTTGGGAGGTTGGTTCATCATCAAGTCATACTACAATAACTTGTAAAATATATTAGTTACCGTCATATGTCGTTTTTTCTCGTTTACTGTTGCTCTCATCGAGTTCTATACTCGTGTAGTACGTGTTCATGCGTCTGTTGGCTGCAGGCACAGGCTGCAGGGTTGCCATTTGGTATTTTTCATTACTAAATTAGGGGAAATTTGGTCATGAAAAATCTATCTGGTAATGAATCACATGATTTGGTATTTGACTTAAATTTGGTAATGAAAAGAACGAAATTTGGTACAGAACAGAAAACTCCCTTATTCATTTCCCCTCAAAACTATTACTTGATGGGCTGAGCTAGGTAGTTGTTTGTGTTCCGCACTGAAAAGTGCATAATATACGGTCAGGGGTCAGGACAGGAACAGGACTTGTCTAGTACAAGTACGCGTCGCAGACCCGTCCCCCGCCGCACCCGCGTGGCGGCCAGTTGGCTGAGGAGCTCTTGACTGTGAATTTGTCACCTGTTCAAGAGGAAACGATCTTATGAATTCGGTCGTTTGGACCAAACAGTACCATGCCGACCATTACTCCTTACTCTAATTATATTTTTTTTTCTGACCGAGGGTACGAGACAAATTTATTAGATCCCAAAGGGTACGAGCACTATAAAAGGTTAAGAACCACTGGTTTTAAGTGTCATCCATACATTGAAACACATCATTTGATCTGTATTGTGGTTTGTGCCGTCCAAGTCTTTAAAAGTTCATGTTTATGGAGAAGAATGTATAGTTTTAAGTAGTTTATTTCTATATAGTTAAATGAAATAGTCTATATATTTTTTTTATCTGTGTTGTGTTTTGTGCAGTTCAAGGTGGCTGTATGGTTGGAGGTGAGGGATCTGGCCGTGCCACTGGGTGAGGGACAGGCCCTCGCCGCCGCCTCACGACCGCTATGACCATCGCAATGATAGCCAACCAGGACCACCCGCAGGAGGGGCCACCCAACACCCCGCCCCAGGTATTGCGTCATGTCTTAGCCTGGCCTGAGGTGTCTGCATGTGCTCAGTTGTGCTGTGGTAATTGTGGTAAAATTCTACAGTCCTTTCCCGCCCTTATTAGTGGTTTTATTTTCTCCAGACTTCACAGATCCCTTCAGATACATCTAAAACGTAATAATAAATTGGGGGAGATATTAAAAAAAAAAAAAAAGTAATTACTAACTTAACCTAACCTGGTTAAATTCTAGTCCTTTCCGGCCCTTAGGTTTCGCTAGAAGGTTATTGGTAAGGTTAGGTTAGGTTATTAATATCATTTTTTTGGGTCCAGGGGAAGGGGTAAGGGGGGTTGGAGGGGGCATCTCTCCCCCATTTTATAATTACGTTTTAGGGGTGTCTGAAAGGATCTGTGAAGGTCTGGAGGAAAAAACCCCACTAATATGGGCGGGAAAGGACTATAATTTTACTGTGATTGTAAGTGTTTGTGATGTAGTAGGTAATTGAAAGTGTTTGTGATGTAGTAGGTAATTGTAAGTGTTTGTGATGTAGTAGGTAATTGTAAGTGTTTGTGATGTAGTAGGTGATTGAAAGTGTTTGTGATGTAGTAGGTAATTGTAAGTGTTTGTGATGTAGTAGGTAATTGAAAGTGTTTGTGATGTAGTAGGTAATTGTAAGTGTTTGTGATGTAGTAGGTAATTGTAAGTGTTTGTGATGTAGTAGGTAATTGTAAGTGTTTGTGATGTAGTAGGTAATTGAAAGTGTTTGTGATGTAGTAGGTAATTGTAAGTGTTTGTGATGTAGTAGGTAATTGTAAGTGTGTGAGTTAGTAGGTAATTGTAAGTATTTGTGGTGTAGTAGGTAATTGTAAGTGTGTGAGTTAGTAGGTAATTGTAAGTGTTTGTGGTGTAGTAGGTAATTGTAAGTGTTTGTGATGCATAAGAACATAAGAAAATAAGGAAGCTACAAGAGGCTGTGAGACCTACACGTGGTAGTTCCTCTTAAACACTACCTACATCCACCTTGCATCCCCATCCATGAAATTGTCCAGCTTCCTTTTAAAGCTCCCTATTGACTCCGCACTAACTACCTGATGACTTGAGTCCATTCCAATCATTTGCCACCCTATTTGTGAACCAGTTTCTCTAGTTGTTTCTTATTTAAATTTACGTTTTGCGTCCTGTCTTATCCTGTCCTGCGATATCTGCATGCGCTGTAGTGATTGTAAGTGTGTGTGGTGTCTTTGTGGTAGACTGCTTGGTGGGTGGTGTAACATGAAGGGTGATGAGTGAAGTTTAAAGGTATTTCCTGATTATCACCCCATGTGATAAGATATTGCGTGGAGTGGTGTGGATAGAGAAATACTGTGAACTAGAGGAGTACCATGGGATGAGGGGGACACAGTAATCAAGAACTAGATATCTTATGTATATGTATGTAGTATGTATATGTTATAGTAAATAGTTACGTGAATAATGATAGACCAAGTTCAAAACCATTGGATCAAATATTTTTGTATCTAATCTTCTATTCGCTGTTTACTTACAATTGTTTATCGTTTGCAGGGTGGGGATGGGGGGGAGGTGGCGGGGGAGGGGGAGGGAGAGGACATGGGTGGGGGGGAGCCAGACTTCCCCCTGGATGCCCTGGCCCGCCTCGATGAGATGATCCACCGCCAGAGGTGGGTGGTCCCCGTCCTGCCCAAGTGTGAGCTGGAGGTACTGCTTGAGGCATCCATTGACCTATGCCAGAGAGGTGAGTGGCCAGGCCATGCATTCCTCACACTGAGGATTCTCTTTGTTTTATTCCCATATGACTATATTG
The DNA here is from genome assembly GCA_016584305.1 of Chionoecetes opilio. Taxonomy (NCBI): domain Eukaryota; kingdom Metazoa; phylum Arthropoda; class Malacostraca; order Decapoda; family Majidae; genus Chionoecetes; species Chionoecetes opilio. Next base: position 211,957 of record JACEEZ010020174.1, read on the forward strand.
TTTTTGTCAGTTTTATTTGCTTGTCAAATATTAAATCAAGGCATTGCAATGAAGTAACCACTGGTGATATACTGGGGATCACAAGATACTACACCCGCCGTATCAGATTTTTTTCCCTTGTTTCTTAATTCTATTTGTTCTTCAGGACTAGATACCAGAAGTGAGGCCTGTCAAAGGTTCTTCAGGGAAGGGCTGACCATATCCTTCACCAAGATCCTCACAGATGAAGCTGTGAACAGTTGGAAGTATGAGATCCATGTAAGTATGTCTGTAGATGGTAGTCACTGAATAGCGGTTTTGATTTTCACCTCACATGAGTAAAGTCTTGGAAAGGAAAAAATGCTACTATTATATATATTTATTCTTAGTGTTTGATATACTTTATAGAGTAATTCTTGGAGGCTATGGTTCTACAAAAGTACTCGTGCTTTGCTTTATGTTGTATTCTTTGAGGAAAGTTACATTTAGTTTGAACTGCCTCACATCAACTGTTTGTCTTTTATCCCCCCCCCCCCCCCCCCCCCTCCCCCCCATAAGTCTCAGAGATCCAACCACTCTCCTCCCTTCCAGTACTCTTTCACCAAATATTAGTTGATTATTTTATCTACTCACTAATATATTTTTTTTTTTTTTTTTCCAGAGATGCATTTTGAAGAATTGTGAAAAGTTAATAGAGTTAGTAGTAGTGAAGCTGCATCAAGACTGGTTCTCTTTACTCGACCTTCTGGCTATGGTGCTGAGTCCTAATTCCAAGTGAGTATTATAATTATGTCAAGCTAAACATTGGACATTTTTATCAGTATTTCTGTTTTGCTGGATAAAGATGTCAAGCTAGTAAAGACGTATATATGAATTCCTAACCACCCAGTGTCTTTAACAGGTGAAAACATTGCCTAAAGTATTCTGCTTTATCAGATAATCAAAACAATGTCACAGAGATAGTTACGTATCATTAGAATGACCAAAATATCTACTTGTATTATCTCTTGGCCAGTCATTTGTGATTTAACCCCTTGAGGCCCGGAACGTAATTTCCATTGTAATTTGGGTACCATTAGACGATTTTAATGAGTATGAGCAATATTTTATAGATATGACCTGTTTAGTACCTATCCTTGTCCACTAGTTTAGTATAGTAAGCTACTTTTCGTAATTATATGGCTAACAACAGACAATTTTATATAGCAAAGAAAAGACCTGGGTGTGAAGGGGTTAAAAAAGCATAAAAACTTGTAGGATTGAGTTTTTTTTTTCTTCTTCCAGATTTCACACGTTCAACAGCACCCGTTCCTCTGAGACTGTCCAGCAGGGATCACAACAAATCCCAGACTTTGAGCTCTTTGCCAGACCTCCTGACCCTAGAAACCCCAGAGGCTGGCTTGTGGACCTAATTAATCTCTTTGGTAAGCTGGGTGGCTTCCAGATCCTGCTTGAACGGTTCCAGTCGGGCAAGAACCTCTCGGTCCCCGTCATCTGCGCTCTCCTCCGACCCTTTGGCTTCTGCTACGAGATGCTCACTGTATCTACTATAGAAAAATACTTCATGCCTATTGTAGTAAGTGCCATTTATGTGTTTCCATTATAACTGTTTAGAGAGTCAGATGTAATTACTTGGAATTCTGACTGATAGACCTGTGAGAGTGATCTGTAGTGCCATATATAAGTGTATGTTTTCATTATAAGCTTAGAGAGTCAGATGTAATAATTTGGAATTCTGACTGATAGACCTGTGAGAGTGATCTGTAGTGCCATTATATAAGTGTATGTTTTCATTATAACTTTTGAGAGTCAGATGTAATTACTTAGAATTCTGACTGAAAACAGAACTGTGAGTGAACTCGTATTATCCTCTTATCTCTCTCTTACTCTTCATATCTCAGGTTTTTTTGGGGGAACATATTTACTGCCAGTGTTATCTCGTTTATCATATCTTTTTATTGTACATATGTAAAATTTTAAGGAGACCTCTTCTTTTATTAGGCTTGTGGACCTAATTAATCTCTTTGGGAAGTTGGGAGACCGAATTTTTTATTAGGCTTGTGGACCTAATTAATCTCTGGTAAGTTAGGAGACCGAATTTTTTTATTAGGCCTGTGGACCTAATTAATCTCTTTGGTAAGCTGGGAGACCTCTTTTTTTATTAGCCTTGTGGACCTAATTAATCTCTTTGGTAAGCTGGGAGACCTCTTTTTTTTTTTTTTTTATCAGTATGTTGACATATTGCATCCTCTTTGTCTGTCTTATAGGAAGTAGTGCCGGCCTTCCTTGAGAACCTCACTGATGAGGAACTGAAGAAGGAGGCCAAGAATGAAGCAAAAAACGATGCACTGTCAGCCATCATCAAAGCCATCAAGTGCCTGGTGTCCCGCGTCCCCAGCCAGGAGGAAACTGCCAAAAACCTGGAGATTTTTAGGTTAAAGATGATACTCAGGTAATTAAAGCATTTCCTTGTTTTTAATGTTCATATTTTCTAGCATTTCCTTGTTTTCAATGTTCATATTTTCTAGCATTTCCTTGTTTTCAATGTTCATATTTTCTAGCATTTCCTTGTTTTCAATGTTCATATTTTCTAGCATTTCCTTGTTTTTAATGTTCATATTTTCTAGCATTTCCCTGTTTTGAATGGTTGTATTTTCTAGCATTTCCTTGTTTTCATTGGTTATATTTTCTAGCATTTCCTTGTTTTCAATGGTTATATTTTCTAGCATTTCCCTGTTTTGAATGGTTGTATTTTCTAGCATTTCCCTGTTTTGAATGGTTGTATTTTCTAGCATTTCTTTGTTTTCAATGGTTGTATTTTCTAGCATTTCCCTGTTTTCAATGGTTGTATTTTCTAGCATTTCCCTGTTTTGAATGGTTGTATTTTCTAGCATGTCTCTGTTTTGAATGGTTATATTTTCTAGCATGTCTGTTTTGAATGGTTATATTTTCTAGCATTTCCCTGTTTTGAATGGTTATATTTTCTAGCATTTCCCTGTTTTGAATGTTCATATTTTCTAGCATTTCCCTGTTTTGAATGTTCATATTTTCTAGCATTTCCCTGTTTTGAATGGTCATATTTTCTAGCATTTCCCTGTTTTGAATGGTCATATTTTCTAGCATTTCCCTGTTTTGAATGGTCATATTTTCTAGCATTTCCCTGTTTTGAATGGTCATATTTTCTAGCATTTCCCTGTTTTGAATAGTCATATTTTCTAGCATTTCCCTGTTTTGAATGGTCATATTTTCTAGCATTTCCCTGTTTTGAATGGTCATATTTTCTAGCATTTCCCTGTTTTGAATGGTTATATTTTCTAGCATTTCCCTGTTTTGAATGGTTATATTTTCTAGCATTTCCCTGTTTTGAATGGTTATATTTTCTAGCATTTCCCTGTTTTGAATATTCATATTTTCTAGCATTTCCTTGTTTTTAATGGTCATATTTTCTAGCATTTCCCTGTTTTGAATGGTCATATTTTCTAAGTCAACTCTTTCTGGTAATTGACGATGATAAATTAATGCATGTATGTATGTATATTTTTATGGAGTCATATGTTCCTCTTATTTTTTCTTCTTTATATATCTGCTCTTTGAATAAGTAAGATTACTCCTATCATGCCACAGGGGTCAGTAGTTAAAGTATGGTGATGATTCCTGCGTGTCTTATGGAAAATGGAAATGTCCTGCTATCTTTGGTGTTAGAGACGGGTTTATTGCCACTGGTGCTGATGATTAGGCTGATGAAGAGGAGGTGGTGGAGTAAAAGTTGGAGGGGGTAATGAGAAAAAGGCAGTGACTATTCTCCTTTTCATTCGGTGGAGGAGGCGATGAGGTGGAGGCAGAGGCTATTCTATTCTCCTTTTCATTCGGTGGAGGAGGCGATGAGGTGGAGGCAGTGGCTATCTAGTCTCCTTTTCGTTCACATCCTTTTTTTGGTTTGTTCAGGTTACTTCAAATATCTTCGTTCAACGGGAAGATGAATGCGCTCAATGAAGTCAACAAAGTGATCACCAGTGTGTCGTACTACTCACACCGCCATGGCCCAGTTGAGGAGGAGGAATGGCTGACAGCAGAGCGAATGGCGGTAAGGAACATCCAATCTTTTGTTACTACAAATAGGTAATAAGCATTTGCATAGAATAATGAAATCGGGCACCATTTTCAGCTCTATCCCCTGCAATTTACCCTGGTGTGCAATGTTTCAGGAGTGGATCAAGGAGAACCGCGTCCTTCAGATTGTGCTGCGGGACTCTCTCCACCAGCCCCAGTATGTGGAGAAACTAGAAAAAATTATACGCTTCATCATCAAGGAAAAGGTGAGTTTTTGTTTATATTTTCTTTGTGGTGAAGAAAGGTCTTGACAGCTAGGTGGACAGATGATGAGGAGGAGGAAGAGGAGATTTGAAGATGCAGCTATGTAAACAGATGAAAATGAGGAGGAAGAGGAAATTTGAAGGCATTATTGAGGGATGATGATTATGATGAAGGTGGTGATCACAGTGATACGTGAAAATCATTCATTATACCCCCTGTCTGATGTGTGTGTGTTTGTTGTGTGTGTGTAGGGGTCAATTTCCTAATTTGTAAGCAAAGTATCTGTTAACATATCCCCTTAATAGGTAATAGGCAATTTAATGGGTAATAGTAACCAGTTAAGTAGTTAATTGGTAATAGTTTTATAGGTTTTACAGGTAATAAGCTTTTTGGGTGAAATAAAGTTGTTATTATTATTATTATTATTATTATTATTATTATTATTATTATTATTATTATTATTATTATTATTATTATTTCAGGCACTCACATTAGAGGACCTGGATGACATCTGGGCGGCCCAACATGGCAAACACGAGGCCATTGTGAAGAATGTGCATGACCTGCTCGCCAAGCTGGCCTGGGACTTCTCCCCGGAACAACTAGACCACTTGTTTGGCTGCTTCCAGGTGAGTCGTGGGGAATGGTTGAGTCATGTACACAATAGGCACAGAAAATAAGAATAGGAATATAATAAGAAATAGAAATAGGATAGACACGTACAGAATAGTCACGGAAAATATGAATAGGAAGAGAAAAAAAAATAGGATGGAAAGAAATAGAAATAGAATAAGAATAGAAAATAAGAATAAATCATGTACACAATATTCACGGAAAATAAGAATAGGAAGAGAATAAGAAATATAAATAGGATAGAAAGAAATAGAATATAAATAGAATAAAAATAGAAAATAAGAATAAATCTCGTACACAATATTCACGGAAAATCTTCCCACCCAAAGAAAGAATAAGAATATATTGGACCTTTAACCCCTTCACGACCAGATCTTTCCTTTGCTATAAAAAAATTGTATGTTGTTGAGCCATAAAATTACAAAAAGTAACAATATACCAAATTAGTTAGTCGACAATGATACTAAACAGGTCATGTCTATAAAATATTGCTTATAATCACTAAAAATCATCAAATAGTAGCCAAATTACACTGGAAATTATGCTCTGGGTCTCAAGGGGTTAATGAAGGCGTTTATAAGTTTATGTTCGTGTCAGATATCAGGTCACTGGAAAAAATATATATATATTAAGTTAACTTGAACAGATCCTTGAGAAGTTAATGGTTAATGAAATGCCCTGTAGATTAATATGAAATGGACAGGGGAACTTATCAAGGATTATGATAACTTTTGGAAGTTTCACAGACAGGAAGAATGAAAAGTTCACTTGGGTTAAATGGGATGGGTCCATGAAAACCTATGTATTAAAGAGGTTTTCCTTGTAGAGTAACGAAAATAAGACTTAAGTTGTGAGTAAATTTAAAGCAAGTCTTGTATTATCCTTGCTTTAAAGTGTGGTTAGGTTAGATAACTAGCGTAGATACCTTCCAAAAATTCTAACAATCCCTTGATAAGTTTCCCCTGTCCATTTTATATTAATCTACAGGTCATTTCATTAACCATTAACTTTTCAGGGATCTGTTCAAGTTAACTTAATATATATATTTTTCTTCCAGTGATCTGATATCTTAAAACGAACATAAACTTTAAACGCCTTCATTAAATGTCCAATATATTCTTATTCTTTCTTTGGGTATTATAACAATTTTCTCCAGCTGCTGTCAAATTCATGTGGTAGGTATAGTTATCTGCAGCCACATGAGTGATTGTAATGTATTAAGTGTTGTGGTTGTTCTCTTTCCTACAGACAAGTTGGAGCTCAGCCAGTAAAAAGCAACGAGAGAAATTATTAGAGCTGATCAGGAGGTTAGCAGAGGATGACAAGGATGGTGTCATGGCTCACAAGGTTAGTTACTACTACTACTACTACTACTACAACTACAACAACTACTATTACACTTATTATTACTACTACTACTACACTTTTATTATTATTATTATTACTACTACACTATTATTATTATTATTACTACTACTACTACTACTACTACTACTACTACTACTACTACTACTACTACTACTACTACTACTACTGCACTATTATTACTACTACACTTATTATTACTACTACTACTACTACTACTACTACTACAACAGCAACAACTACACTATTATTACTACTACTACTACTACACTAATATTATTACTACCTCAACTACAACAGCTACTACTACTTTTATTCTGTCTGCTTCGAAAAATAAGTTCACTCTTTAAGCTGAAACCGGATTGAAAGCTGTGAATGAATCCCTCTGACCCAGATAAGGGGAAAAAATATAAATCTGAATATAACTTATCTTCAGGAGGAGCAACATATTTATATTGGAAAACATGTTAAAAATGATGACAAAGTAAGGCAGATCATGTATTTTGAAAAGTATGTCTTTCTCTTTCTGTCTTATATGGCTGGCACATTTCCCCCTTTTTTTGGCATTACAATCAATCAATCTCTCTTCCATACACATACACGCTTTAGCATACTTACTCAGCATACATTCTAACTTTTGATATACCTACTTGGCATACTTTAGCATACTTACTCTGTCTCTCTCTCTCTCACATACAGATAGATAGATAAATAAATATTTTATTGTCCACAAAAGTGCATAAAAAGAAACTACAGGATATACCAAAATCGCTCATGGACCAGAAATTTACTCTGATCAGTAATTAACAAAAGTATCAAATGTCTATAAAAATGTATATGGGAAACGTTGTGGTGCCTTAGTATTATTTTCACATTAAAATTCTACTTCCATGTAATACATGTCATTTCCTATCAGCTCAATCTAAAAATTCAGCAACACTACTGAAAACAAAAAAATAAAACTAACATCGCATTTAAGATACATAAAATAAGATCACATTCTCTCACATACACCTACACACTTTTAGCATACTCACCCTGCCTGTGTCTCTAGGTCCTGTCTCTGCTGTGGTCGCTGGCGCACTCCGATGATGTCCCCACGGAGATCATGGACCAGGCTCTCAACGCCCATGTGAAGATCCTTGACTACTCATGCTCACAGGTAAGGAAGGACTCGCCTCATGAATAGTGTTAAGTGTTCCTGTTTTATTTCAATTTTCATGATGAACTTTTTTGGGGGGGATATTTTTCTCCTTCCACTCTCTTTAACTTCCTGCTTTTCTCTCTCTCTCTCTCTCTCTCTCTCTCTCTCTCTCTCTCTCTCTCTCTCTCTCTCTCTCTCTCTCTTCTCTCTCTCTCTCTCTCTCTCTCTCTCTCCTCTCTCTTCTCTCTCTCTCTCTCTCCTCTCTCTCTCTCTCTCTCCTCTCTCTCTCTCTCTCTCTCTCTCTCTCTCCTCTCTCTCTCTCCTCTCTCTCTCTCTCTCTCTCTCTCTCTCTTCTCTCTCTCTCTCCTTCTCTCTCTCTCTCTCTCTCTCTCTCTCTCTCTCTCTCTCTCTCTCTCTCTCTCTCTCTCTCTCTCTCTCTCATTGTAGTAGCATTTCCCTTGTTAATCTACCATAAGAGGGTATAAAATATATATTATATCTACATAATGTTCTTCAAATATTCTCATTTATGCCATTATTCAGTCATTTAAGCAATAATTTAGATTTTCAGCCAGTCATATAGCTTGTCACTTTAATCAGCCAGTTAAGCACTCACTAGTCAGCCAGTTAGAGGGGAATAGCCAATCAACCTGTCAGTAGGTATATCAGCAAGCCAACCATACATTGAGTCAGTCAATCAACCAGTCTTCTTAGTAAACTCTGGAACTCTCTTTTTGTTTCTATTTTTCCACCTTCCTATGACTTAAATTTTTTCAAGAGAGGAGTAACAAGACAAGACAATTCGAACTAAACCCCCTCTTTATATTCTCTTACTGTCTTCTTTATATGGACTGGCAATTAGCGGGCTTTTTGTTACCTTACCGAGAGGGAGGGCTGTGATTAGGGGCAGAATCGTGCAGGTATTATCCTCCCCCCAACCCCCAACCCCTACCTTCTCACTTGTCCTTATTCCCCCCTCCCCATACTTTTTTTATATATTTTTTTTTATTGCCAGTCCCTTTGTGATGTAAAAAAAAAAGTTTGAGTCGTACAACCCACCCATTTGTTACAGGACCGGGACATCCAGAAGAAACACTGGCTGGATAAGTGCGTTGACGAATTGAAGCACGACAAATGGGTGCTTCCGGCCCTCAAGCAGATACGGGAGATCTGCTGCTCCTACAGTGAGGCGCCACCCAACTACTCCCCGCACCAACGCCCGACGCCTCACGTCAGCTACCGACACGACATCATCTCCAAACTACAGAACCAACATTCCCTGGTGGTCCTGGTGGCCGACAACCTCGACCACCTACATGAAGAACATCAGGATAGCAGCTAAAGGTGACTTGGCACTGTAGGACGGGAGGGATCTTGTTTTCTTTGTCATGCTTTCTGCTTCTGCTTCTTCCATCCGTTTCTTTGTTTCTCAGTCTTTTTTTATTGATTTTTTTATATATATATATATATATATATATATATATAATATATATATATATATATATTTTTTTTTTTTTTTAAATCTATTAATTGTGTTGCTCCTTCACTCTGCTTTCTGTTTATAATGCTAATCTCACTCTCTCTCTTTCTCTCTCTTTTCTCCTTGTATTTTTGTGATGCTTACCTCTTATTTTGTCTTTGTTTAATGACTCATTATTTTTACTTTGCTTCTTCAAGATTCTATTTATTATATTTATTTATTTATTTATTTATTTATTTATTTTCTACTTTACAACCTTACATAATACCCTCTCAACATTATTTTCCTGCCCACCACCCTTTTTCATGGAATTTTTTATCTACTATATGGGAATTTTAATAAGCGGGCGTTTTGTTACATTGTTTTTATTATTTTACATCTTTTTAAATCTACCCCAGGCCAGTCCCCTATAATGTAAAAAAAATATATATATATTCAGTCACTTTTTTCCTCAATTATTTTTGATAGGAGATAATTGAAATTGTTCTTGTTATTCTATGGTTCAAGATCTTCCTTCCATGTGACCAGTTAACGTGAATTTGCTACAAAAAACTCAAGCTAAACTTAACTAAAACTAAACTAATCTAAAGCTGTCTTGTACTCATGGTTCGATGTATTTTCAGAAAATCCTGAATTGAATCCTGCAGACATAATCCCAGATGGAAGATATAATCACATATACCAGGTTCAGGAACGGCTAAGCTTTCTCAGATTTTTACTGAAGGCAAGTGTAAGCTATTCTAAACATTTTTTATTATTAAGCTTAAGATACATTTTATTATTAAGCTTAAGATACATTTTATTATTAAGCTTAAGATACATTTTATTATTAAGCTTAAGATACATTTTATTATTAAGCTTAAGATACATTTTATTATTAAGCTTAAGATACATTTTATTATTAAGCTTAAGATACATTTTATTATTAAGCTTAAGATACATTTTGTTGACACAGATACTGATTTTCTGAGGAATTGTAATATATTTTTTGTGGGACTGAAATTTTGGGGTGCTGAATAAGCGATTTCGTGTATTTTTATTGTTATGTATTGCCTCGTGCTCAAAAATAATTCCTAAAAGCACAAGTGTGTAATTTATCGCAATATTAAATTAAATCTCCAGCCAAATTGGTATGATGGTTGATTGTTCTTAACCCCTTGAGACCCAGAATGTAATCTCCATTGCAATTTGACTACCATCAGACAATTTTAAGAATTTAAGCAATATTTTATAGATATGACCTGTTTAGTATCCTTGTCCACTAACTAATCTGGTATATTAAGTTAGTTTTCGTAATTATATGGCTAACAACAGACAAATTTATATAGCAAAGGAAAGATCTGGGCGTGAAGGGGTTAGTTAAGTAGGAAAAAGTAACTAAACTAAAAGTACAATATGTATTTTATTGCAGTACTAAATTAAATCTCAAGCCAAATTGGTATGATAATAGATTGTTTTTAGCCCCTTCACACCCAGATCTTTACTTTGCTATATAAAATCATCTGTTGTTAGCCATAAAATTACGAAAAGTGACTAAATAAACCTAAGTAGTTAATGGACAAGGATACTAAACAGGTCATATCTATAAAACATTGCTTATATTCATTAAAAAGTGTCTAATGGTAGTCAAATTACAATGGAAATTACGTTCTGGGCCTCAAGGGGTTAATGGTTGTGTTGTTGTAGGATGGACAGTTGTGGTTGTGTGCGCCCCAAGCCAAGCAGATATGGAACTGTCTGGCTGAGAATGCCGTCTTCACCGTGGACCGGGAGTCCTGCTTCAAGTGGTTCTCCAAGCTGATGGGAGATGAACCGGATTTGGACCCAGAGATCAACAAAGATTTTTTTGAGAACAACATTTTACAGCTGGATCCGTCTTTGCTCACAGAAAATGGCATGAAGTGAGTGAAACTTTTTAACACTGGACTATACTTTCTTACTTTCGCTTATAATACCCATATTTATAACCTCTATATGTCACATTACCATGAAGTTATACGAACATTTGAATTTTTGTTAAACATCTGTAATGGATTTTGAATTTTTTCTTAATCTGCAACATTTTCATGGATTTTGACATCTTTTTCTTAATTTATAACATTCTGATACCTAAATATAGATTATGTACATGGTGGTAAGCTATTTTTGTATTATAATGTATACTTTCCATTCTTCCAGGTGTTTTGACAGGTTCTTCAAAGCCGTGAATTCCAAGGAAGGTAAACTTGTGTTGAAGCGGCGAGTCCACCTCATGGACGACGACGACCTGATTGGCGTGGACTATGTGTGGCGGGTGAGTGTCATCATCATCAGCAGGACTCCGTGGGGGATGAATGGGAATGCAAGATATGTTTGTGGGAATGGAAGAATGGGAATGTATGTGACTGAAAGTATATAACTATACTGTTTTTTTACCGAGGTGAAAAATCCTGACCCCTTGCTGCTTACTGACTGATATTTGATGCCAGGAGAAGGGAATACTATGCTTCTTCTGAATTTCAGCTGTATTTTATCATAGTTAACCACTATTTTGTCAGGTAAACATAGGCATAATTTTAAGTATAAGATCTTCAGATTGAATGGAATTTTCGCCTTGTTAAAAAAAAAAGACGAATGAAAGTCTGGTAAAGCCTGTATGTTCATTAGCAATTCACGTTGTAGGTTGTGCTGTGTGGGACGGAGGACATAGCCAGTCGTGCCATTGAGCTGCTTCGGGAAACCTTCACCAACCTAGGACCGCGACTACAGGCCAATCGCGTCATTATCCACGATGACTTCCTCTCCAGCTGCACGTCCCGTCTTAAGGTACGGCTTCTCAAGTGCGCCACCAGAGATTCAGAAGTGCCGCATGCATTCCTTTCACTTAGTTGTGTAATAATTTCAATCCTGTTTACAGTAAGATAAAGTAACCATCATTATATATAGCAATTTTGCTCAGCTAATTTTCTGGCACGCATGCATTCCTTTCATTTAGTTGCATCATCATTTCAATCCTATTAACAGTAAGATAAAGTAGCCATCAGTATATTTAGGAATGTATCTCAGCTAATTTTCTGTCGTCTTTTACAGGCAATGTATGACACTGTATCAGTGTTAGACCGGGACAAGGATTCTATTAACAGAGTTCGGCAGGACACCACAAGGATGTGTCGGGTCCTCAAGGTCCTGTACGAGTATGTGGCCGAGTGTGACGGTGATTTTGGGGATGACCGATCCATCCTGCCCCTTGGGAGGTGAGTGTGAACATGATTCAGGGCTTTGTTAGGTCTCTGCATAGCAAAACATCTGCAGAAATTATTTACAATATTTGTAATATCTACAATGAGTTAAATAGTGATACATTTGCTTTACTGTTTGGAACTAAATTTGATTTGATAATATTAAAAGATTGATTTTGTAATATATAGCAAGAGGAAAACAAGGTTATGTTTGTTTGAATACTAGGGTAACGTTTCCTTTCCCTGTGTCAGAGCCTCGAGAGGGAAGCACCTGTCCCTGCTGGTGAGGTTCCCGGTGCAGGGGCGGCAGCCGGACGAGCTGGACGTCTGGACTCACACCAACGACACCATGGGCTCCATCAGGCGGCAGGTGGGCGGGGGGGCTGTGGAGGGCAGGCATTGGGGGCCTCTTGGTGGGAGACACACCAGGGTTTTGAAGCTTATCACAATAGGGTTCTTCCCTTTTCTGCCATAAAGCATGGGAAGTTGGGTGAGGTTATATAAAGATGGAATTTACATTTGGCTTTGTAACAAATGAAACTAGATCATTGGACAATATGAATCTTTGCAAATGTCTTACTTTTTATAAAATATAGTATGAATTATGATGATGCTCAAAGCTTTGCAGGGATTTGAGATCCAGATGTTTGAGTTTCATCTGTACAAGAAATGTTTGTTTGTTGTTATGGAGATGTTGGCAGGATTTCCCATCCATGATAGGATGAGGTGGTGTTCCCTCTCTGTGTTTGAGTCTGAAAACAGTGTTGTGGAGGAAGAAAAGAAATGGGGATAGAGGCTAAGAGGATGATCATGAGGAGGAGGAGGAGCAGTACAGAGGAAATAGAGAAGGGAAAAAAATAGTGTATAAGCTAAGAATGAGAAATGGCTAAGATGTGGAAAGGAGGAGTAGTGCTTATTGAGACTTCCCTTTCAGGTTCTTCACCGATTGAAATCCACCGCTCCAAACGTCAAGGTGGAGCTTTACCTGAACACCGATCCCATAGACCCTGTGGAGGACAAGAAAATCATTGCCCAGATGCCACTGAGAGATAAAATGGCAAGTAGAATACAGCATGACCTTGTGTGTTGGCGTTTGCAGGAGTAACATTTTAGGGTGTGCTGAGTGGATGGGGTTTGCAGAAGTAACATTTTAAGAGTGCTGAGTAGATGGGGTTGTTAGAAGTAACATTTTAAGAGTGCTGAGTAGATGGGGTTTGCAGAAGTAACATTTTAAGAGTGCTGAGTAGATGGGGTTTGCAGAAGTAACATTTTAAGAGTGCTGAATGGATGAGTTTTGCAAAACATTTTAAGAGTGCTGAATGGATTTGCTGACTGTCAGTTTTCCTCTCTTGTATGTAGAAATTATAAGTACATATTGCTATAATGGTAGATAGACTTATTTGATTTGTCAGTTTTCCTCCTGTATATAGAAGTTAAAAGTACATATTGCTATAATGCTAGATATACTTTGTTGAATTGTCAGTTTTTCTCTCTTTTAGGTAGAAATAAAAAGTACATATTGCTATAATGATAGATACACTTTGCATACACATTATTAGATTTCATATTTGATGACGACCATGCTGATTGTCCTTTCCTTGATACAGGTGTTGACTGCCAAGCTGGTGCAGGTGGGGAGCAACATGCCCTCCTCCCCAGACAGCTCCTCAGACTCCTCCACAGGTTCGCCGCAGCATCCCTACGAAGGCCCCAACGTGGAGGCAGAAAACTGTCTTCCTGGTGTTGTGAGTGTTCTCTGTTGGTCATTACACTATTATTACTGGTCTATTAACCCCTTCATGCCCAGATCTTTCCTTTGCTATAAAAAATTGTCTTATTAGCCATAAAATTACAAAAAGTAACTGAATATATCATACTAGTTAGTGGACAAGGGTACTAGACAGGTCATAGCTATAAAATATTGCTTATATTAATTGAAATTGTCTAATGGTACCCAAATTACAATGGAAATTACGTTCTGGGCATGAAGGGGTTAATAGGGATTCAATAAGGACGGTGTAGCCATCTAATTAGTTTATGGCTACTACTACACTTATACATAGGTATTCTCTTGGTCATCTCACATTCTCGTATTCTTTCTATATGACCCAACCACCTCACAGTGCTGTGCTTTACCCCTTCCACCACTCCACACTTCATCCCCGCAGCTTTACCCGAGATAACAAAATTGCTCTACACACTTTCATTACTTTCACCAGCCATCCTTCTCACACTACAGACACCTCTCAAATAACTCATTGGATCTAATAACTGCTTGGATCCTTGCCCTTTGTTTTTTACCTAACCTCCACAGTTCCTTCATCTTTCAAAAGACATGCCATATTTCTGTGACAATGTTATTTTCTAATTCTTTACTTCTTAATTACAGATAATGTCTGCACAACCAAAGTACACACAGTTCCTGATGCAGTTAGCTGACCTCGGCTGCTCCCTGCAATTGCCGCAGCTCAGGGACAGCGCCCGGGCACTTCTCAACATCATGCCCGCCGACCAATTCACAGGTAGGACCATAGCACTGCATCCTCATTGTTATGTTATGGCTAATGTGGCATTATAAGAGGCACACTATAGGAGGAAGGGAGAGAAGGGATTGAGAGACTATATCAGGTCGAGTCCAAGTATTTTCTATTTGTGTTCCAATGATGCATGCCGCTAGCAAAACAAATAAGTTCTTTTAAAATCAATCCTTTAACAGTTTAACTAAACTTATATTTTACCAGTAACATATATTATAATGTGAATATGGTACATACTTCATATATAATATTACACATTATCTATCTTTTGGTATCTCATCTCATCATCTCTTTTGGTATCTTATCTCATCTCTTTGGGTATCTCATCTCATCTGATCTCATCATCTCTTTTGGTATCTCATCTCATCATCTCTCTTTGGGTATCTCATCTCATCATGTCTTTTGGTATCTCATCATCATCTCTTGGTATCTCATCTCATCATCTCTTTGGGTATCTCATCTCATCATCTCTTTGGGTATCTCATCTCATCTCTTTGGGTATCTCATCTCATCTCTTTGGGTATCTCATCTCATCTCATCTCATCATCTCTTTGGGTATCTCATCTCATCATCTCTCTTTGGGTATCTCATCTCATCATGTCTTTTGGTATCCATCATCATCTCTTGGTATCTCATCTCATCATCTCTTTGGGTATCTCATCTCATCTCTTTGGGTATCTCATCTATCTCATCTCTTTTGGTATCTCATCTCATCTCTTGGTATCTCATCTCATCTCATCATCTCTTTTGGTATCTCGTCTCATCATCTCTCTTTGGGTATCTCATCTCATCATGTCTTTTGGTATCTCATCATCATCTCTTTGGGTATCTCATCTCATCATCTCTTTGGGTATCTCATCTCATCATCTCTGGGTATCTCATCTCATCATCTCTTTGGGTATCTCATCTCATCATCTCTTTGGGTATCTCATCTCATCTCTTTTGGTATCTCATCTCATCATCTCTTGGTATCTCATCTCATCATCTCTTTGGGTATCTCATCTCATCATCTCTTTGGGTATCTCATCTTATCATCTCTTGGTATCTCATCTCATCTCATCTCATCATATCTTTTGGTATGAGAAAAAGAGAGAGGATAGATACACTTGTTGGTGGAGATAAAAGTTTTGCTGCAATGACTGGGAATGTTTAACGATGACAGTGCATTGGGTGTACAGTAACTGCTTTGTTTAGACTGACTAACAATACGCTGTCTTCTTATGTTTATTATATTTTTTATGTGGAACTTTAATCCCTCAGTGAACCACCTGCGAACCATCTGCCTGGAACACGCTAAGGTTGGGGACCAGAGTTTAGCACCATCCCTTGAGAACATTGTCTTCTCGTCGTCGCCTTCACAAGTTCTCTACAACCTCCAGGCAAGTTTAAAAAAGCTGGACGTTTCTCTTCATGAACTGCTCCTTAGAACAGTAGATTGATAAAATGTTTGACTGTGTCCCCCAATAGATTTTAGAATTATTAAGAATTAAAATTTAGTTTGTTCCCTACCCATAATATATAATAATAATAACTTTATTTCATCCAAATATGGCATAATGTCAACAGATACATTGCTGCCAAATTAGGGAACTGACACACACACATATCATACAGGGTGTACATATTACATATATTAGTATATATATTATTATTATAACAGCAGTAGTAACTAATTAATGAAGCTTAGTTTTAGCATCATTCCGAGGTAGCATCAAATAGTGAGGTTGACAGTCCAGCTGATGGGTTGTTGGTGTTTCAGGTCCTGTATTCCCTGCTCATGCCGGCCCACAACCCCATGGCAGAGAAGGCCCTCGAGTTCCAGTACAACTTCATGAAGAGCGGAGGTGTGAAGATCATTATAGACATGCTGGCCAAGAACAATTTTCTATCCAACACAGACATGCCAACAAAGAGGTGTGTATTGGAATTTGGCAGTGCTGTTTCTAGCCTTAGCCTTTTGGGGGCCCTATTATGTAAAACTATGGTGAGGGGATTCCAAGCCCCTAAGGTGGTCCGGGGGCATGCCTTCAATATTTAAATGCATCAATCTGGTGGAATTTAAGAGGAAAAGAGACTAGATTCTAAAAAAAGAAGAGGCAAATAATGGCAGCTTGGAGGCCCTTTGGTGGCTTTGGGGGTCCTATGCAATCACGTAGTTCGCATATACCTAGTAAGAAACTGCCCTGTGTATTGGATAGATACTTTGAGGAAGGTACTGTTGCATATACTTTTAACCCCTTCACGCCCAGATCTTTCCTTTGCAATAAAAAAATTGTCTTGTTATCAGCCATATAATTACGAAAAGTAACTAAATATACCAAATTAGTTAGTGGACAACGATACTAAGCAGGTCATATCTATAAAACATTGCTTATATTCACTAAAAATTGTCTAATGGTACCCAAATGACAATGGAAATTACGTTCTGGGTCTGAAGGGGTTAATATGGTTATGTTTTCCTATAGTACGTTCATGTGACATTAGTTTGTAATTAGAATATGTGATGTGTCTTATATGAAAGTGAAATTGCCTCACCTTATTTTAGCATAGCATAGGATCTAGTCTTATAAACACTGACATTACAGGTGCATTGCAAGGTTGAATACTTAATCATAGGGAAGAAGTGTTTGATGTGAATTTTAGAACATCAGAAATAAATGTTGTCACTAGCCGCAAAGCCGCCCTCCGGGCGGACTTTTTGGCTAGCTCCTGCGGAGGGCTATTGGTGGGCCTTTGGCCCACCAAACACAGACTCTCCAGATAGCCCCTTCTAACTTTCCTGAAATCTGATGTGAATGTATGAATGTAGTATTAACGCCAACCCATTCACCCTCACCCCCAACCCATTCACTCACCCATTACCCATCACCCCCCACCCATTCATCACCCCCATTACCCATCACCCCCCACCCATTACCCATCACCCCCCACCCATTCACACACCCATTCACCACCCATACCCATCACCACACAACCCATCACTCACCCATTACCCATCACCCCCATCACCCTCACCACCCACCATTCACTCACCCATTACCCATCACTCCACCCATCACTCCACCCATTCACTCACCCATTACCCATCACCCTACATCAAGGTTTCCTCAATTCTCGCAACCAACTTTTTTTTCGCAATTCTCGCTAATAGGCTGCTAAAAAAAAAAAAAAAAAAAAAAAAAAATGATCGGATCATCTCATAAGCGGGCTTAAAACCTTCCCCTGGTCAACCTGGTTCCAAAACTGTGCCATATGATGGGATTCCGCCACGGGGGGCAGAACCTAGAGCGGACACACACACACACACACAGACAGACACACACACACACTTTCGCTTATATTATTATAGATTACTCTGTCACTTAAATATTGCACCGTGTTACTGACCTAATTATTTATCAGCATATACTGAATTATTCTCTTTCATAACTCAATGCAGAAAAAACAAACATTAAATAAACTCATTAATACATCAATCACACTCTTATATCCCAACAGGTCGGCTTTTTTAGTGGTGTTGAAGTTAGCCAAGTTAGCGTTTGTGACGGTGGGCTACGCCATCGTGGGTGTGGTGGCCGGCTCTGTGTCGTCCAGCGCCGCCCCGGCAACCACCAACACCAACGGCGGCACAGAGGAGGGCCCCCCAAAGCCAGGTGAGTGGGTGGCGGGAGGCAGTCTGGTAGTTGTGTAGTGCAGAATTTTTTGGAAATTTGATATACAACTAGTCGTCGACTTACGCCAATGCAACTTACGACTGTTCGACTTTACGACTAGCGGTAAATGTTGATAAAATGTGTAGAAAGATGAAAACAGTACTAAGACAGTGGTGTTACTATGGTTATAACAATAATGAACAAAGAAAATGTTAATAAAATATGACTTAAAGATTATTATAATATCATTACACAGTATAATATTATAATACGCAGTATAATTATAACATAGACCGACTTACACGACCGGTCGGTCATAACCAATCTGGGTCGTAAGTCAATGACTAGCTGTATAGAGATGATCAATGGAGTTTATATTAGTTTTTTATACGTACCTTCCACTGTCTAAAGTAAAAATAAAAAGTACCAAGGTAGGCAAGGTAGTTTTTAGGCTCCTCTAGGTAGGATTATCTAAGAGATTTAAGGCTGTGTCACCCGGGCGATATTTTCCGGCATCTTTTGGTATTTTGCTACCATTTGATGCGCGTAGTGGTGGCAAAAAGTGCGTGTGTCGTCCGGCCAAGGACGACGAGCTTCTAACTGGCATCTTCCGGGACCCGCGACCAAAACAAACACAATGGATCGTGCAAGAAGACATTTTTTTTAAATAATAGAATATGAAAAATATATATTAAAAATAAAAACCTACACAATAAAAAATGAATAACAAATACTCAGTTCAGGAATGCAATCATGCATAGTAAAGTTAGGCAGAGACATAATGTTGGAGGAATCCTAGTTTAGTTACCCATAGCTATACCTTCCTTGCATTTTGTTTGGATAGAATTTCGGATCACTTAAAATACCTGTCACCCAAGCATTGCTTAGGGTGTCATGTTCTGGTTATGCCTATAGATGCATCTAAGTTGGGTCTTTGGTGTCCCACAAGCACTTATTTTCCCTAAACATATCACCTAGAGAAGCTACAGCATCTCTTGACCACCCAAGATTGGTCATTTCTCAATTTCACTGAAATGTGTAGTTTGTACAAAGTCTTGCATGGTGTCGGCTGCTCCAAGATGTAAACAAAGATGCCAGTACTGGTAGGAGAGGACGAGCATGCGCGACTCCGTGTTTGCTACCAAGAGATGCCCGTATCAGGTATCACTTGGTAGCAAAATACCAAAAGATGCAGGAAAAAGTGTCCGTGTGACACGGCCTTAAACTAAATACAGTAGAGAAGCACAAAAAAAGGTTGAAAAAGGCATGAAAAGACTGCATAGGGCAAGGACTATATAAAACATGTAGAAATTCAGACTTGTGTAGGATTTCCCTTTGTAAGGAGTTAGCACCGGCAACTAGGCATGACATGAAGCTTGGTAGGGCGTGGTGTGGTGCCTGTGTTGATGAGTGGCGTGGCATTACAGGTGGAGGGATGCAGACCTCCACACACACCCAGGCGCTGGTGCTGCAAGAGGCGCTCCACCACATCCCTAACCCGGCCTCAGACTGCATGGTGCGGAATGTGGCCTCCCGCCTCGCCCAGTCCCTCCACGACCAGGTCACTATCACCTCCTACCTCTGGGCACAATTTGTAAGATCTTGGGGAGTTATGTACTGCTGATGCAAGTGTCTGGACTAATTGTGTTGCCTTTTTTGCATGCTTGTAAGATACTTATGGGAATTGAATCGTTAATTGTTTGCTTGGTGTAATGTATTTTTTGCTTATTTGATTTACATAAGTGTGATTGATGTATTAAAGAAAGTTTATTTTTTTATTTGTACTTTTTTTTCTGCATTGTGTAACGAAAGAATTATTCAGCATATGATGATCATTTGAATTTCATGCTTAATTTCATGTCATCACAGTCAATGGTCACTTATTTAGGTTGTATAAGTAAGTGGTAGACAATCCAAATGCTGTTTATATTGAATCAAAGAATAATATTTCAAATGCATCAGTGTGTACAAGGCCGTGTTGTTGTGTGTGCAGGTGACCGGCGTGGGTCCGGACATGAGTGTGGTCCGCGCCATCCTCAAAATCACCTGGGCATCGGCGTCGGGCCAGGTCCACCTCCTCACCTCCTCTTTAGATGAGATTGAAAAAGCAACCGAAAGGCCCCCCACGAAACCGCCCGATGTGGAGGACCTTCAAGGTGAGTCTTGGCAGCCATCAGCCTTGCCCATCCTTATCCTTATCAAAGGAATTTCTTATACAGTGTCTTTCTTTCACTCTTTCTCTAGCTCTAACCCCTCTCCTTTTTCATGCTTTGCCATAGTGCCATATGACCTCTGATGTCTGGCACATTTCCCCCTTTTTTGGCATTAATTCAATTCAATTCATATAAAGTATCTTCAAGAAAGGAGGTTCAAGTGCTGGCTTTTTGTTTTGCAGTATGTCGCGAAGGGCTGGAGACGTTATCCGTAGTGTTGGCCCTGTACCCTCCTGCCCTGGAAACCCTCACCAAGGACAGCCAGTTCCACAAGCTTGTGATGGGTCTGGTGCTAGTGGGAGGGGAACGCAGCATTCGTCAGTGTGCTGTGGAACAGTTGTTACTCATGGCAACCAAGTGCTCCAACTCCCCTCATACCCTTGTTGTCTTCATTGTCATGCTCTTCAATGTGTTGAATGGCGTGAATGGCGAGTATTCTAAGGAGTATTTCCAGGTATGTTCTCCTTCAACATTCAGGCGGTTCTTAGTGCAGCACAACTTTATAGAGAGTGTGGTTACTGCTGTGAAATATATCATTGTGTACTGATGACATGTTTTAACCCCTTCACACCCAGATCTTTCCTATGCTATATTAAATTGTCTGTTGTTGAGCCATAAAATTACAAAAAGTAACTGAATATACCAAATTAGTTATTGGACAAGAAAATTAAACAGGTCGTATCCATAAAATATTGCTTATATTAATTAAAATTGTCTAATGGTAGCCAAATTACAATGGAAATAACATTCTGGGCCTCAAGGGGTTAATGGAGAACTTTTTATTTATCTCAATTTAAAATTAACCTTTCCCTTCAGTTGCTGTGTGGCCTGCTGAACTGGGCCTGTATGTCAAGTGTGGCTGTGACGGGTGTTGATCGCCTTCTGGCAGCTGAGGTGGAGTGGTTGAAGAATGTGAGGGCCAGCGTATCCCAGATGGCGCAGGGTGGCCCCGAGCCGCCTGTGGATGAGACGCTCCTGGAGGGCCATTCTTGTGTCACACGGGAGCTGGTGGCCTTCCTCCCGCCTGAGAAGAAATATGAGATTGGTGGTGACCCTGCCAAGGCAATATTCCTCATCAGGGTATGTAGAACACTTGGATTATAGGATTATCTCAAAGTAATATTTTAATCATTGTTACAAAGAGGAATTGTAAGAAGTGTTTACACATCACGTGTTTGGAATTTCTTTTTGCACTCTTAGGTTTTATATACGTGTACATCAAATTAGGTCTAATTGTTGCTCATGAAACTTGATACATTTTCCATATACTGTTGTTGGTTGCAGAGATATTTCTAGATATGTAATCTGTAAATTACTGATATATATTTATTTTTCTCCTTACAGGAACTTGTAGAAGACTTTATATTCCCCTTTTCTAAGGTGTACCTTCAGTTAGAGCATGCTTCTGAGATGCCTGCTGAGCAGGTGAGACTTGGGGAAGTTTTTGTCAACGCCTTCACTGGCTTATTCACTAGTTTTGTTATTCATTATCAGTTGGTAGCTGACCTGAGGTTCTCAATGTAAATCAGACTAGGGACAGCAGTAAGACATTACATAATGCTAGCCAGATTGTCGGGTCAGTGGTAATTTTTACCATTTATAGTGCATTTCATTTTTTTATGTAAAGAGATTATATTTATGTGAAGTAAATCAGTCCGTAGTTGATTTTTTTCTTCTAGTTGATTGTTCTATTTTTAACTTTTGATAGAAATTTATGAGAAAATAGTCTAGGATCCCAGCAGTTGAAATATCTGAGGGATACTTGTTGTGTGATATGATAAGACAGATTTGTTGTAATCAGACCAAATACAATAGCCTGGCAATACTTCTAACGTGACACTGACCTTCCCCTGCAGGCCATACCAGTGTGCTCAACCCAACCAACTGTGATAGCAGCTTATGAACTCCTAGTCACTCTCTGTACAGGCTGTGTCCCCAACCTCAAACTTCTGGCAGAAATGCTCACTAACATGTATTATTCTGGTGAGTGTATGACGTTCAAGTACACACATTTTTTACTCTTCCTTCTCTTTCAGAAAAAAAATTCTTGTTTTTTTTCAGCCAGTTTTTTCTTCAGATAAGCAAAGTAATATCATCCCACCCACCCTATTTTTTAAGCAAAATAATATCATCCCACCCTATTTTTTAAGCAAAGTAATATCATCCCACGCACCCTATTTTTTTTAGCAAAGTAATATTATCCCACCCACCCTATTTTTTAAGCAAAATAATATCCCACCCTATTTTTTAAGCAAAGTAATATTATCCCACCCACCCTATTTTTTAAGCAAAATAATATCCCACCCTATTTTTTAAGCAAAGTAATATCATCCCACCCAGCCAATTTTTGTGTTCAGCATTCTTGAGGCAATCTCTCAAACATGTAGGGTGGGGATAGACAAAATAATTGATGTCATTGAATGGCATAGAACCAACAAGCCAAGAAAAAGAAGAAGAAATAACTAATGATAATAATAATAATATCCTCTCTGTATTTACTTTTTTCTTCACTTTCTCTTTCTTTCTCTCTCCACCTTCCCTCTTTCCCCCACAGCTATATCTCCCTCGATTTCCCTCCCTTCCTCCTGCATAATAAAGTGAAAGAGAATTTGGACACAAGAAAATGAGTGAGGAGCAGTTGCTTATCTTCACATACAATATAACGAGCAGTAATTTGATGGGGAAAATATTAATAGAGTGCTTACGTTTGTATCGAGTTAGAATTTAAAATTGTTACACTATTTTTGTAACATGGATGTGGAAGTGTGGCATATTGTGTTTGTTATAATGGCTTTAATAACAGTTGAATTGAAGAGTTATGTACCGTATGTGAAAATGACGATGCGACTTTTTTTTATGCCGTTTTCATTTTCAATTTTTTTCTATTCTATTTTCTTTGGCTTTATGCTATTTTCAGTTTGTTCTATTTTCTTTGACTTTCTTTATGCTATTTTCAGCTTTTTTCTATTTTCTTTGGCGTTCTTTATGCTATTTTCAGTCTTCTATTTTTTCTATTGTTCTATTCTACTTTCTTTATGCCATCTCTGTTTTCAGACTGTGACGAGAGCATTGGGGAGTGGGAGTACCTGCCGCCCGTCGGTCCTCGGCCCTTCAAAGGTTTTGTGGGGCTCAAGAATGCGGGTGCCACATGCTACATGAACTCTGTCCTACAGCAGCTGTACATGATCCGCCAGATCAGGTAACCACTCACACCACTCGCAATACACTTCTAATTTCTGTTGAACCAATTTTTGTTTGTTTTACCAATTTTGTTTAACTGTTCAGTTTTTCCAATGATATTTTATGAGGTTAGATGGCCGATGATATGCTTCCAATTATAAATTATCTCTTATCCTATCAACTATCTCTATTCTATCAACTATTTCTATCCAACTATCACTATCTATCCAACTATCTCTATTCTGTCAACTATATCTATCCTATCAATTATCTCTATCCTATCACTATCTATCCAACTATCTCTATCCTATCAACTATCTCTTATCCTATCAACTATCTATCCTATCTATCTATTCAACTATCTCTATCCAATCACTATCTATCCAACTACAGTATCTCTATATCCACTCAATATACCTTCATGTATAATAATTTGCTCTTTTCCAAAAACAGCATTTGTATTCCAAGATCTCCATCAGAATTATAAGTGTAAGGGTTAGGACAATACTAAGATAAGAGATGGGCCAAGGAAGGTGTGCAGTACCATGTGAGTCACCAGGCAAAGAAAGCTGTTCGCATGTGTATCAGAGGATGTAAGAATCCACATCACCTCTTCCTGACTTGGAGGCATGACAGGAGGCTGGTCAGGGATGTAGCAAGGGATTGCGATCAGCAACAGAGAGAAAAAGTTATATTGAAATCATCATGAAAAAGAAAGCTTATCTAGATTTATGAATGGAATCCTTAGAAAATACATTTGTAAATAAGAATGAAGTTATAATGCATTGCCTTAACATTAGTATTGTAAGGGGGAAGAGTAACAGTGTAGTGTTTCAGTGTGTAGTGTTCAGATGGGTGGCCTCGTGGGTACATGGGAATGACTGGATGAAGTAGGCTAAGCAGTATATGGGAATGGAAGGTAGATCAAAGCAGAGTAAAGAAACTATAAATAAGCTAAAAATCCAGCCTGCACCACCAACGGGCGAGGGATAACCATCACGACCCTCCAGAACGTGCAGGGCCAACCACCTGAGCCCTCAAGGAAAAACTTGATAGCCTACAGGTGCTCTAGGCTTCAACGTAATAGTAAAAGATAAGGCACGAGGTCCCGCGTCAAGAATGTGTTATGTTACTGTAGGAGTGCCTTTCCCTGGGCAGACATGGCGTGTTGGCGGTAGAGGGAGCAGCCACCGACCCGGAGGAAGACTTCAGCGGGGAAGAGAGGATGGAACAGGAGGTGCGTAATAACAGCTTTTTCTTTTTTAGTCTTTCAACGACTTAAATCTTTTTAAAAGAGGAGTAACAAGACGTCTCCCGATCTCCCGAAATAAATTTGGCCCACTCCCCCTTTTTATATTCTTTTACTGTCTTCTTTATAGGGACTGGCAATTAAGCTGCCTTTGATACTTCTTTTTTTTCCAGTCCTTTGTGATGTAAAAAAAAAAATTGCTATTAGGTTGCAATGTGTGTGTAGTGGGCAAAGACTACTTGGATGTCCCACTTCTTTTCTATCTAAAACTTCTGCATAATACTTTCCTGCACTTAAGTAAATGATTACAGCAGCAATTTTCTCCTCGTGATCACTTGAAAAAGAACAAAAATCCTCACATGCATAAGGCGTTCTCCCAAACATGAGGATGGCACAAAACATAAAGTAGGTCACTCTCAAACACTCTATTTACTTTGCAGTTTATGCCTTATAAATATCCTAAATTGTTATATCAAAATTCCATTCGTGTTAACCCCTTCACGCCCAGGTCTTTCCTTTGCTATAAAGAATTGTCTGTTGTTAGCCATAAAATCATGAAAAGTAACTTAATATACCAAATTAGTTAGTCGACAAGGATACTAAACAAGTCATATCCATAAAATACTGCTTATGTTCACTAAAAGTTGTCTAATGGTAGCCAAATAACAATGGAAATTACTTTCTGGGTCTCAAGAGGTTAATGAGTGAATCTTCCCCTTTACCAGACCAACCTGGATGGTAATGAGGAGGACACGATGAGCGGCAGTTCCAATGAGGAGAGCAGGAAGGAATACCACATAGGCATCCTGAAGCAGGTGCAGGCCATCTTTGCCCACCTGGCGTGCTCCAAGCTGCAGTACTATGTTCCTAGAGGGCTTTGGAAGCATTTCAAGTAAGCTAAGATGATGAATGGAATGGTGTGTTCTATATTCTCATAAGCTATATGATGAATGGAATGGTGTGTTCAATATTCTCATGAGCTATATGATGAATGGAATGGTGTGTTCAATATTCTCATGAGCTATATGATGAATGGAATGGTGTGTTCAATATTTCATGCTATGATGAATGGAATGGTGGTCAATATTCTATGACTATTGATGAATGAATGGTGTGTTCAATATTCTCATAAGCTATATGATGAAGGGAATGGTGTGCAATATTCTCATAAGCTATATGATGAAGGGAATGGTGTGTTCAATATTCTCATGAGCTATATGATGAATGGAATGGTGTGTTCAATATTCTCATAAGCTATATGATGAAGGGAATGGTGTGTTCTATATTCTCATAAGCTATATGATGAATGGAATGGTGTGTTCAATATTCTCATAAGCTAAGATGGTGTGTTCAATATTCTCATAAGCTAAGATGGTGTGTTTTAATATTCTCATAGCTAAGAGGATGAATGATGGTGTGTTCAAAATTCTCATAAGCTATATGATGAATGGAATGGTGTGTTCTATATTCTCATAAGCTATATGATGAATGGAATGGTGTGTTCAATATTCTCATAAGCTATATGATGAAGGGAATGGTGTGTTCTATATTCTCATAAGCTATATGATGAATGGAATGGTGTGTTCAATATTCTCATAAGCTAAGATGGTGTGTGCAATATTCTCATAAGCTAAGAGGATGAATGGAATGGTGTGTTCAATATTCTCATAAGCTATATGATGAATGGAATGGTGTGTTCTATATTCTCATAAGCTATATGATGAAGGGAATGGTGTGTTCAATATTCTCATAAGCTATATGATGAATGGAATGGTGTGTTCTATATTCTCATAAGCTAAGATGGTGTGTTCAATATTCTCATAAGCTAAGAGGATGAATGGAATGGTGTGTTCTATATTCTCATAAGCTAAGATGGTGTGTTCAATATTCTCATAAGCTAAGAGGATGAATGGAATGGTGTGTTCAATATTCTCATAAGCTAAGAGGATGAATGGAAGGGTGCGTTCAATATTCTCATAAGCTATATGATGAATGGAATGGTGTGTTCAATATTCTCATAAGCTATATGATGAATGGAATGGTGTGTTCAATATTCTCATAAGCTAAGAGGATGAATGGAAGGGTGCGTTCAATATTCTCAAATTAATGTTCCTTGATACTAAGGAATTTTTATGAAGCTTTTTTTTATTATTTTCTTTTTTGTATTTTAAAGCCTTCACGCCCAGATCTTTCCTTTGCTATAAAATATGCGTATGTTATCGAGCCATAAAATTACAAAAAGTAACAATATACCAAATTAACTAGTGGACAAAGGTAGTACTAAACAGGTCATAGCTATAAAATATTGCTTATATTCACTAAAAATCATCTAATGGTACCCAAATTACAATGGAAATTACGTAGTGGGTCTCAAGGGGTTAAAGCCTATAGCACATGTGAACTTTTATCTTCCCTAAGTTTTTTATAAGAACCCTTACCGATATGTAGCATGCATGTATCTTGGTATTGGGAAACCTTTTCTTTTTGTTGATATGACCATGAATATTGGTGGATTTTAAGCATCTCTATCTTAATAGTTTGTGCGCTACCATAGTGTGTATTACGTATCATGAACATATTTTTTCCTGGCAATTTGAAAGATCAGACATGGAGGAGCTCATACTTCTTAAGGAAAAAATAATAGAGAAAAACTGGTTCACAAATAGGGCGGTAAATTATTGGAATGGACTCAGTCGTCAGGTAGTTAGTGCAGAGTCAATAAGGAGCTAGCTTTAAAAGGAGGCTAGACAGTGTTATGGATGGGGATAAAAGGTGGATGTAGGTAGGGTTAAGTAACAGGAACTACCACGTGTAGGTCTCACGGCCTCTTGTAGCTTCCTTATTTTCTTGTGTTCTTAACCCCTTGAGACCCAGAGCGTAATTTCCATTATGATTTGCGTACCATTAGACAATTTTTAGTGAATATAAGCAATACTTTATAGATATGACTTGTTTAGTATCCTTGTAGACTAACTAATTTGGTATATTCAGTTACTTTTTGTAGTTTTATGGCTAACAACATACAATTTTTTATAGCAAAGGAAAGATCTGGGCGTGAAGGGGTTAAGTTCTTATGTTCTTACGTGTTTCTCGTTATCAGGTTGCAGGGAGAGCCAGTCAACTTGCGTGAGCAGCATGACGCTTGTGAGTTCTACAACATCCTTGTCGAGAGTCTGAACGAGGCGCTCAAAGCTCTCGGCCACGAACAAATCATGAACAAGATACTTGGAGGATCATACTCGGATCAAAAAATCTGCAAAACTTGTCCACACAGGTACAGTTCCCATTGACATTCTCTCTCTCTCTCTCTCTCTCTCTCTCTCTCTCTCTCTCCTCTCTCTCTCTCTCTCTCTCTCTCTCTCTCTCTCTCTCTCTCTCTCTCTCTCTTCCTCTCATCTCTCTCTCTCTCTCTCTCTCTCTCTCTCTCTCTCTCTCTCTCTCTCTCTCTTCTCTCTCTCTCTCTCTCTCTCTCTCTCTCTCTCTCTCTCTCTCTCTCTCTCTCTCTCTCTCTCTCCCCCCCCCCCCCTCTCCCTCTCCCTCCCTTCCCCCCTCTCCCTCTCCCTCCCTTCCCCCCTCCCACAACTTAATAACTTCAATCCCGCCACAGATACTCTCGGGAGGAAACGTTCACCGTCATCAGCATAGACATCCGTAACTACAGCAACCTCTACGACTCCCTGGAACAGTACGTGAAGGGAGACCTGCTCGAGGGGGACAACGCGTACCTCTGTGAGAAGTGCGAGAAAAAGGTAAGCAGACTATTTGTATAAGTAGGAAAAAGTTCATGCTTTCATAAACCTTCACTTCGGTGTATTGGGAATGTTAATAAAGCTAAATGTAAACAAGTACGCAACAAAGTGACATTATTTATTATTATTTAGTCAACAGGCTAAAGCATCGGTGTTGAAATAGTGATGTAACATTTTAAGTGTTGAGGAACGGATACGGAACGGCAATGGATAGTGAGAACAAAATTATCTTCATAAAACCCGATTTATATATCCGATTTTCTGATTAAAGTTTTTACATTTGCTCTTATTATTATTTTTTTCCAGTTAGCTCGTGAATGTAAAATAACGGTGAATAACAGTTGAATAATGAATAACACACGGAGAGGTTATACATGGGATGAAGGAATGAAGAAATATATCAAAAGCTTAAAAAAATGTATATAGAGTAATTTGTAATAATTGGAAGCACATCATCGGCCGTCTAAGCTCATCAAATATGGGAAAACTGACGTTAAACAGAAAGAAGAAGAAGGAGAAAGAACCTGCATATAGGACATGATGTGATTGTTTCAGGTGGACACAGTGAAGAGAATCTAAATATAAGACATGATGTGATTGTTTCAGGTAGACACAGTGAAGAGAATCTAAATATAAGACATGATGTGATTGTTTCAGGTAGACACAGTGAAGAGAATCTAAATATAAGACATGATGTGATTGTTTTAGGTGGACACAGTGAAGAGAATCTAAATATACGACATGATGTGATTGTTTTAGGTGGACACAGTGAAGAGAATCTAAATATACGACATGATGTGATTGTTTTAGGTGGACACAGTGAAGAGAATCTAAATATACGACATGATGTGATTGTTTTAGGTGGACACAGTGAAGAGAATCTAAATATAAGGCATGATGTGATTGTTTCAGGTAGACACAGTGAAGAGAATCTAAATATACGACATGATGTGATTGTTTTAGGTGGACACAGTGAAGAGAATCTAAATATACGACATGATGTGATTGTTTCAGGTAGACACAGTGAAGAGAATCTAAATATAAGACATGATGTGATTGTTTTAGGTGGACACTGAAGAGAATCTAAATATACGACATGATGTGATTGTTTTAGGTGGACACAGTGAAGAGAATCTAAATATAAGACATGATGTGATTGTTTCAGGTGGACACAGTGAAGAGAATCTGCCTCAAGAAGCTGCCTCCCATCATGGCCATCCAGCTCAAGCGCTTCGACTATGACTGGGAGAGGGAGTGCTCCATCAAATTCAACGACTACTTCGAGTTTCCCCGAGAGCTCGACATGGATCCTTACACGGGTATTTAGACCTTCTCACAGTCTTTATTTCTCCTTTCTATCATGTTATTTTAACCCTTTCAGACCCAGAACGTAATTTCCATTGTAATTTGGCCACCATTTGATGATTTTTAGTGAATATAAGCAGTATTTTATAGATTTGACCTGTTTAGTAGCCTTGTCCACTAACTAATTTGGTATATTCAGTTACTTATTTTGGCTCGACAACATACAATTTTTTATAGCCAAGGAAAGATCTGGGCGTGAAGGGGTTAAATTATTGATCTCCCTATGTATGTCTGATATTATACTCTTCTCACAGTCTCTATGGTTCTTTATAGGATGTTATTTTATGTGTTCCTTCTTAAAAATCCTACATCTCACTTCCCAAACATCCTTTCCTCCTATATACCTATCCTTCTAAAAAATCTCCTGTTAATTCTCCTCCTCCTCCATCCCGCCTCCCAAACATCCTTTCCTCCTATAAATCCTTTTCAGAAATCCCCTGTTAATCCTCCTCCTCCTCCTACATCTCGCTTCCCAAAAATCCTTTCCTCTTGTAAATCCTTCTCAAATATCCTGTTAATCCTCCTCCTCCTCCATCCCGCCTCCCAAGCATCCCTTCCTCCTATAAATCCTTCTCAGAAATCCCCTGTTAATCCTCCTATGTATGTCTGATCTTATACTCATCTATATACTCATAAAAATTGATATTGATATAGTTTCCACCCTGCCTCTCTCTCTTTGTATCTTCACTACTCGTTATGAACCATTAAATATTATCAAACTAATATAATAAACACACATAGAATACCTATACTATGTGGCGGTAACATACTCATAAAGACTGATTATTTTTCTTCAAACAAAGCACATGTCCTGATTTTCATGATTTATTTTCTTCAAACAAAGCACATGTCCTGATTTTCAGGTTTTTTTTTAAACAAAGCAAATGTCCTGATTTTCAGGATTTAGTTTTCAAACAAAGCACATGTCCTGATTTTCAGGATTTAGTTTTCAAACAAAGCACATGTCCTGATTTTCAGGATTTTTTTTTATAAACAGCACATGTCCTGATTGTCATGAATTTTTTTCTTCAAACAAAGCACGTCCTGATTTTTTTTCTTTTTTTTCAAACAGCACATGTCCTGATTTTCAGGATTTTTTCTTTTTCAAACAAAGCACATGTCCTGATTTTCAGGATTTTTTTTCTTCAAACAAAGCACATGTCCTGATCTTCAGGATTTTTTTTTTTAAACAAAGCACGTCCTGATTTTCATTTTTTTTATAACAAAGCACATGTCCTGATTTTCTTTTCTTTTTAAACAAAGCACATGTCCTGATTTTCATTTTTTAATTTTTTATCCAAAGCACATGTCCTGATTTTCATGATTTTTTTCTTCAAACAAAGCACATGTCCTGATTTTCAAGATTTTTTTTCTTCAAACAAAGCACATGTCCTGATTTTCATGATTTAAAAAAAACAAAGCACGTCCTGATTTTCATGATTTTTTTCAAACAAAGCACATGTCCTGATTTTTTTTTTTTTTTTTTCAAACTAAGCACATGTCCTGATTTTCATGATTTTTTTTCTTCAAACAAAGCACATGTCCTGATTTTATTTTTTTTTCTTCAAACAAAGCAGATGTCCCGATTTTAATTTTTTTCTTCAAACAAAGCACATGTCCTGATTTTCATGATTTTTTTTTAACAAAGCACATGTCCTGATTTTCACAGTGGCGGGTTTGGCAAGGAACGGAGAGTTGATAGACTATGACCCGGAGGACATGAAGCCCGTGTGCAGCAAGTATAAGTTGACGGGCATTGTGGTACACAGCGGCCAGGCCAGCGGGGGGCACTACTACTCCTACATCCTGCACAGGTACGACGCACTCTCTTGTTCATAGATTTCATAGAAGTAACGGATTCAAACTGGAAAAGCATAGATTTAAAAAAGAAATAGGGAAAACTGGTTCACAAATAGGTAGGACACTTTCATGTTCATACCCTCACCGTTTCACTATTTCTCTCTTCTTTTGAGTCCCGAAACGTAATTTCTATTGTGCTTTGGGTACCATTAGATGATTTTAATTACTATAAGCAATATTTTATTGATATGACCTGTTTAGTAACCTTTCACTAGTTTATCTCCCTTTTTTATGCTTTGCCATAGTGCCATAGGATGATATGACCTCTGCTGTCTGGCACATTTCCCCCTTTCTTTTGGCATTACAAGCAATCAATTTCATGCCCATAGATTTCATAACTTCCTAACCATCAGAGGTAAAGATAGGTAGACCTCATCAATAGTGTAGTATCTTGTCCTTTATATAAGTTCCTGATACCTATTGATAGATGTAATATATAAAGATAAGTGTCCTCAATGATCAATAGAAAACTTGCTTTATATATGTGAACACTTTCCATTGAAGTTAGATATGAAAACAGCTTATTTTCTGACCTAATTTTATAATCCTTCATTCTCCAGAAATGGCAATGATCAGCGGTGGTACAAGTTTGATGACGGAGAGGTGACAGAGTGCAAGATGGATGACGAGGATGAGATGAAGAACCAGTGTTTTGGTGGTGAATACATGGGCGAGGTAAGTTTCTAAAGGAAAAGGCAGGTCATTAGGGTGGGCAGGATAACAATTAACTCTCCTTCATCTTTTGGACCTTCTTCATGGGTCTTCATTAGGTGGGCAGGATAACAATTAACTCTCCTTCATCTTTTGGACCTTCTTCATGGGTCTTCATTAGGTGGGCAGGATAACAATTAACTCTCCTTCATCTTTTGGACCTTCTTCATGGGTCTTCATTAGGTGGGCAGGATAACAATTAACTCCTTCATCTTTTGGACCTTCTTCATGGGTCTTCATTAGGGTGGGCAGGATAACAATTAACTCCTTCATCTTTTGGACCTTCTTCATGGGTCTTCATTAGGTGGGCAGGATAACAATTAACTCCTTCATCTTTTGGACCTTCTTCATGGGTCTTCATTAGGTGGGCAGGATAACAATTAACTCCTTCATCTTTTGGACCTTCTTCATGGGTCTTCATTAGGTGGGCAGGATAACAATTAACTCCTTCATCTTTTGGACCTTCTTCATGGGTCTTCATTAGGTGGGCAGGATAACAATTAACTCTCCTTCATCTTTTGGACCTTCTTCATGGGTCTTCATTAGGTGGGCAGGATAACAATTAACTCTCCTTCATCTTTTGGACCTTCTTCATGGGTCTTCATTAGGTGGGCAGGATAACAATTAACTCTCCTTCATATTTTGGACCTCCTTCATGGGCCTTCTTTAGGTGGGCAGGATAACAATTAACTCCTTCATATTTTGGACCTTTTTTTCATGGGCTTCTTTAGGTGGGCAGGATAACAATTAACTCTCCTTCATATTTTCACCTTTGTCACATTGTTTTGCTTTGTAGGCTCTCTTGTTTCAGCTCCTTTTTTTTACTCTTCTTTCGCTTTGCTTTTTTTCCACTTCATATAAATTGCTCTCACTAGTCTTTTATTCTATTCTTTTCTTCTTTTATACAATTTTTTTTATATATTACTCTCTTTATTCTGTTAGAGAAGAGAAAAATCCTCTTCATGACTGACTGACTGACATTATTGACTAGAGGTGAAGGGAAATACAGCAGCAGTAGGTGAAGGCAAACACAGCAGCAGGAGGTGAAGGGAAATACAGCAGCAGTAGGTGAAGGGAAATACAGCAGCAGTAGGTGAAGGGAAATACAGCAGCAGTGGGTGAAGGGAAATACAGCAGCAGGAGGTGAAGGGAAATACAGCAGCAGTAGGTGAAGGCAAACACAGCAGCAGGAGGTGAAGGGAAATACAGCAGCAGTAGGTGAAGGGAAATACAGCAGCAGTAGGTGAAGGGAAATACAGCAGCAGTGGGTGAAGGGAAATACAGCAGCAGTAGGTGAAGGGAAATACAGCAGCAGAGGTGAAGGAAATACAGCAGCAGTAGGTGAAGGGAAATACAGCAGCAGGGGTGAAGGGAAATACAGCAGCAGAGGTGAAGAGAAATACAGCAGCAGTAGGTGAAGGAAACACAGCAGCAGGAGGTGAAGGGAAATACAGCAGCAGTAGGTGAAGGGAAATACAGCAGCAGGGGTGAAGAGAAATACAGCAGCAGTAGGTGAAGGGAAATACAGCAGCAGTGGTGAAGGGAAATACAGCAGCAGAGGTGAAGGGAAATACAGCAGCAGTGGTGTAAGGGAAATACAGCAGCAGAGGTGAAGGGAAATACAGCAGCAGAGGTGAAGGAAATACAGCAGCAGTAGGTGAAGGGAAATACAGCAGCAGGGTGAAGGGAAATACAGCAGCAGGAGGTGAAGGGAAATACAGCAGCAGTAGGTGAAGAGAAATACAGCAGCAGTAGGTGAAGGGAAATACAGCAGCAGGAGGTGAAGGGAAATACAGCAGCAGTAGGTGAAGGGAAATACAGCAGCAGTGGGTGAAGGGAAATACAGCAGCAGTAGGTGAAGGGAAATACAGCAGCAGTAGGTGAAGGGAAATACAGCAGCAGGAGGTGAAGGGAAATACAGCAGCAGTAGGTGAAGAGAAATACAGCAGCAGTAGGTGAAGGGAAATACAGCAGCAGGAGGTGAAGGGAAATACAGCAGCAGTAGGTGAAGAGAAATACAGCAGCAGTAGGTGAAGGGAAATACAGCAGCAGGAGGTGAAGGGAAATACAGCAGCAGGAGGTGAAGGGAAATACAGCAGCAGGAGGTGAAGGGAAATACAGCAGCAGTAGGTGAAGAGAAATACAGCAGCAGGAGGTGAAGGGAAATACAGCAGCAGGAGGTGAAGGGAAATACAGCAGCAGGAGGTGAAGGGAAATACAGCAGCAGGTAGGTGAAGAGAAATACAGCAGCAGTAGGTGAAGGGAAATACAGCAGCAGGAGGTGAAGGGAAATACAGCAGCAGTGAGGTGAAGGGAAAACAGCAGCAGGAGGTGAAGGGAAATACAGCAGCAGGAGGTGAAGGGAAATACAGCAGCAGTAGGTGAAGGGAAATACAGCAGCAGTAGGTGAAGGGAAATACAGCAGCAGGAGGTGAAGGGAAATACAGCAGCAGTAGGTGAAGGGAAATACAGCAGCAGTAGGTGAAGGGAAATACAGCAGCAGTAGGTGAAGGGAAATACAGCAGCAGGAGGTGAAGGGAAATACAGCAGCAGTGAGGTGAAGGGAAATACAGCAGCAGGAGGTGAAGGGAAATACAGCAGCAGGAGGTGAAGGGAAATACAGCAGCAGGAGGTGAAGGGAAATACAGCAGCAGTAGGTGAAGGGAAATACAGCAGCAGTAGGTGAAGGGAAATACAGCAGCAGAGGTGAAGGAAATACAGCAGCAGGAGGTGAAGGGAAATACAGCAGACAGGTAGGTGAAGGGAAATACAGCAGCAGGAGGTGAAGGGAAATACAGCAGCAGTAGGTGAAGGGAAATACAGCAGCAGTAGGTGAAGGGAAATACAGCAGCAGTAGGTGAAGGGAAATACAGCAGCAGTAGGTGAAGGGAAATACAGCAGCAGGAGTGAAGGAATACAGCAGCAGAGGTGAAGGAAATACAGCAGCAGGAGGCGAAGGGAAATACAGCAGCAGTAGGTGAAGGGAAATACAGCAGCAGGAGGTGAAGGGAAATACAGCAGCAGTAGGTGAAGGGAAATACAGCAGCAGTAGGTGAAGGGAAATACAGCAGCAGGAGGTGAAGGGAAACACAGCAGCAGTAGGTGAAGGGAAATACAGCAGCAGTAGGTGAAGGGAAATACAGCAGCAGTAGGTGAAGGGAAATACAGCAGCAGGAGATGAAGGGAAATACAGCAGCAGTGGGTGAAGGGAAATACAGCAGCAGTAGGTGAAGGGAAATACAGCAGCAGTAGGTGAAGGGAAATACAGCAACAGAATGGTTAGAAACTCACTCCTTATCGTAGTCATACCTCAGTCCTAAGCTCTAGATTTAAAGAATTAAAGCTATTAAACATACACTTCCTCCTCTAGATAAGATTTCTTCAGATAGCCCCTTCTTACTCTAACTTTTGTTTACACCTTTTGCGATCCGACCTATTTACAAATTCTTGTTTGTTCATACTTCAGTAGTG
Organism: Chionoecetes opilio; assembly: GCA_016584305.1. Lineage (NCBI taxonomy): Eukaryota > Metazoa > Arthropoda > Malacostraca > Decapoda > Majidae > Chionoecetes > Chionoecetes opilio. The sequence continues at coordinate 248,078 of JACEEZ010020174.1, forward strand.
TAATTCAATTTTCTGGGTCCTAATGTAAAGATGATATTATTTGGACAAAAAAATTATGTAACCTATGTTTATCTTAATCCCTTGAGTCCCAGAATGTAATTTCCATTGTAATTTGGGTACCATTAGGCGATTTTTTGTGACTATAAGGAATATTTTGTAGATATGACCTTTTTAGTATCCTTTTCCACTAACTAATTTGGTATATTCAGTTACTTTTCGTTATTTTATGGCTCGACAACATACAATATAGCAAAGGAAAGATCTGGGCGTGAAGGGGTTAATATTACTGTAATTTATATTTTTGTCAATAAACCAACTAACTAACTATCTCCCTTTTTGCCCCCACAGTAAGAGTAGGCCCACATCTTCAGATAGCCCCTTCTTACTCCAAGTTTTTGTTACAACTTTCATGTGATTCAACCTATTTATATATTCCTGTTTGTTCATGTATCTCCCTTTTGGCCCCCACAGCAAGTCTTTGATAACATCATGAAGCGGGTGAGCTACCGGCGGCAGAAGAGGTGGTGGAATGCCTATCTCCTTTTCTACACCAGACTGGACGTGGAGGAAGATAATCTCTGCAACTCTCTCAATGAGCTGAGTTTAGGTAAGTTTCATCTTTTTGGAAACAGAGGGAATTTTCAAGGTCAAAGCCATCCTCATCCTTCTGTGAGTCCACATAGAATATAAGCAGTGGGGTGGGAAAGGGGTTTATTATACTCCATGTTAGCATTATCACATTTTTTTTATTATTGTTGCTGCAACCAAAGGTACTAAAATATGTGATAAGAACCGTTCTTATCTGCCTCACCAAGTAATATCTCTGCTTTGTCCTTTTATTTTTAATCTTTTGTCTGAAGTTATCATTTAAGTGCTTCGTGAAGTGTCCTGTGAACCTTGCTTGCTTCATGAGGGGGAAAAGCTACAGGTCATGACTCATTTTGTTCCCTTGATTTCTGTGCTACAGTATATCTAGATTTTTACTTGTAGTATTTATTGTGATGTATTTTCTAAGATTTTGTGTAAATTGTGGAGTGAAGTAACCCAGAGTGTATAAGTTTTAAATATATGTTGGTTGCCGGGATTAAAGATTAATTTCGGAATACACGTTCTCCCTTGACACCTTGAAATTTATATTTGGTTATGTGTTCCACTTGCTCAGTGAATATTTCCAGGCGTGGACTGAATGAAGTTACCCTTCTCTGTCTTCCTTTCAGCGGAACGACCAGGGTTAGTCAAAATGCCGAGTGCCATTGACCGATCGGTGGTGAGGCAAAATGTCCGGTTTATGCACTCCAGGTCCCAGTTTTCTCCTGAGTACTTCCAGTTCCTGAAAAAGCTCATCATGACCAACCACCCGTTTGTCCTGCAGCCGCCTCAGGACAGGGTAGGTGTCTGCCCCAACGCCTGGTGCTGGTGGCCCACTCACTCTTATTTTTTCACCTTTACTTTTTTCCTTTTGGGGGGGGGGGGGGGGGGGTTGAGGGGAAAAGATAACATTGATGAGGGATTTCCCTACATACGTTTCTATATAAAGAGCAGTGATATCCATCAATTTGTGTAAAATATTAAGTACTTGGTACTGTTTTATGCAGCTCATAGATTCAAATGTTGCCTGGATCTTTGCTCTGTAAATTCAACAAAAGCCATATACCAGTGTGTATAGACCTAGTTGAAGCATACAGGGCCTGAGCTATACTTTTGTGGTCCTGTCTCTGTACCTGTATTTAGCTAGATTTCCTAAAATTGATGCACATGTTTTGTATATGTACACACATGTAATTTTTTCTCAAATTCAACACAAATGACCATCCCGATTAATTAAGTGAATGAAGAAATATAAGTTTATTGATGCGATGGATGAGAGGTGTCATGAATAGCTCCGTGTTATGCTCCTATGAACTGTTATCTTCCAGGTTACTGAGGCTGAGGAGATCGCCATGATCAGTGGTCAGCTGTGCAGCAAGTTCCTCTTCTCTGTGGGGCTGCACACCAAGAAGACGCTGCGAGGGCCGGCCGGCGAGTGGTACGACGCCCTGCAGGTGAGCAACCTGGGTATCCATGCAGCCTTAAGGCCCCAGTCACGGTGCCATTTGGTCTTGAGACCATTGGACAGATCTGGTTGGATCCGACCAGATTGAATCGTGTATGGGGTGATTGTGGTCTGTCCGACTGACAGTTGGTCGGATGGCGACCAAGCAGTGTTTGGTTTTTAGATCCGCCAATTCATCCGGTTCAGACCGGATCGCACTGTGCGTGTGCTGATCGTGAGGCCAACCGTCAGTTTCGCCACTGACAGTATCGCGAGAGGATTACCGAGATGAATTGTTTCTGTGCAGACAAGCACTTTTGGACAGAATTCATCCAATTATATGGAAACTATGAATGTTTGTGGGAAATAAAAAGCCAAGAGTAAATGGATAAATATAAGAAAAATATAGCTTATGAAGTACTGGTAAAGAGAAACTCAAGGAGCGAGATAGTGAGGCTAATGTTGAAACAGTTTTAAAAAGATAATAATAATAATATGAGAAGCGTGTTGCGGAAAGAAATTAAGAAAATGCCTGCCTCTATTATATCTGGTGCGCGTGCGGATGATGTTTACGCTCCTCAGTTGTGGTATCACCTCCCATCAAAAGTTATTCCTCGTTGCAGAGCCATCATGAGAACCGCCCTCCACCATTTATATCACCAACTAAACTGGTCTTGAGGTGCAGTTGGATTGTGTGTGGGTGGTAGGATATCCATCGGATCAGGTCTGTCCGATCAGGTCTCACGGCCAATCGCACTATGGATAGGGGCCTTAATTCACTCAGAAAGGGGAGGACATTTTTTTTTTTTTTTTTTTTTTTTTTTTTTTTTTTTTTCTCTCTCTCTCTCTCTCTCTCTTCCTCTCTTCTCTCTTCTCTCTCTCTCTCTCTCTCTCTCTCTCTCTCTCTCTCTCTCTCTCTCTCTCTCCTTTACATCACAATGAACTGCCCAAGGGCAAAAAAAAAAGAAGTATAAAAAAATGCGCTTAGTTGTCAGTCCCTATAAAGGAGATAGTAAGGGAATAAAAAGGGGGATGGGGCCAATTTAGTGCGGGAGGTGTCTTGTTACTCCTCTCTTGAAAAGATAAAGTCGTAGAAAGGAGGAAAAATAGAAACAGAGAGAGTTCCAGAGTTTACAGATCTCTGCACTGTAGTAGAAGGATTAGGATTTCCATATTTTCATCACATTATTATAGTTTGTACTTGTGGATGACAATAATTTTCTGTCATTAAGATATGAGTTACTAGTTTCTGATCAGTATTAGAATATACAGGCTTCTGTGTTATCATAATCTCGCTCTATATATTTGATGTTTACCTTGAATGCTATAGATCTCTAAGCTCTCCTTTACAATGCAAAATCTCCTTTTTTTTTCTTCCTGTTCTTTTTTGCATCACAATGGACTGGCCAAGGGCAAAAAAAAGAAGTATAAAAAAGCCCGCTTAGTTGTCAGGCCCTATAAAGAGAAGTAAGAGAATATAAAAAGGGGGGTGAGCCAATTTAGTGCGGGAGGTGTCTTGTTACTCTTCTCTTGAAAAGATTTAAATCGTAAAAAGGAGGAAAAATGGAGGAGCTTTTGCACATGAGTGAAGGGGACGGTGGGGCTATGGGAACACGAGTGAAGGGGACGGTGGGGCTATGGGAACACGAGTGAAGGGGACGGTGGGGCTGTGGGAACACGAGTGAAGGGGACGGTGGGGCTGTGGGAACATGAGTGAAGGGGACGGTGGGGCTGTGGGAACACGAGTGAAGGGGACGGTGGGGCTGTGGGAACACGAGTGAAGGGGACGGTGGGGCTGTGGGAACATGAGTGAAGGGGACGGTGGGGCTGTGGGAACACGAGTGAAGGGGACGGTGGGGCTGTGGGAACACGAGTGAAGGGGACGGTGGGGCTGTGGGAACATGAGTGAAGGGGACGGTGGGGCTGTGGGAACACGAGTGAAGGGGACGGTGGGGCTGTGGGAACACGAGTGAAGGGGACGGTGGGGCTATGGGAACATGAGTGAAGGGGACGGTGGGGCTGTGGGAACATGAGTGAAGGGGACGGTGGGGCTGTGGGAACATGAGTGAAGGGGACGGTGGGGCTGTGGGAACATGAGTGAAGGGGACGGTGGGGCTGTGGGAACATGACGTCACTGTGCGCCTGAAGGGCAGGGCAGCGCAGACCCGTGTCCCAAGCTTGGATCCCGCGTCATTCATGTAGAGTTGGCAATGCATGTCTCCGGGTCTTTCAAAAAACTGTCTGAAGTCCTTGTCTTATGAGGGACTACTGTGTATATTAAGCCTTGTTACTGAAAGAAAAGAAAAATTCTGTAAAATCCAGAACACTTATGGCCTCAACATTTCCCGATATATGGCAAAGTACCTTATCACATTTTACACCTGGTATGTTGTTTTTTGCCCCATATCATTCAAGTTGATGCATTGATTAGGATCATGCTAAGAACATGAGCCTTTTAATTTCAACATCGAAGAGTTGCTTGTCATGCACAACTCTTTCTTTCTATTTTTCCACTTTCCTACGACTTAAATCTTTTCAAGACGAGTAACAAGACACTTCCCAAACGAAATTGACCCACCCACCCTTTTTATATTCTCTTACTGTCTTCTTTGTAGGGACTGGAAAGGGTGGGCTTTTCGTTACTTTTTTTTTTTTTTTTTGCCCTTGGCCAGTCCTTTGTGATGTAAAAAAAAATATATATAAACTGACGTTGGTGTTGTGTTACAGGTTCACTTGAGAGCCTCGGGCCACACCCGTGCGTGGTTTGCCCAGCATGTGTTGTTTGCTCAGCCACACCGCTTTGTGGAGTACCTGCTGGAGTGTCCGGCCCCTGAGGTGAGGATGGTGTTTGGCAAGCTGATCGTGCTGGTGGCTCACTGTGCGCGCAACGACCCTCCCCTGCCCCTAGGATGGGGACCCCTCAAGCACCACCCAGGTATGAAATTGAGATGGATTCAGGAAATTGATTTGATGCTATGTGAACATTGTCTGAAGTATGTGCATCCATATAAAAATGCTTTTACACCATTCACATTCACGACCCTCCAGAATGTGACCCTACAGAACCTATTTTCGTAGTGCACACATTCTTTTTAGTGTTAATTAAGCATATCTATTACCAGAGAGGTCATTAAAAGAGTCCTGGCATTAGGTTGGACTACAGTTAATTCCTACAATTTTTATAGTGTATAAGAAATGTATTTATCTTTTGTGTTTCTTAAGTTTGTAATATCAATATAATGTAATATGTGTGGTCAATGAATTAACTAACTTAACTATCCATCAGGTCTGGACATGAGTGGGGGCAATATTAAAACCCTTCATGTAAATGTTTACCTTAAATATTAAGTCATAGAAAGGTGGAAAAATGTAAACAGAAAGAGAGTTCCAGAGATCTAAATGTTAACCCCTTGGGGCCCAGAGCGTAATTTCCATAGTAACTTGGCTACCATTCGACGATTTTAATTAATATAAGCAATATTCTATAGATATGACCTGTTTAGTACCCTTGTCCACAACATTATTTGGTATATTAAGTTACTGTTTGTAATTTTATGGCTAACAACAGACAATTTTATATAGCAAAGGAAAGATGTGGTTGTGAAGGGTTTAACCTATGTCTCCCTCAGGCCTGGACATGAGTGGGGGCAGCTGCACCCTGAGTGACCAGCTGCTGGTGGCGGTGCTGCTGCTGCTCAACAAGGAGGTGTCCGAGCACGGCCGCCACCTCGTCCAGTACTTCCACCTCTTCCACCTGTACGCTTCCCTCGGACCGGCGGAAAAGTTACAGCTTCTCAAGGTAGGTGTGCCTATTCTTTTCTTCTCTCTTTTTCTATCTTTTTCTCTCTCTGGAATCGGATCATTAATCTTATCTTTGGTGAATGCGTTGAAAGTCTGTGTCTGCGATATCCAGTAAGAAGAGTTGTGCCATGAGCAGAGCGAGAGAGAAAATATGCTAACTATTACCTGACTGTATTTACTATTATTATGTATTGCTATATTATGTATTACTATTTCAGTTGAATGTGGTGGAGCAGAGAGAGAGAAAAAATATGCTGACTAATTCCTGACTATTTACTATTATTATGTATTATTATTTCAGTTGAATGTGGTGGAGATGTTCATGTTGGTGGCGCTGGACGAGGGTCCCGGGCCGGCCATCAAGTACCAGTACGCCGAGCTGGGCCGGCTGTACCAGGTGGTGTCCCAGCTCATCAGGTGCTGCGACGTGGCCCAGAAGCAACAGTCATCCCAGTCTGTGAGTAGGACATAGGTTAAAACAGGGTTAAGACATTGCAATATACGTAACCTGAACCCTTATAGAATATTGAAAGTCGGGAGTAATTCATTTTGATATAACTAGAATTTGATGCATTTAGTATCAGGGCTCAGAAAAACATGAGAACCTGTGCTCATGTTATTGAAATCAGAAGATGAAGTTATACTAGAATCTGTAACCAAGGCATTATTACTATAGAACCAGGACTTTACTACTAGGAGAGAAATTGAATAATTGTACTGAACTAACAGTCTCTACCAGTTAAATTTGAATGGATTGTAGTACTGTCCTTTTAAAAGTAGACTTGGAAATTTTGTGCAGTGCTACCCTGTTATTATCATCATCTTTCTATTTAACGTCAGATATTCCCATAATGTCTTATGAGGTTAGACGGTCGATGATACGCTTCCAATTCTATTGTTGGCGTTCATCATTTGATTTTGTGGCATGAGTTTTACGCCAGTGCTACCATGTTATTAACCCCTTCACGCCCAGATCTTTCCTTTGCTATAAAAAATTGTATGTTGTCGAGCCATAAAAGTAAGAAAAGTAACTAAATATACCAAATTAGTTAGTCGACAAGGATACTAAACAGGTCATATCTTAAAAATATTGCTTATATCCCCTAAAAATTGTCTAATGGCATCCAAATTACAATGGAAATTACGTTCTGGGCCTCAAGGGGTTAAAAGATGATCATTAATCAGCTGATCAAACCACACCTTTCTAACCCTCACCTCTGACCCTCAGAACGCTGCACCACTACCCAACCCTCACGGTGACCTGTCCTGCCCAGAGTCCCTGATGGTGGTGGAACCCAAGGTGGCCGAGATCCTCTATGGCCGACCAACGTAAGTCTCTCGGGAAGATTGCTTACTTTGAGAGAACAGCATTTGTGTGTGTTTGTGTATATAAATAAATTGATTGATTGGATTGATTGATAGATAGATAGATGATAGAGAGATAGACAGATAGAGATATCATATATGTTTATCTGTTCAAATATGTAAATCTGTTTCATGAATTGTTTGTTTTTGCTCCATATAGGTATATATTTTAATAGGGAAAAACTGGTTCACAAATAGGATGGTAAATGATTGAAATGATTGGACTCAGTCATCAAGTAGTTAGTGCGAAGTCAATAGAGAGTTTTGAAATGAGACTAGACAATTTCATTGATAGGGATGAAAGGTGGATGTAGGTAGTGTTAAGTAACAGGAACTACCACGTGTAGGTCTCGCGGCTTCTTGTAGCTTCTTTATGTTCTTATGTAAGATTGCTCAGTTTGTTAGCTCAGCATTTGTTTGTTTGTGTATATAGATAAGTAGATAGATAGAGATGTCATATCTGTTTATCTGTTTAACCCCTTGAGACTCAGAACGTAATTTCCATTGTAATATGACTACCATTAGACCATTTTTAGTGACTATAAGCAATGTTTTATAGCTATAACCTGTTTCGTATCCTTTACCACTAACTAATTTGGTACCTATATTCAGTTAGTTTTTCGTACTTTTATGGCTCGACAACAGACCATTTCATAGCAAAGGAAAGATCTGGGCGTGAAGGGGTTAAATATGTAAATCTGTTTCATGATTAGTTTGTGTTTGCTCCCCAGATATGTGAAGAAGATCATTGAGGACGCCAACACCTCAGAGGACACAGTGAAGCTGCTCAAGTTCTGCTGCTGGGAAAATCCTCTCTTCTCATCGGCTGTCCTCTCAGAACTATTATGGCAGATCGCCTACTCCTACACTTATGAGCTGCGACCCTACCTGGATCTGCTGCTTCATATGCTGCTGCTGGAGGACTCGTGGCAGAACCATCGAATCCACAATGCACTGAAGGGTGAGTAGCAATTATTGTGTTGAATTGTTCGGTAGCAATTATTGTGTTGAATTGTTCGGTAGCAATTATTGTGTTGAATTGTTCGGTAGCAATTATTGTGTTGAATTGTTCGGTAGCAATTATTGTGTTGAATTGTTCGGTAGCAATTATTGTGTTGAATTGTTTGGTAGTTATTATTGTGTTGAATTGTTCGGTAGTTATTATTGTGTTGAATTGTTCAGTAGTAATTATTGTGTTGAATTGCTCATCAGTATAACGGATAGAGAGATAGTTAGAAGCATATCATCGGCCGTCTAACCTGAAAACTAGGAAAAACTGACATTAGACATAAAGAAGAAGAAGAAGAATTGTTCATCAGTATTAATTCGGTAGTGAAAGGCTACTCTAAGTATTCAATATATAAGATATTTCTGTCATGCACTCATATTAAGTTATTGCAAGATTTTTATACATGCCTTTACTTGAGTGCAGAATATCTTAAAATGTGAGTGTGTGTGCATGATTGCACATGCTGATAAAGTCTTGTGTTTGTACATCTATTTATGTGTGCACATCAAAACTCATCATTTCTTTCATCACGTCAGGAATTCCTGATGATCGAGAAGGTCTGTTCGACACCATACAAAGGAGTAAAAACCACTATCAGAAAAGAGCTTACCAGTGCATCAAGTGCATGGTGGCGCTCTTCTCCTCATGTCTGGCAGCCCAGCAGATGCTGAACTCAAATGGCGACTTAAAGGTGAGAAAAAGAGAGAGAGCGAAAAACCCATCTGACTTGTTTGTTGATGCATTGCTTAAACTCCTTTGTTATTCATATTTTTCATTTCTCAACACTACATGCTTTAGGAAGAAACTACTAATTTTACTGTTTTATAGATTGTAAAATGTAGAATAAGTGTAAAATGGTGGTAGAAGGTGTTTTGTAGGTGGCTTAGTGACATATAGATCCTTTTAACCACTTAGTCTGCATCTTTTCCTTCAAGTACGGCAGTATGTCACACAGTATGTTTGCACTCAATGTAGACCCAAGGTAGTGAAATACTTGTCACCGGTTGATTCATGATGTATATAATTAAAGCTTTGCCTTTTCAATACCACCTCTTGATAGAAGTTTTCATTTCTTCTCTTCTCTCGACCTGGGGAGAATCTTTTAGTATTTGTCTCAAAACCTCGGGCACATGTGACTGACCTATTTCATTCCAGCGCAAGTGGACGTGGGCTGTGGACTGGTTGAATGACGAGTTGGACCGACGGCCTTATGTGGCTAACCAGCAATATGGCTTCAACAATTGGTCGCCTCCTGCCCAAAGCAATGAGACCAGCAATGGGTACTTCCTGGAGCGTTCACCCAGTGCGCGATCCACTCTGGAGAAGGCATATGAACTGTGCCCCGAGGATGTAAGTCCGGCTACCTAAGGGACACTTGCACTGAATGAGATTAACCCCTTGAGACTCATAACGTAATTTCCATTGTAATTTGACCACCATTAGATGATTTTTAATGAATATAAGCTATGTTTTTATAAATATGACCTGTTTAGTACCCTTGTCCACTAACTAATTTGGTATATTCAGTTACTTTTTGTAGTTTTATGGCTCGAAAACATACAATTTTTTATAGCAAAGGAAATATCTGGGCGTGAAGGGGTTAAATGCCTGGTGTATTGTTTGTAAACTTGGAATTGTAGAGAGCATTAAGATAAAGAGAGATTACACTGGAAGGAAAAATGTTGGGGAATGCAGATGTAGAAACATTGTATTACTATACTCTGTTATTTTTAACGAGATGAAAAATCCTGACCCCTTTCTGCTTACTGGCTGATATTTGATGCCAGGAGAAGGGGATAGTACGCTTCTTCTAAATTGCAGCTGTATTTTATCATAGTTAACCATATTATCAGGTGAACATAGGCATAATTTTAAGCTTAAGACCTTAACCCCTTGAGACCCAGAACGTAATTTCCATTGTAATTTGGGTACCATTAGACGATTTTTAGTGAATATAAGCAATATTTTATAGATATAACCTGTTTAGTATCCTTGTCCACTAACTAATGTGGTATATTCAGTTACTTTTCTTAATTTTATGGCTCGAAAACATACAATTTTGTATAGTAAAGGAAAGACCTGGGCGTGAAGGGGTTAAGATAGAATGGAATTTTCGCCTCGTTAGAAAAAATAGACTATAATCACTCATCACTATTTGTATAATCATGTATAACCTTTTTCTGGTGTGCAGGAACCAGAGCCCGAGGAATGTGAAGAGGCGGAGGTGGCAGTACCAGAGGACGTCGCCCCCCTCCCCCCAGTGTCGGAGGCGGGACAACAACAACCACAGCCACAGCAACAACAACTAGGGGTAAATTTTAGTATCATGCATAATAGGGGTAAATTTTAGTATCATGCATAATATTACACTATCTGGTTCTGATATTCTCCTTCATTGTGTGACTAAGTTTCAAATGTGTTAGCAATTTCATCTCTATTAGTCTTGTCTCCATAGGTTATATAGTTAATTTTTTTTCTAATCTTTATTATCTAGTAATTCTTTAATTGTTTTGCTATGCATTATCAAACTTTGGTGTGAGCATGCGTATTTTGTATATCTGCTAGACTTTTTCTTTTCTTTTTTTCCCATTTCTCTAGTGAGGATTTTTTTTTTTTTTTTTTTTTTTTTTCTCCCGTCACATTAAATATTTTATAGTGAGAACATTACAGCAAATTTTTTGTTCTAATGCTCACCCAAGCTTTTCTATCTACAGCAGCCACCACAGCAGTCACAGCAGCAGCCACAACAACAAAAGCTGCCTCCTACCTCAGGGTCTCAACCTTCTAGTTCACAATTAAATTTGTCAAGTAAAGATTCTCCAGGGAATACCCAGAGTCGAAGGTAAGACATCAAGCATCTCCGTAATACTAGCAAGTAAGGGTGTAAATGTGTAGTAATTTTAAAGATATTTTTTAAGGTATTTATTCATTTATGGCTCAGTGATTAGTGTCTTCAGCTCACAAATAGGAAGTCTGGGGTTTGTGTCCTCTGTCATGCAGAAAACCATCTCTATATCGACATGTATGGAGCCTACCTATTTGCCTACCTACCTACCAATAAGCCTACTATACTAGCCTACCTACGAGCCTGCCTATAAGCCTATTTGCTAACAATGCGTTTACATCTCTTACTTTTCTTTAACGTGATTGTCTGGTGTTAGTTTCTTATTTATCATTACACGTAAATTTATTTCTCTCAGAATCCATTTGTATGTCACTACTTAACATGCACACAATGGGTCTTCAATCACTTCTTATTAACTGGATCACATGACAACCTTCAGTTAACTTGTTATCCCATTTTATATCCATCTCCATGTTCCTTAATCCTTGTGTTATGCTTGTTTCATCACTATCATTCAATCTTTGTATGTACAGCAGCCTATATATTGCCCACGTGTATATATTATCATTTATTTGCGTTAGTACTTAAGTTTATTCCCTCATGTCTGTATATAATGTTGTTGTTTCTCCTGTATGCCTTCAGGTGAAAATATCATTGTTATTATTATTATTATTATATTTTCCCTGCAGCAGTAGTAGTGGCCCCGTGACGGTAACAGTCAGCATTGGCAGCGGAAATGGGGAGACCAGTTCCATAAGTTCCACGGCCACCCTCACCACCGCCACCATCACCACAGCACCTTCCTCCAGCCTTGGCGGGGGTTCCTGTACTCTTAATTCAACCACCACTGTCTCCACCACCACAACCTCCACCAATACCAGTACGTCAAGTAATCCCGGCGGCCCCCAAACCTCCCCAACTAGCAACGTTAGCACCACAAGCCTGAGCAGCATCAGTAGTACTAATAGCACCACACCTTCCACCACGAATAATAGCACTGGTAATGTGAGTGGCGGTGTGGTGAATAAGTCGCCTCCTTCCCCACAAGTGACTCAGCACCCACAGCCCCCCGCACCCGACATTACCCCGGAGAATAGAGAATGAGTCATCTTGGTTTGTAATGGGTGATGGATAGCCAGCCGAGCAGACGTGAGACAGCTTCTCGTAACGCTGATTGGGGGATCTTTTGTGAGGTGTAGATCCTTAACTCTTGAAGAAAATAGTTTCATGAAGTGAAAGGTTATAGTGTGGGGGACAATTATGATTTATATACAAGTTTCCATTCTGAGATAGTAGATTCTCAGCTCTTCCCATCTGGACCTCATTTGAAGTAACACATGAATGATTATTATTTTTTTTATTTTTTTTATTTTTTTTTTCCCTTCTAATTTGTGGGTAGTCAGAAATGTCAACAGAGATACTCTTGACTGACACAAGAAAAAGGTGTGTTGATTGTATATATATGTAAGTGAGTGGCATTGAATTATATCGCTGTTAGAAGTGTTCCTTCTGCTCAAAGTGAATGCCCAAACCCTCTTTGTATGACATGTCTCTGGTGACCACAAATTCACAGTGATTTAACGAATATTTGTGAATGCGTTACCAGAAAGTCTTGTTAGAGAGACTGCAGTGAAGAAGAGCAGTTATGTGCGAACATTGGAGGGCCAAGGACGAAGGAGGAAGTGAAAGGAATACTTGTATTTTTGCATCCTGACAGACAGCAAGTGGCTTTTGAAAATCATTCTTCAAAATTATTTTTCAGACATAAAATTTCTTGTATGTGTGGTAGTCTTTAAAAGATTCTGTCCTTGATATCATATCTATATTTTTTTTCCTTTTTCATTAGGTAATTTTTCATAATTACACTTCCAAGGATATCCTTGATTCAGTATTTACGTGTTAAATTGTACTGTGTATGTACTGAAGTCTCTCCACATGTGACTAGTCAAGCAGTGAGTAGTGGAAGCTCCTGAGTTAGTCTGCAGTTTTTCACAGCCTTGCAAGGCACCACCTGCCTATTAACAAGTTTTGACAGATGGTATTGCATGAAATGTCACTGTGTATTGTACAGGTGTTGCAGAAGAACACATCGGCCGTTTATAAAGGCACCTTGTTGGCCTTTGCCAGCCAAGTGCCAACACCACGTGAGCCTCACTGGGAGAGGGAGCAGAGGAGTCTTGAGAGCCTCCCTGCACATAACCTGCTCTTGCAAAGTGCAATGTGATCAGAAACAAAGACTTGCCAATTGTTTGATGGATCTTTTGTAGTGGAACTTAGGCAGTGCCTATAAATTATAGACCTTTTTCAATGAAGTACTACTTCAATAGATGTGAGGCTCCAAGCTTGCATTCTGTGTTTGGGTTCCAGGGTTATATTTTGTGATACAATTCGATTATGGTAAATGATGGCATTGAATATTTTGTTATTTATTTATTTATTGGTTTTTGTTATTGATGCCATGATGTGAAAGGATAACTAATTATAACTTTATAAGAACCCATATCATTAAGATATTTGATATTCCACCGTTATCTTAATTGAATATAACTCTTCTCTGACCACCTTTTCAAGTCACACCCTTGCACCAATCACCCGAGCACAACTCTCTGCCCGGGAGTCATGAGACTTGTACCCTTGTGAGCTCACTGCCGACCAGGGCACTTGGGTGGCGTCCCTGAGGGTGCGTCCCTTTAACAACACACAGAGGGAACCTGTCGAAGCTAGTGGCAGCAGGGAGCCCACAAACCCTGCTTATTGTCTGTGAGCCAAGTACTGCTGCAAAGGTGTAACCAAACGCCTGTTGTTGTGACTTAGTAAGTTTTTTTATGAAAACTTTGTTAGTTCCCTATTTCTGATAAATAATGAAACAGTTTGGAGTGGAACTAGTGGTAGCAGTGAGACACCATCCGTAGGAGCTGATCCAGCCTCATGCATCTGCTTGTTACTGTCTTGTTTGCCTACTAATGTATTATAGTTTTCCCACACAGATGCCTTTTTTGTTTTAAGGACCTCATTTTTGAATGCTAAAAAAATATAACTATTGGTGAGTGAGTGGGTGGCTATATTGTAAATTCTAAATGGTGTATGCATATTAGATATTTGCATAAGGAGGTTTAAAAATTGGTTATCTTTTTTTTTATATATATATATTTGCTGCCACCAGCTGTGATTATATAAAAATTGTGAAGACATGTAAACAATGTATGATGTAGTATTTTCATGTTACTACCTTGTCAATAATTGTAAAGCACCAGAGAATACTTGTATATCACTGTATAAGATATAATGTAATTGAAATGGAGCAATTTTTTATTGAAATCATTTAACAGATTTATTTTTATGCTGATTCCCTCTTCCCTCAACATCATGCTTTTGTGTCTAAAAATAAAACCATTGCTTATTTTTTCTTTTATTTGTGTTTAGGATTCACATTAATTTATTGCTGTATGGCTCAATATGCTAAAATATAACTAAAAACAAAATATAAAGCTTTTCCAAACTACCAAGCACTGATGAGACAGTCGGCCACATGATGATCTTGTCTCTTCAATGGTTAGAGCAATAGGACACCGGTACAAAGAACCTACTTCAATCTGATAGGCTTAAGTGGTAACTGTGTTTAACCTTCTGAATTGTATTCTACTTATGAACTTCTATTATTGGTCTTTGGTTGTACAATGAGTTTAGTCTTCAACGACCTGTGTGATTTTCTCTATTCCACCCCCACCCCCACCACCACCACCACACACACTCTCTCTCTCTCTCTCTCTCTCTCTCTCTCTCTCTCTCTCTCTCTCTCTCTCTCTCTCTCTCTCTCTCTCTCTCTCTCTCTCTCTCTCTCTCTCTCTCTCTCTCTCTCTCTCTCTCTCTCTCTCTCTCTCTCTCTCTCTCTCTCTCTCTCTCTCTCTCTCTCTCTCTCTCTCTCTCTCTCTCTCTCTCTCTCTCTCTCTCTCTCTCGTTTACCAAACTGCTTTCATTCAAAAATAGTTGCCCACATCAGTAATACAACCTCTTAAATCGAGCATTGATCCCTTAAATGCAGAACAGAGCTAGGCTGATGTTGAGAAGAAGGATAATCATAATCAGCTGCCATATGACCTCTGATGTCTGGCACATTTTCCCCTTTTTGGCATTGAATCTATCAATCCTAACCAGCCACGGAAGGGCGATATAGATGGGAAAGGAGAGGAACAGAAATGCCAAATAGTTGGAGAAAGGGAGTTCGGAACATAGATGCTGCTTTCAAACTCATGTCTCTACCCTTGGAGGAGTAACAAGACACCTCCCGAACTAAATTGCCCCCCTTTTTATATTCTCTTACTGTCTTCTTTATAGGGACTGGCAATTAAAAGCGGGCTTTTTGTTACTTCTTTTTTTTTTGTCCTTGGCTAGTCCTTTGTGATGTAAGAAAGAAAAAAATTGAGCCACTCTGATGGGCTGCAGAGTTTTGTACTTCTCTGGCCGTCAAACTTACAATGCATACTACGTACATTTATTTATGTGCTATCTGTGTGTGCATAAGCAATAGTTTATCCTATGTATACTAAGAGATCCGGGCTCCATGCCAAATATCCCTATGTCAGAGGCACGTCATCCTTCCTCTCAGTGCCAGCAATCACTGAGTCAGGTCCTGTGATATGACTTTTTGTGGTGTAACATCCGACCTTTCAACAGTTTCCCCACTTTCTTTATTCTCTTACACTGTCTTCTTTATAGCGACTGGCAACTAAGCGGGTTTTTTGTCACCTTTTTTTTTTTGCCTTTGGCCAGTCCTTTGTGATGTAAAAAGAAAAGTGATTAAAAAGGAAATAGGGTATATCTGGTTCACAAATAGGGTGGTAAATGATTGGAATGGACTCAGTCGTTAGGTAGTTAGTGCGGAGTCAATAGGGAGCTTTAAAAGGAGGTTAGATCATTTTATGGATGGGGATGAAAGGTGGATGTAGGTAGTGTTAAGTAACAGGAACTACCACATGTAGGTCTCGCGGCCTCTTGTAGCTTCCTTATTTTCTTATGTTCTTAAATATATAAAATAAAAATAAAATATAACAGAACATAGCAGCATTATGCACTGTATCTGATAAGGATAAGGATAAGGAGCGAGAGATAGGCGCGTGGGAGAGTGAGGGAGCAGGGGCGCGCGGGGAGGGAGGGGTGGAGGCAGACACCCGGCCATCACGTCACATCCTCAGCTGGCTGTCATGCCCGCCCGCCTGACTGTCACCGCCACACGCAACAGTAAGATTCACGCCACCCTATCCAACTCTACCTAATTGATTTACGCCTCTAGGAGAAGCGCTTGCCTGTTCCTTCACCATTGACGAAGTTCCCTGAGTAAAATAGTCATGAAAAATACATAACACTTTGTAGGATAAGTCATGATTTGCTATGCACTTAGGTACCCTAGCTTAAACAAGGTTGAGGCGGTGTTACCGTATTCATTTTGGTGTTTGCTTGGCCTTGGGTATGCCTTAAGGCGGCGTGACATGTGTGCAGGATGATCGTGGTGCACCTGTTACCTAATTAGCGGGGTAGTTGCAGGTGCACAGGAAGGGAGGCAGGAAATGGCTAATTAAATTATTTACGGTAGAGCGAAACTGAAGAAATTATCTGCTAAACTTAACGAAGGAACACAATTGATTATAATAAATATCTTTAATACAGTCTACCTGTGACACATCAATTTTCGCGGGAGTCATTGAAAACGCGTGACGTCATGTAGGCAGTGCGCCTGCGCGCCGCCATTGTCGGTCACGTGACCCTAGAGCTTGTGTGAGCGCATTTTCTTAGGTAAATATGAGGAGCTGAAGGTTAATGAGGGGTTTCTCTCTATTCAGGCAGTATTTAAGGTTGTATTTATGGTGGCTGGCTACAGAAAGAGCTGAGGATGAGTGTTTGTGAGATAAAAAGGAGCAGAAAGGCCTAGGTGGGTGGTAAAGTGGCCGCAAAGCCGGTGTGGAGGCCCCCCGCCACCCGGGCTGCAAATGGCGCCGCCTTGCATGTGTTGTGGAATATTGGTCAGCCCGGCGGTAGGCGCGTTTCCGGAGCCTGGACTGTCTATTTCAACGTGTGCTTCAAATTTTTCGTGAAAAAGTATGCAGTGGGCCTTTACATTGGGTTGGAGAGCGGGAAAACCTTGCATTGCGGGGCGGGGAGGCCATTGTTTACACTGTGGCTGTCCCGCGCCCCGAGGGCGTGCACCCACACCCGCCCATCGCCGTGTAGGACATGGCTGCTGCTCGTATGTCTCCGGTAACAACTATCATGCCTAATGGGGTGATGGGCGCCAGGGCCACCCTGAACCCCTCCCTGTGTGCACCTTTGTGGGCGTGATGGGCGGCCTGCGTGCTGGGGGGAGGGCGAGGCACGGTGAACACTTCCGTCAGGTCAGGTGTAACGTGCAGTGTTTGTGGCCATCGTTAAGTGTTGGGGCGTGCGGGTGTGGGAGGGGCGGGCGTGAGGTGGGCGTGTGTGGCACCTGGCAGGCCGCACCACCATCAGCCCCAGCGTGGACGAGGGTAGATGTTCACGCCCAGTGACGAGGGCGGTAACGCAGTGTTCCATGTATCATGTGTGATCTTAGTACACGGTGTTGATTCTGCCCACAGAAATTGGGTTAAAAGTTATGGTACTTCGATTAATTTTCGTTATGGTCACCACTGGTTTCGTGGACAATACTCTATTTTCCTGAATAGTTTTATGCGTTTTGATGTGTTTATTTAATCTGGCACTCGTTTTTGGCGAAAATCAATGTATGTTATCACTTGTGGCGGAAAGCAGTATTTTTTTTGTATCTTCTTCTTCTTTCTAGGTGGGGAGCTAAACCACAGTTTTCAGTTGCAGTTCAAAGCCTATTTTCCGGCTGGCTCCCTGAGGGCTTGTAGGATTAGGCCCTAACTCTCTGCTCTTTTTACCCAAGCCTTTTCTAGAAATACTTTAACCCCTTCAATGATTCTTCTATTGGTGTCCTGTACCCTACTCAAACCTAAAAGAAATTCCATTATCCCATCTATGTTCCCCTCTGCCACTCTATCCCACTGATCCACGCCTACCTCCCGTGCCACTATTGCTATAAGCCGCTCTCTTTCCTCATCATACCTTGGACACATTAATACCAGGTGATCTACAGTTTCATCTAGTCTACCCATACACATTTGACATATCTTGCTTCCTTCGTTTGCCCATCTATATGTTCTACTATTGACCTCCAGAGATTTTGTCCTTGCTTTAAATAATAAACCACTCCCCAAGCTACCATCATAAAAGACCTCACACTTTGGTGTGGTCTTCCCCTTGTACCAATTCAGAGAACTCTTACCCTCCATCCTCTGTCTCCACATCTCCCTGCCCTGCCTCTGAACTTGGTCATTCACCTTTCGCTTTAACTCCCCCTCACTAGACTGGTGTATCCTATCTGTGAAACCTTGTAACCCACACTTCCTCTCCCACCGTCTGCTTGATCTATCCCATTTACTACTCTGTCCTATCCACTCATAAACTTTTCGAGCCCACCTGTTTTCATCCATTTTTCTAAGCCTGATTTTGTAATTAAGCACTGACTTTCCTATTCTCTCCGCAAAGGTACTCCACCCTGCCTCTCCCCTGATCGCCTCCACTGCTACATACCTGTTTGCCTCTAGTGCAAGTCTACCTACCCTGTTCTGTACTACCTCTAACTTGTCCAGCTCTCCTACCGTCCACCTCATACACTCTGCCCCATACATGAGGCTCGGTACTGCCATGCCTTTCCACAACCCTCTTACTACCTCATACCTGTTTGCCCTACATCTTGCTACACTACCAAGCCTTCCCACCCACTGATTTGCTTTTCCTATTTTATCCTGTTTCGTCCTATCTGCTCCCCCCAAGTTTGAAAATTTGTGGTTTCCTGCAGAAATGGATAGGTTAGGTTAGAATAGGCTAGGTAAGGTTAGATAGGTTTTATTTAGACATCAATATCCACACAATGGCAGATTGAAGTGGAATGGGATATTTGCAAGATGGGCTCGCCTATAACTAGAAATAAATATGTTGCTCCATTATCATTATTTGGTTGTATTCAAGTTGGAAACTTTTTTTCTGATCAGTGTTCATGTATTTATGAATTTATCTGTCGAATAGTTTTCAGTAGGAATCTAGTTTTTTTTAATTTAACTTGGGATATAAAGAAATTAAGATTTTCTTTTGCCTAAAACGAGTGCCAGATTAATTAAAAACGCAAAAACTATTTAGAATATAAAAGGTTTTGTCCTCATAAACGGTGGTGTCCAATAAAGAAAAATTACCGTTGGGACTTGGTCTCTTTTCCATAAACAATATCAATATCATCTTTGGTGGCCTTAAAATAATTAAATATTTTTACTGTTTCCACACTTTTGGGGAGAAAGAAAAAGTTTGGTACTTTAGGGAGACATAACACTTTTGACCTTTGGTGTATATGACGTGAGGTGGCTTTGAGACCGGATGCCACGGAGCCGACTCACATGTCAAAATCTGGTATAATGAAGGTATTGATACAAGGGCTGAATGTGGGCTGTTTCTTTAGTGGCAGCAAGCAGATTCATGACCTTGCGTGTGGCCCCTTGCAAGTAGACATAGGCATGTATATAAACAACATTTGAAAGATACTGCTGCATGCAGGGATGTAAAAGGTACATAACCACAAATAGAACGAAAAGCAAAAACGAAGTGAAAAATATGTTTATACAGTATTTCCCCATTTCCAGTGTCACTGACCCTTAGCTTACGTATACATCTACATTACACCACTTTCTTTCCTTTCCTACATGGATAGGCAGACTTGAATAACAGAAAGCTGCAAAATTATTTCAAGGTAAAGTAAACACTAACTATGGAAATTATACTAAGGTATCGCTGTGCCATAAACGAATATCTTTTTTCTGTTTAACATCAGATTTTCCCATAATATCTTATGAGGTTAGATGGCCGATTATATGCTTCCAAAAACTAATATCATGGAACTGTATTTGCTTTATTGCAGAGAAGCATGCAAATTCGTCAATCTTATTTTCTTATAGCATATACAGTATATATATTCATGATCATTAGTTACACCTCACTTAAATGGAAATTCCCACAAGGAGTGTCCATTCACCGATCAACACCACGTTTTACAATTTTTTTACTCTTTGTAACTTGTTTTATGAATGGTGGAACTTTTCCATGCTTCAATCTTCTGTAGAGTTTTGTGTTACTGTGTTACGCCAGTGTTACCCTTTATAAGGAAAAGTATCACACAAGATGGTTATGTATTTTGAGAACTACTCAATTATTGTTTCTCACACTTTAGAGAGAGGATGCTCAAGACTTTCAAAGGATGTAAGAAACATTAGATTTTGATATGTGAATATAACTCTAGGTTGTAGGTTGGCACCATATCTCTCATGATGCATCTTGCCATTTTAATTTTATTATTGATATTTAAGTAACTAATAGTTTTTATGCAGGATATGCATAACTTCAGAACTTCTATACTTTTTCAAAATCTACAACTTGGTATTTCTAGTATTTATTCTAATCTAATCTAGTATTTCTCTGCCACCACACCCCGTACTTCTTTCCTGTAACTGCTCTCCGCTGCCAGAGTGGTCCCACGTTGTGCATTGGCTTGTACTAATACAGTACTAACTTGTTTCTCAACATGGGCATAAATTACGCTAACCCATTTCTCTTTCTTTCCAGCACTTGTATATACAAAGTGTACATAAATTAGCTTGTTAAGATGAGCTCCGGAGGCAGAGGCAGCCGGGGCACTAAAGGTTCGCGTATTAGTGGTGGTGAGCGCAGCAGCGACACCAACGCCACCACGCAGAAGCAACAGCAACAGCAGACAACACCTTTACAGCCACAGAAAATGGACAGCCAGATGACAGACAAAAGCAAGGGAGGGGATGTTGTGCCACACAAGATTGCCCCCACAGCTGAGCAGCTTCGGATTGCCCAGATGATTGACAACTCACGCACGGAACCAGAGAAACTACTTCAGGAAAAGATCAACCAGGTGGGTCATCAAATGGCAGGTGATGGCATGCACTTAGGTGGCATGTCCTGTCTTTCCACAGTAATAACCTGAATCTCTGACTACTTTGGACAGGTAGTGAAACTTATGGCAACGTAGATTTGACCCGTTGATTCTCTCGCAGGTGATGCAGTTCACCAGTGTGACCTCCGATGATGCGATGGTTGCGCTACACGACTGTGATAACGATGTGAATGGCGCCATCGACTTGCTACTGGAGGGGGATGACCAGGGCAAGTGGCAGGAATCCACCAAGAAGAAGAAAAAACCGGTGACTGGCAAGGTACTTCATGCTTGGGATACATGGAGTCATCATAACAGTGTTGTTCTGTATCTTTTGAATTGGTGCCAGTCATTATCATAGCTAGAAAGCCTCTGACTTTACTCTTACAAGCTCATGTAGTACCTCTGGAAGTGTGGATGTTCCAAGCATAGACAAACAATAGTACTGTGTTTATAATGAGTAGTTATCACACTAATCTTGTTATCCTTCTCCCCAAACCCATGCAGGCTACTGAGACCGAGAGTAACAAGGAGAACCGCAGAGTTAATTCTCGGGAGCGCAGTGGATCAAGGCCCAGGGGAGGCGGTCCACCCAGGTTCAGAGGCCGGGGTGGCGGCAGTGGTCGAGGGGGCCGAGAAAGGTATGTTTTATATCTATCTCTTGTCTTTGTATGACATGCCACACAAAGAGTACAGGTAGAGTCACTGGAGATTTGTTTAGGACTGCCACACCATCCTGACTACTTTTATGATACTACTGGTAAGCTTACCCAAAGTTAAGCTGTGTATCAGCCTATCAGGTGATCATGTAGCAGACTAAAATGAAAAATCTGCCACACATCCATAGCCCCCTGTCTCAGGTTTATGCTTAAGAAAATATTAGAGAGGAGCCTCAAACCTAGCAGGAAACAAGT
Source organism: Chionoecetes opilio (assembly GCA_016584305.1). Taxonomy (NCBI): domain Eukaryota; kingdom Metazoa; phylum Arthropoda; class Malacostraca; order Decapoda; family Majidae; genus Chionoecetes; species Chionoecetes opilio. The sequence goes on from JACEEZ010020174.1 coordinate 270,086, forward strand.
GAGAAAGAATGAACTAGGGTAGCTTTTGAGAAACAGTGGACACACTTCAGATTCATCACCAAACACATTACATTTTGCTCATTTATTGATTTATTCATCAAGGTTTATATCTGACCACCTTTTTATTCTCATGTTTATCTACAAAGAGTTTAGATCTACATGGAATTGGTTGAGTTTGAATAAACAAACACAAAAGGGAGAACTAACTAGTATATGTTTAAGAACTTAATTTCAGTCTTGTGCATTAGTCTTTCCCTTGCCATTCATGTAGCTTTGTTTGCTGGGGGATTTGCTTCCTTCAAAGTCAACCATACCATTGTGGCACTTGAACATCGGAAAATAAGGAAGCTACAAGAGGCCGCGAGACCTACACGTGGTATTTTCTGTTACTTAACACGAGACTTTCATTTACAGTGAAGGCTTTGAAGGTCTCGGCCGTGGGGAGAGCACCCGGCGTGGCAGGCTAACCAATGGGACGGCGGCCACCAGGGGCCGGGGAGGCCGGGGCCGGGGCTCCTCCATGGGCCCACGAACATTCCAGAACAGGCAGGGTCCCAACTTTAGTGAATCTATTGACACTTGGGGCCCTCCTAGTGATGACAAGACCACCCTCCAAAACAGTCTCAAGATAGGTGAGGGATGCTGTGTTGGCATGTACGAGCTCCACCTGCCTCTCATGCCCTATGTCCTCATGCATGCACGGATATATTTTGCATTTGATTCTTTTCCTCAACTATTTTTTTTTTTATAGTTTTTATTAGGCATATATATATATATATATATATATATTATATAATATATATAATATATATATATATATATATATATATATATATATATATATATATATATATATATATATATATATATATTTCTATTTCATAATTATGTTCAGTTTCTTATTCCTTACACTTCATCAGTGTTTCATTCTCAACATTCCGTCATTCCTTTCCAAGTGTCCTCTACCAAAACTCTCCATTCTTTCCATCACAGACAATTGGGATGATGAACCCGTGGTGCCCTCGGATGATTGGGAAGGCGAGTGGACTGGCTCTTTGGATCAGACAACAGTGTTTGGCCCATCAAGTAGTGCCAGTGCCGCTGTTCTGACCCCATCTCTGTCTGAGGCCCTGGTTGACACCATCGCCGTGGGGGCCACCTCAACCAGCCCCACGGCGTCCCTGGCCCCGTCTCAGGCCTTCCCCTCCTCCCCGCCGCAGGCCTTCCCTGCAACAACACCACCAGCCTACTCCTCATCGCCCTCCGCTTCCACTGTGGTGTCTACTTTTGCCACCACTGCAGCACCAACGTTCTCCTCGGCCACTGTCCCCACTGCCTCGATCACTCAGCCCCAAACTATGGACCTGGCTGCCTTGTTACAAAAGGCAGCTCCCCAGTCCACCTTGAGTGGCCTGGTGTCCTCCACTCCACTGGGGAGCAACAACAGTGCAAACAGTGGTGGTGGTGGAAGCAGGGGAGGTGGAGGAGCCTCACTGGTGTCCCCAGCACCCGGCCTGAGTGTTGGGGGGCAGCACGGTCTCCTGGGTGGCCTCAGCACCAGTGTGGGGGAGAGTCTGAAGGCTGGCGCGCTGGTGGGGTCTGTAGGGGTGTCGGCCTCAGGACCTCTGCCAATCTCCTCGGCACCCACGCCATACTCGGCCTCCACCGTGCATATGCCTCCAACCATCTTCTCCAGCTCAGGTAAAGGGATGGAGACTCATACCATTACAGAGATGCTGCACCAATGTTGTCCTCCAAATAATACTCTTTCTTTCTAAAGCCTTAAGCCTTCCTGCTTTGTTTTGGATGTGATGATCGCAAAAATTCTGAGTCAGGCATAGAAGAAGAAAGGTTTATGTGTTATTTTACTTAGTTCCATAAGCTAGGGAAAAATAGACGTTTATAACATCATGAGGTAAGAAGATTAATGTTAGCAAAAGGAAAGTGTATGGGAAGATTACTGCAGAGGATTTGTAAATGTACATTTAATTTTTCATTAACTTGTGTGTGTTTTTGTTTTGTATTGTTTTGTTTATATAATTTATAGATTTTTTGTAATATTTAGATTTTCTATTAGTATTTATAACTGAAAATTTATATGTTTATGTGAAATTATTTGTATATTTATGATGCTCAAATCACAAATTGTGTTTAGTAGCAAAGTGAGCTAGTTTCAGTGTTAGTGCAGCCCCATTCAGAATTAAGGCATATTGTATGAATAAGGATTCTATACAAATTGATATATTTTGTTCATTGGTGGGTCTGCACAAAAATTTATGAGAAGGAGAGCAAATGTTTTTGTATGCATTTTCCCCGTATTGAAGATTATCTTTTGCCTTTACCTGTAGGTCTACACAGCGTGGTGACGAGTAGTCTGGCCAGCAGTATTAGCAACAGCAGCAGCGTGCTGAACAAAGGGGTCACCCTACCCAGCGTGACCTCCAGCCTCCCCTCGCGGGCCAAGACGCAGAGACCTCGGATACCCCAGGCGTCCAAGGTGGTGGGCGCTTGTGCCTTGTGTGCTGCATCACAAGTGTCCTCCTCTACATTTTCATCACTTCTTGTGGATTATATACTAGCTAGCTAGTTTACCTTCTCCATATCTGTGAAAGGTTTTTATTTGCCTATTTCTGACTGAGTGTAAGATTTAGCTTCACCAGCATATACAGAAATCAAATCGCTACTGACAGAAGGCTCAAGAAAGTATCTAGTTAACCAGCTGTAGAATTACACTCCCTCCTTTCCTATGTACTCTTAATGAAGAAAATAATCATGTAATGTGATGCAAGTAGTGGCATTCACGTTACTGGCACAAGCGGCACTCATCAACCAAGCTGGCGTCTTGTTTCAGATACCACTCTCTGCCGTGGAGATGCCGGAGGACGCTATGGCGGCGCTGGACGTGCAGTTCAGTGGCTTGGAGTTTGGCACGGAGACGCTGGACTTCACGGCCGAGGTGAAGACCAACTCGGGTGCGCCCGGCATGGGCAACACCGTGCCTCACAATGCCTGTGACCCATCCTCTGCAACACCCCCGGCATCCAAAGATCTCGCCTCGGCATCCCTGTCTTCTCCGTTATCACAGACACAAAAGGTAAGTCCTTCTTTTAGTTCTCTGGAGTGCTGGAGTGGCTTTACAAGTACCAAATAGATAGTCTTGTGTTTTAACCTAATTGTAGCATATAGGGCTTGTGCTATATTCTGGCATGTTTCTACATCTATATACATCAAGTTCTTCCTGAAATTGATGTGCACTTTTTACCGCTATCTAGTACATTCTAAGTTTAGTAACTTACACTTTTACTTACCTTACCTTACCTAGGCTACCACCCATCTCTTCTAGTCCATTCCAAGCATCTCTACTTTTATGGAAAAAACTCCTTGTGTCATTCAACTAACTTTTTTTTCTTAATTTTTCGTTGGTGTTCAGCGTCTTATTCTTCTCTTAATAGCAGGTCTTATCCAAGTCATTTATTAATTTATATAGTGGAACTAAGTATTTTTTTTCAAGTGTTAGCGGTATGATTTCCTTTAGTCTTTCCTTGTAGGTTAGATCTTTTGACTCCTAACACAGTTTTAGATGCTGCTATTCTTTGTATTCTTTCCAATCTCTTAATATTCTTCTATTTTATGAGTGGATTATACAATATCAGCATACTCATAAGTCATTCAGTTATTCATTTACCTCCTTCATTATCTGCTCATTCAACATTATTTTTCATTGCTTATGGCTCCCAACTTTCATTCTATACTGATCTGGATTTATTTCTTTATTTTTGTGTATTTTTATACCATCATGAGGGACTGACTAAAAACACTAAAAAAAAATTATAGGTGTATCAAAAAAGTATCAGCTGCCAGTCCCTATAAATAAGAAAGTAGGAGACTTCCTAAATAAGGAGGTGGGTCAATTTAGTTGGGCAGGTGTTGATACTCCTCTCTTTGAAAACATATGTTGTACGAAGGTGAAAAAATGGAAACCTGAAGAGAGTTCCAGAGTTTACCGGTGAGAGGGATGAAAGTGTAGATACTGGTTAACTCTTGCATTAGGAAGATGAACAGAACATAATAGGGCTGAGAATAAGAAGAAAGTCTTGTTAATGAATCATAATTGTACCTAGTGTAATTGTAAAAACTTTCATATTTGTACCAATTATGGAGGATGATTGATACTTTTTTTATAAATATGCTGGTAAAGTCCTCCTTTCAAAGCATAATATTAGGAAGGAATTGGAGGAGGAAATGACATCATATGCTTCCATTCATCATGAATTTTTTGTAGATCAGATATCCCTCTGGTATCATTATTTCTTAGTTTTTCATAGGAACCTGAATAACAAAAGAAGGAAAGCACATGACATGTACATTGTTTCCTCGTTCAGTAGATGCATCTTACGAGTGCTACTACAACCTGCATGCTCTTCTAACCATGACTGATTCTACCCCAGATTCATAACTTTGTTTATAGCTTTTGCTCCTCCTCTTCATGCTCTTGCTTTTTGTGGCTATTCCATAGATTTCCCTTCATGTCGTTCAAGATCCTCTCCCTCCTGCTCCTCCTGTGGTTGTTTTGATTGACTTCTGCATGATTTCCACACCAAGTAGCTTTGAGTGTCCTGCCTAACAATATAGTGTGCTCAAATCTTGCAGCTTGGACCCGAGCCCATTCCATTCCCCACCTCTCAAACGGGTGAACGCAAGCCCTCCGGGGGTGCTTTCGTGTCTGGAGGTCAGCGAGGTAGTGGTGGAGGCAATACCGCTGCCCCCCAGGGTTTGCCAGACCTGGCCAAGAATGAGAGTGGTGGTAACACAGGTGGCCTTGGAAGCTTGGTGGGGTCTGCTGGCCCATCGTACCAGTCCTACACCAGCTCCAAGCCTCCCTCCTCCTTCCCATCCCCACCCTCTGCCCCCTACTCACAGACTCCCTCACAGGTAACACGCGTTAAATCCTCACCTCTGCTACACTTACATGTCCATTAATATTGTCCAACACTT
>JACEEZ010020174.1:280080-332580 GCA_016584305.1 Chionoecetes opilio
TCTGCTTGGTGAACCCGAGCTACAACGTGAAAGGAGACAGGCCTAAATAGTCTCCGCCTGGCTGGGAAATCAAACCTATGCCCTCTTGGAACTTATGGTCCCCTCAGTAAGTGTGCCAACCATTACATCACTGGGCTACTACTCTCAGTACTGCATTTTTCCTTGCAAGAGTAAAGTGTGTACTCATTCCTCAGGTAAAGTTATCAGTGGTCTGAGTGGAGCGGTACCTCCTGGCGTGCACCACCAGCCACCCCACATGCACCAGCACCAGCAGGCACAGCAACACCAGCCCCAGCCCACTCAGCAACATCAGCAGCAGCAGCAGCAACAACAGCAGCAGCAGCAACAACAGCAGCAGCAGCAGCAGCAACAGCAGCAGCAGCAGCAGCAACAACAAGCTCAGCAGATGATGGCCCAGCACTCTCAATATGTGTCCCCACCAGCTGCCGCCCTTCAGGGAACCCTCCCCCCTGCATTCTACGCCGGCCTGCAGCAGCCCATGTACTCCCTGGAGGACTTTCAACTCCTGCAGCAAAGAATGCCTCACATGGTAAACACCCTGGTGACATCCCTTGTGGAGAGACCAGACAACAGACTTATTGATGATAAAGTTAATTTTGTCTGGTTTGAGTAGAGTATTTACATTTTCAATAATGGCAGATGGTGAGGTTGCATTCTACCTGTGTATAACAGCAAAGTTTCAACCTCAATATTTTGTGCACATGATTGAAAAGTTCATGACAATGAAGAATAAAGCTAAAACTCTTCTCTTCCCTGTCGCCAGCAGCAGGCCCCCACAAGCTTAGCAACGGGTCGAGATGGAAGCATGACTTCAGCAGCCTACTCAGTAGCTGACGCGAAGTTCCGGACAGACCAGAATTCTTCACCAGTTCCCTCCACAATGAATCAGCAAGTAAGCACAGCAAAATATGCAATTGCTGTAGATGTATTTATGACAGACCTATGGAAAGAAAGATGATAATCTAGTCTACACTGATGCATGTTCCTTGGAACTCCCTGAAGGGGGTGGCCGGGGCAGAAGTCTCCCCATTAGCACTTGTCCATGCACCTCATGCTCACTACTTCCAATCCTCTCTTACATCCACTTGCACTCACCTACCATACTCTTCAGCACTCTTCCCATTTAGAAAAAGGTCATCCTCTTACAGTCCCAGCATCTTTTCTACTCTTATATATACCTCATATCATTTCATTCTCATCCATCCTGTCCAGATGCCCAAACCCCCTCAGAGTGCTACACTTTATCTTTTTTCACAACACAGTTCGTTCCCTCTCCCTTACTAGTCATGCCAATTCTTCCATATACATTTTCATTACTCTCACCATCCTCCTGTTCGCATCACATCTACCCCTCAGGTAACTCATTTCCACTGCTTGAATCTAAGACCTCTAACATTTATTCCAAGCCCAGGCTTCAATTGCATATGTCACTGTCAAAACTATTACCCGAGTGCCAGTTTTACTTCCTTACTCACTGTCCTTTCTCCCATCATGCGACCCAAAGATCCCACTACTTTGTCATTGTAGGGCTCTCTCTTATCTTCCCTTCCATGCACCCAAACTTGTAAAAGATAAAGCGTAAAAGATAAAGCCAAAGTACTTAAAAAATATTTTACAGTTTTCTCATACAAGACGTAGATTTGAAAGTCCCTTTTTTGACTGCTACTGTACCTTCTCCTTTATCTGCTCATTCTTCATTATTTCACTTTACTTCTGACTCTTTCTCTCATTCTGTAGTGATTTGCAAACTCAGCTACTTCACTCTTTCTTTTCTCAAATAAAAACATAAAAAAATATGGAAGCTACAAGAGGCCGTGAGCTACGTGGTAGTTCCTATTACCTAACACTACCTACATCCACCTTTCATCCCCATCCATGAACCTATCCAGCCCCCTTTTAAAGCTCCCTAATGACTCCGCACTAACTACCTGTCTACTGAGTCCATTCCAATCATTCACCGCCCTATTTGTGAACCAGTTTTTCCCTATTTCTTTTTTAAATTTACGCTTTTCCAGCTTGAAGCCGTTACCATTACAATACCATCACTTTACTTTTGCCCTTAGCTTTCATGTTTCTCTTCATAAAAACATTATTGAACTCATTTACCAATTTTTGTAAATGATAATTTCACTGCCAATAGTACACTGCTGTCTGCAAGCATAATGGTAATGAGCTCCCATTTTGTCTTATATAGTGTATACTTGTCTCTATACCAACATTTCTTACCTTAGCTTTCATTTCTGTGGCCACTCCATCCATAAACAGGTAAAACAACAACCATGACATTACATACTCTTGTCTCACACTCGCTGGATCTTGAAGCATTCACCCATCACTCACTCCTTTATCTTTTACCCACTACATAAATCTTGAAATACATCCCACATTGCCTCCCACTCTACTCTTGTCATATGCTTTTTCTAAATCCATAAATGCAAAATACTCCTTGTCCTTTGCCAGTATTTTCTCAATTATCATGCTCATACTCATATTAATAAAATTATCTCAATGGAGACTTCTGTCGCGGCCATCCCCTTGACGGAGATCCTGTTCGGAGTGGGGGTCGGATAGAGGTAGATATTAGTATTAAAGATCTGATCTACACAACCCTTCCCAGTTCTAAACCCTACTTGCTCCTCACTAACCCTACCGCTTGTAATTTCTTGTACTTTTCTATTATAGTTTAGATTTTACCCTTGTTAGGCTACAGTTTCCCAGGTATGCACAAGCTGGTTCCTCCCTCTATAACTATCGCACTCTTTTATCTCCTTTTCCTCAAATATTGGGATTAATGTCCAAACTTTAGGCACTTCCTTCTTTCCAGGCTTCATCACAAATAACAAATCCATTCACTTATAGCTATTCCACCAAATTTCTACATAGTTGCAATACATGTAATGATATTGATCATGAATGAACATTATATGCATGTAGCCCATGGTTAAATCTCTTCAATGCCGTTCTTCTCTAACTGGCTATCTCCAGAATGCAGGATCTCTTTGATAGTTGTCATTGCTTTTCTGCTATGGCAGAGCAGCTCAGCACGTTGAGAAATGAATGTCCAAATTAGTTTGAGAAAGAGAGCCTGAATTTTAATTTTCCTGATGTGTTTCAGTGTGTTCCAATGACCACCATAGACATAACTCCACAGGGTGCTCAAGCAGGTGGGACCTACATCACTGCCGCGGGCAATGCGGCGATACCCCCCTTTTATATGTACCACAACATGGCGGCTGTCCCCAGCACATTCCCTCAGTACGGCGCGCCCACTGCCATTATCCAGATCCCTCCTGTCACCAATACCCACACTGGCACTAACACTAACCAGTTCCCAACAGCCCCCAAGCTCCAGTATGGCACCGGGAACTATTATGATAATCTGACACAGGTGAGCTTGTCATGGAATTAGGGAATGTGTTATGCTGAGATTTTTAATGTTTCATATTTTTGATGTTTTAATACATGCTAAGTTGAATATTTGTTTTAGGGTTGTGAACTGTTTGGTATTTCTGTTATGAAGGGTGGTGCTATAAGTGCTATATTTTTTCTCTATCTTGCATTGAATTAGACTCAGGACTTCAAGACAGGCTATGGATCAGCAACACAAAACCAGAACAAGGGTGCCGGGGCGACCACTGGCTCGGCCACTAACTCTGGCACGGACCTCGGAGGCTACAAGAACCACCTCAGCAAAATGGGCCGGGTGAGTGCACACACAACTATTGTCTATTATATTTCACCCCTTCACGTCCAGATCTTTCCTTTGCTCTAAAAAAGTGTCTGTTGTTAGCCATAGAAATTAAAAAAGTAGGTTAATATACCAAATTAGTTAGTGGACAAGGATACTATCAGGTCATATCTATAGAACATTGTTATATTCACTAAAAATCGTCAAATAGTACCCAAATAAAAATAAAAATTACGTTCTGGGCCTCAAGGGGTTAATATGGTCAAAATGCCCAGTGGTCACGTGCTGTTATGAAGTGAGGATGGTGTGTTTGGTAGTGAGGATGATAAAAGTAGGTAATCTGTACACATGTTGAACATTGAGTGCACCAATCAGCTGCCCCGTAGAAAAGGTGGGGAAGGCAAGGTGTGTGGCCTTAGTGCATTTTGACCATATTAAATAAAATAGACTATAAGATCAGTTCGTGCTATTCTTTATCATTATTATTTTTATTTTTTTTATCATGGAATACCTCAATAAACTATTTAAATATCTCAAAATTACTTGGGAACAATATATGGAGCATCTATAGGTCACCTCTAACATGCAAAATCACAAAATACTTGTCAACATTAAAATTGTTTGCATTCCATTGTTCCACTCAAAGGAAAGTTGCTATCATCCTTTTATCATAATAAGCTCATTGTTAACACCTTCAAAGTGGCATCGCCTATTAACTTTTTTGGTGTTTTAGACAAATTCCTGAATAGTGATGGTAATTGTATTGTTATTAATCTAATCTTTTATGCATATTGAGTTTATATTGTAAATTTACTTAATCCTGTCTCTTTGCAGTCCTATGACAAGCAGGGATTCCATACTGGCACTCCCCCGCCCTTCAACCTAGCCAGCTCCGGCACCAACCCCATGACTGCCAACGCCTACACCCCAATGTTCATCCCCACCATGCCCGCTGCGCAGCACCACTCCCCTCTCATGCACCACCAGCTCCACCAGGTAAGCCGGCAAGCACACTCTGCAAGCACACCATCAACACATGGCAAACGTAAACATATCAACTCGCACACTAGGAAAATGGAAATTGTTATTTTATTTTATTTATTTATTTATTTATATGTTCTTTTCCCAAAATACATAATAGTGGGGCCTTACACATAGAGGGTTGCTAGAAATTATATTACTATAGAACTCAAATTATATGATAACATTATTACTCAAAGTAGTTACTTTCAGGAACTACCACGTGTAGGCCTTGCGGCCTCTTGTAGCTTCCTTATTTTCTTCTTAAAGATGTCCACAAAATTTTATCAATTTTACAAATGACAGTTTTACAAAAAAACTTTACTAAATGATACATTCACAAATTCAATGAAAATTGAATTGGTACAGCCTGTTATGGGAGACCAGAAATGGTTCATGCCGCAACACAAGATGAGTTTTGAAAGCCATGACGTGGTATACCAAGATGGATGAAGTGAGAGAAAGAGCTATGGAGCTATTGAAGGTTGAAAGATCAAGAACAGTGAATTTAATATAGGAGATCATGTTGACAAGTGCCAACTGGAGAACTCCTTTTTACAGGATGGTGGGAGCTCCGGGGGCCAGCGTGCCGGGAGTGCCGGAGGACAGAACAAGGGTGGCTCCAAGCCGTCGTATGGGGGTTCATACTGGGGCGCTAACTGAGGGGAGGCAGAAGGCTGCTCTGCCTTCCCCACCTGAGGCTCACCCTGCCTTAGGTCCGCAGTGAAACCTTGAGGAAGTTGACTCACTGCAATCCACACCATGGTGAGTCTGCTGTTGTTTGGCCCGCCTCTCATCTCATCTATGATATCGGTGCCTCAGCATCCGGAGCATCAAGTTGTCAATTAGATGTGAAAATGCGCTCACATAAGTCTTTGATTTGAAAGAATGTTTGCTTGGATGTACAAGGGTCGATTGTAGGTGTTTTCATTAGTGCAAAATACTAATTTATAGGATTTGCTTTTCTTACTACATGTCTATATGTGTGTGAGGGAAGCAGGTCCTAACCCTTAGAGGTTATACTTTATGTGAAGTCGTCCAAGGTGATGTAAAAGAAGATAAGATATTTAGCATTTGTGGCAATGGTGTATTCAGTCTTGCTCTTTTCACTTGTAAATAACGGATGCCACTGAATAAACCATGGGCGCAGGTCCATACTGGCATGGTGCATTTCTCTTGCAACCTCTCACTCCCACTCCTTTTTATATTTAAAGACATTTTACAAATCGTATGTTTGGGTGATAGGATTTGACAAAAGTTATAGCGATTGTACACCACTAGAACAGACTTCATGTAGGCTACAAAGTAAGAGTATTCTATTCTGGAGTTGGTGTTAACAATGTAATGGAAACTCACAGAAGTTGAAGGTCTGTTGTATAATTTTTAGACCACAACTCCTTTGAATTTGCCTGTCTGAGGTCACCCCAGAATAGGATGATTATATGTTCAACTCACTTTATTTTCTTTCTTTCTTTTTTTTACATTTGTATCTCTTTAGGTACGACATAATCCATTCCTGTTAAAGGAATGCTGTATCTATAATATGGAAATTGAGCCTCTTGTTTTGTAAGCTTTTTGTGTAGTGAAATTTCAGTTCCAACATTAAAATATCTTGAATCTATGGCTTGTCTTAATTTCCGCCCTTGATTTGTTTCACTAAATATATGTTGGCTTCACTACACACAATCTAATTCACATTGAAATACCATTACATAGAGGATACTTTTTGGCCCCCCCAAAATACATTGTATAACATTTAAACCAAAGATACTACAACTATGCTGGGTGTTTTACGTATTGCATGTTTATCTATGATTTTATATTGCCATCATTTAAAGAAATTTCAATCCAGATTATTTTCAACAAATTAAATTCAATCTGTGACTGATGATAGAAATTTAATACAATAAGAATGCAATAAAATTTATATTGAATTAATATAGGCAAGGCTTGTTTTAAAATTTATATATAATAAATAAATTTTATAAATGCATTTTTTTTTTCATTAGAAATAACCAGTGATTATTTTCAAATGTATTTTTTTCTGAGTAGTTTGAGTAAAATTGTTAATGCATGTGACCAACAGTTCCTAAGTTGTACCCGTTTTCCTAATGAATGCCATGTATGCTCAAAAACTGGCCCTTGCATATTACTTAATGGTTGCCAGAATGGTATTTAGCTGGGAATCAGAGAGGTCCATCACCTGTTTTCATACACTTCAGGCAGCAAGGTATGTGAAAATCATAATGGCAATCAGTCCCTCGAAGTGGCACTCCAAGCCAATGTTGATGCCTGGCCCATGGACTCCTAAACACTGACCTTTCATTCTTTCTCTCTTCCTGTCATAACCCATTCAACCCCTCTTCCACCCCTAACTCACCTCTTTCAAGTGGCGGGAGGTGCGCTCCATAAAACACCATCAATGATACATTTCAAAACTTAAAACAGTGTTATGTTAAATAGTTTATTACTCAAAAACTTTTAAATTCACAAATTGCATTTCTGGCCTGGGAACATGGGAAATCGTTGAAGAAGTAGAACCAGCCTCCATCGAGTATTGCACAATTTTGAGCTGTTCCTCCTGTAGGCATTTGGTTCTTCGCTCCGTCACAGCCATAGGGGAGCCAGAAGGGCGTGCCCAGCCTGACAGGCGTGCCGTCAACCCACAGCCAATGGCCCTCACTCGCTATGTCATTGGCGCCGATCCAAAAGAAAACGTTATGGAGATCTGAGGTGAATGGACAGGAATTTATGAGTTACTGCCTCGATGAGAGAGACAGACATGAGACCATCATTTCACTGTACAAATTTACGTGGGTCTAAGCGCGCCGCAAATCAAGAACAGAGAACTATGCAAATTCTAGAAGACAAACGTCTAATGATCATAGCTTTCTTCTTTAGCATGTCATCGGCTTTGTTTCATGTAATATCTAACACCTGTATGCAGGGGCGTCCACTGGGGGGGGGGGGGGGGGGGGGGGGGGGAGTCATTTGATCATAATATATAGTACCCACCAAAGGTATCGATGTACTGCAGGACGTCAGCGTAGAGCTGTGGATCCGACAGGACTACCAAGTCACCGTCCAGCGCCTGGCAATACTGACGCGTGTCTTGCCATGAGCCCGTGAAGGAAAGGTCAAAGTGGAGGCAATGGCCGCCTATCTCCACGAAGGGACTCGGGCAGGACGCTGTGATACCAAGGAACCGTGTGTCAACTGTTCTCATGATGCAGCCACACTTTGATCGTGTATTCATACTTCTTTTCATTGCACGCACACACACACACACACACACACACACACACACACACACACACACACACACACACACACACTCCAGAGGGGAACTCCGTAGTGTAGCGGTTAGCACGCTCGGCTCACAACCGAGAAGTCCCGGGTTCGATCCCCGGGCGGAGCGAAGACAGACGGGCGGTCTTTCTTAAATCCTGAGCCCCTGTCCACTAGGCTGGGCCAAAAAAAACAAGTTGTTCAGAATTTAATGTAAGTTTCCTAAAAGTTGTGAGTGAGTGTCAGGAACACAAAAATGTAAATTTGGTAAAAAAAAATTGACGTCTTACGGTAAGACAGTCTGTTACCGTGGAAACCATTACCGACAACTACACAAAATGCCTAAAATAATTATTTATCACGCTTTGAATGACCCTCAGAGATGCTGCTGGTACCAAATGATGCAGAATTGAAAGCCAAAGATGATATGACAACTAGACAGTGGGTGTGATACAATTCAATAAAAAATATTTGCAAAAAACTCATTTTTGTTTCAGATTTTGTGTATAAAATTCAAACTTTATGTAATAATAGGCATATTTGTTTTCTAATTGCTGGTCCTCACTTCTAAAGGCATGAATACCAAAACCAAGACCTTGCTGTGGCTCTTTGACAAGTGTCCCCCCATCTTCAGTGTACCAGGAAACCATGGATTCACTGGCCCTTATCCACCAACAGGGGAACAGGTTCTTCTTCAGTACCATGGGTATCATAAACAACTGCAGCAAGCCAGCCATCTTCAGTCTAGCGCATTGGATGCCGCCAGACTTGTAACAAAGGACTTGCAGGACTGGTGGGTAAATACTGGTATTACCCTTAAATCGTGGCAAGCGATAGAGCAGATGATCCTTACAGATATTGAGGAGTACAAACTAAGGAAGAGTAAGAGGAATAGGACAACAGATACAGAGACCAAGAAAAGGGAGGAGTTTTTGGCAAACACGAGGCAGACATTTTGGATTGTTCAACCCGAGTTTGAGAAGAGACTGGCAGCAAAACAACAGCTGGAGAAGCAAGACCAGACAGATAAGGAAGACTGGTTGTACCTGGAAGGTGTACGTGGGGTTACTCGCACCGCAACTCTGGGCCCACGCGATCAGAAACTAGCAAAAAGACAGAAGCGCAAGTTTCTTGATCAGCAGGCAGCGCAGGAGAGAAAAGCTAAGGATTGTCTACGCTCTGCCACTGCTGCCCATAGTGCAGATGCCGTAGAAGAAAGTCACGACCCTGAGTCTGAAGATTCCACTGAGATACCAATGCACATTGGACTGGCAACGTCAACTGAGGTTGTGACAAAAAAGTCACTGGCCTCCATTTCGTACAGTTGGGACTAATATGAGTGTGTATTGTATGAGTGTGTATTGTGTACTGATCTTACTTAGAAGTAATTGACTTCCATTGGTAGATTTCGGGATAACTAATTTTTATTTTGTTCAATAATTGACCATAAATGTGAAGAAAATGTGTTTTTTTATTTAAAAGTGGAATTAATTGTTTCACAGACATTGTGTATATGTTCTATGCTCTTTGGCTGTCTTTTCTGCATATTTTGGTACCAACATGAACCCTGACGGTCATTCACAGCCTGAGAAATCATCAATTTAGTCAATTTGTTGTCTTGCCGGAAACGGTTGCTATGGTAACGGACTGTCTGACCGTAAGATGTCATTTAAAAATAAAAAATTTATCATGGGTTTGTTCCTGATACCCAATCACAACTTTTAGGTGACTTACAACCTTGTAGTATAAATTCTTGAAAATAACCCCTTTTCTGGCCCAGCCTACTGTCCACCCAGCAGTGAATGGGTACCGGGTGTTAGTCGGGGGTTTGTGACCCGCCTCCCGGGGTGGTGGCTTCCCCCAACACTAAGAACTAAGGATGAATGATAAAAAAGTTGATATGGAGACGGGGCCATACGAGCATCGCTCTGGCCCTGTAAAATACAACTAGATGAATACGCACACACACACAGTGATGCACTCACTAGCTGATGCGTTGACGTGTGCCGTTGCATCCACGGCCAGGGTTCCTGAGGAGACAGGAGAGCCGCGTTAGGAAATGTCCTAACAGTTTCCCGTCCATGTTACCATGTATGTAAGTACATGGACGGGAACCTGTACTGTACTGACTGTACATAGTTCCATGAGGGCATTGCACTGCCTGCCGGAGTCCTGTGGTCTGTGCCTCACCTCACACAATAAGGAAGTGTGTGGGTGACGGGAACAGCGTCATCATTTAGTTAGTGAATGTTTACAATGGATCCCAATGGAGGAGATCGAGGAGAGATTCTACGTGTATTAGAGTGAACAGGAGCTATAGTTTGTATAGGCTTATTTCTGAAGTGGTCTTATGTAGAGTCCTTTTTTAAATGAAGGTTATAGTCTGCGCGCGTACGGCTTCAAACCACGCGTCCATATAGTGGATCGAACCTGCTGCTCCCAGAGTGAAAAGCTTCCTTTTAGTGTGCCAATCCCAACACCCCTCTCACTATACACCAGGCAGTAAACGTTGGATGTATTTGCTTCGGTAAATAGATTAGTGTTTGTTTTGGGCAATGTCGAGCCTGGTTTGGATTTTGTGCAGTGCGATTGATGTGACTCACCCATCAGAAGGAGAAGTCCGATATACATTGTCTTTTATTCCGCGATGGTGGTGGTGGTGGTGGTAGCAGTAGTATCCGTGAAGTAACACGCTAGGTATATGTGTGTGTTTATATACGCTGAATACTCGTATGTGTACTTTGACCACTTATCTACGTACTCGCACTACTCGGAACTCGGATACTCAGAAGGCACTCCTCTCCCATGAAGCAGCAACAACAGGTGACCATTTTCCAAATAGAACTTTTATCGTGTTCTTATCGCCGCTGACAGTGCGTCTCTCAACTGTTTTGATGTGTTTTCTTAGTGCGTCACTAAGCACTATTTGAAATTCACGAGTTCCAGCTGACCAGGCGTACGCCACAGGCACAGCTCCTATATAGCTACTTCATCATCTAAAACGCGGGTCGGTGAAAAATTAATCCAGAGGAATTGATGTACAAGATATGAATAATGAATATCTATGGAAATGAAATCAAGTAATAAGTAAATTAGTAATTATATAGAACAAGGCATTTAGGGAGGGTAAGCTGCCATAAACGAGAAGCTTCATAGGCTCATATCTCTTTCCCAGGCGCCAGTGGACAGCCAAGGGCGTGTGAACTGAAGTTTGTGACATTGAACTCACCTGTGTGTGTCCCTCTTCTATCACTTCAACACAGCACATGCTACGTTCTCAGAAGCACTACGTTCTCGCCTGTCGCCATGGGTACGTCCTTCTAGAGTCTATGGATGTAGCAACAGCCTGCAGACGCCAAGTGGAGGAGAGAAAGGAAATTGCACTGTTCTTTCTAGGAGTCTGCATTACTATTTGGGAGACGCCGCATGTGAATCATTTATTGCTCATCCATTCTGCCAGATGGACTAACGTGGCAGATATTTTAAGTACTTGCATTGTGAAACCTTCTACAGTATTATCTATACTATGGTTCGTATTTTGAGTATTCATTTTTTATATTCGCCAGTTGAGACGTGCAATTCTCTGTACTGCACTTCTGAAACACTCACATTTTCTTCTCTCTCTTCTCTCTCTCTCTCTTCTCTCTCTCCTCTCTCTCCTCTCTCTCTCTCCTCTCCTCTCTCTCTCTCTCTCCTCTCTCTCTCTCTCTCTCTCTCTCTCTCTCTCTCTCTCTCTCTCTCTCTCTCTCTCTCTCTCTCTCTCTCTCTCTCTCTCTCTCTCTCTCTCTCTCTCTCTCTCTCTCTCTCTCTCTCTCAGATATCCAGCCGGTGATGGAAGTACGTATATCTATACAGGGAGGTCCCGTTATACGAGCATTCGGTATACGAGAATCCGATGATACGAGATGTGTAAATTAGGGTCTATTTTCAATATACGAGATCGAAAATCCAATGATACGACATTCAAACTGGGGTGAATAAAATTATCAAGTTCAAAATGCGCGCCCTACCACTCCCGGGCTGGACAAAGGGGGATTTGGTTGACCCCAGTGAGGTCACCCCTAGCAAGCCGTGACCTGAAGGGTAATTAAGCATATAAGATAAGATCAGATTTTCATCCTATCTAGACACTTTGCAAGTACCAACTACAAGGTTATTGACTATACAAACCGCCGCCACGTCAGCACGAACTAGGCGGACTCGAACCGCTGACCGAATGCGCAGGGACTGCACATTGCAAGCTCACGTCTCTACCAACCTTGTCACCCTGACGGGCTAATTAAGCATATGGCGCGGCCTGACATTTAGGGGTAATTAGCAGGTGTGCGGCCCCAACCTTGGGACCGCAATCAGGTCACCCCTAGCAAGGCGTGACCTGAAGGGTAATTAAGCATATGGCGCGGCCTGACCTTTAGGGGTAATTAGCAGGTGTGCAGCCCCAACCTTGGGACCGCTACACTACCTTCTCTTGTATTACGCGGCGTCCCCTATATTACAACGTCTTTTTTGCTTGTTAGGCATGTTTTATGTTTAATTAATGTGCAGTTATGTTATTTTGTGTGCTATTTTCTCTTTCAGAATGCTTTTTCTACAGAATAGGTAGTACAGTGTGGGTAATATAAACGCTGTGTGTTTGTTGTGTTTGCTATAGTTTATATTAGCTTGAAAAACGTTTTTTTTTTTTTTTTTTTTTAATTGATGGGGTCCTGGAACCAAACCTATATTTTACCATTAGTTATGTGTTTCGTTATACGAGATTTCGCTTTACGAGTATGCCAGGTGGAACCAAACTGCTCGTATCTTCGGGACCTCCCTGTATGTATCTATTGTAAATGAGTCCGGTGTGAAGTAAATACGAGTACGACATCAGATATACTGTTGATATTGGTCAGAATGCAAAATATGCAAGGGGGGGAGGGTCTTGGCACTAAGTAAAAGTAAGTCCCCAGTCCCCACCAAACTCCCCAGCTGTATGGGCTTGTTCGGCTCATCTAGTGCCCCCCCATAGTCAGCTATGCCCCCCCAGGGGACCCCCCAATGATAAATACCTAGCTACGCCACTGTGCCAGAATGGTATTTAGCTGGGAATCAGAGAGGTCCATCATCTGTTTTCATACACTTCAGGCAGCAAGGTATGTGAAAATCATAATGGCAATCAGTCCCTCGAAGTGGCACTCCAAGCCAATGTTGATGCCTGGCCCATGGACTCCTAAACACTGACCTTTCATTCTTTCTCTCTTCCTGTCACAACCCATTCAACCCCTCTTCCACCCCTAACTCACCTCTTTCAAGTGGCGGGAGGTGCGCTCCATAAAACACCATCAATGATACACTTCAAAACTTAAAACAGTGTTATGTTTATTACTCAAAAACTTTTAAATTCACAAATTGCATTTCTGGCCGGGGAACATGACACATCGTTGAAGAAGTAGAACCAGCCTCCATCGAGTAGTGCACAATTTTGAGCTGTTCCTCCTGTAGGCATTTGTTTCTTAACTCCGTCACAGCCATAGGGGAGCCAGAAGGGCGTGCCCAGCCTGACAGGCGTGCCGTCAACCCACAGCCAATGGCCCTCGCTCGCTATGTCATTGGCGCCGATCCAAAAGTGAACGTCATGGAGATCTGAGGTGAATGGACAGGAATTTATGAGTTACTGCCTCGATGAGAGAGACAGACATGAGACCATCATTTCACTGTACAAATTTACGTGGGCATAAGCGCGCCGCAAATCAAGAACAGGGGGGAGATGCTGAGAAGTGCCATAGAGGTAAGGCGAAAAGAGCGCCTTACCCGTCTTCAGGCGCTTTTGTAACGGCCCGGCTAAGGCACCGACTAAAGCCCATGTACAGTCGAAAGTTCAGGCGCTTTTGCACTGCCTTACACCTCCAAAGCCTATGGCGTGGGCGTGGTCCGAGAATCCTACTAGCCAATCACGTTGCCTATCTGAGCGCTGCTTAGGCAGCTTCAACCAATCACAAGGCTTGAACACGTCTCTGCTGAAGCAAGGAATGTTGTCCCTCCCTCCCTAACCAAGCACTTATGGCAAGGACACACCGCTCTCCCCCGCCAAAAGCTGTTTCATCACAATTGCTCATCGCAGGTTTTGACCACGTATAATTTTGCATTAGACGTGCCATACACTGTAATCGTAAGTGGCCATTCCGGACAGGAGTGAAATTTATGCACACATTCCAGGAATAAGGAGAAATATGAAAAAGGTGAAAATTTATCACGATTCATTTTCTCTCTTACTATATAGGTATATCTTACTGCAAGTTTTATGCATTCATGATATGCACTAATGTCCGTGAAGATTGATGGTATGTTCAGCTGTCCTAATTCATCTGATATGATATTACCGTGTTAATAGTACAACATTTGTGCGGGCGGAACCTGCCGCCGCCGCCGCCTAACCAACCACACCAACATTTCTTATCACAGCATATAACACTCCTATAATGCCGCATTTGTCTTGCACGATCAATTCTCACACCTTGCGACACTATATACGTAAACACCATGTTACGTGTAGGAACTGAACAAGGCTGATTGGCCTCTAACAGAAGTGAATGTCTGTCAAAGGCCCACAGCAGTCACTAAGTCAGGGTCTGACCATGCTTAGTTTTCAGCGCCTTAGCGGTGCACTAAGCAGCAATCTCGACGAGCATGCGGTGGAGCGTTTCCCCTTACCACAGGCGCCTAGTGGATAGGCGCCTAGCTCACTCTCAGCATGACCCGAACCATACAAATTTTAGAAGACAAACGTCTAACGATCATAGCTTTGTTCTTTAGCAAGTAATCGGCTTTGTTTCATGTAATATCTAACACCTGTATGCAGGGGCGTCCACTGGGGGTGGGGGGGGGAGTCATTTGATCATAATATATAGTACCCACCAAAGGTATCGATGTACTGCAGGACGTCAGCGTAGAGCTGTGGATCCGACAAGACTACCAAGTCACCGTCCAGCGCCTGGCAATACTGACGCGTGTCTTGCCATGAGCCCGTGAAGGAGAAGTCAAAGTGGAGGCAATGGCCGCCTATCTCCACGAAGGGGCTCAGGCAGGACGCTGTGATACCAAGGAACCGTGTGTCAACTGTTCTCATGATGCAGCCACACTTTGATCGTGTATTCATACTTTATTACATTGCACGCACACACACACACACACACACACACTCCAGAGGGGAACTCCGTAGTGTAGCGGTTAGCACGCTCGGCTCACAACCGAGAAGTCCCGGGTTCGATCCCCGGGTGGAGCGAAGACAGACGGGCGGTCTTTCTTAAATCCTGAGCCCCTGTCCACCCAGCAGTGAATGGGTACCGGGTGTTAAGTCGGGGGTTTGTGACCCGCCTCCCGGGGTGGTGGCTTCCCCCAACACTAAGAACTAAGGATGAATGATAAAAAAGTTGATATGGAGACGGGGCCATACGAGCATCGCTCTGGCCCTGTAAAATACAACTAGATGAATACGCACACACACACAGTGATGCACTCACTAGCTGATGCGTTGACGTGTGCCGTTGCGTCCACGGCCAGGGTTCCTGAGGAGACAGGAGAGCCGCGTTAGGAAATGTCCTAACAGTTTCCCGTCCATGTTACCATGTATGTAAGTACATGGACGGGAACCTGTACTGTACTGACTGTACATAGTTCCATGAGGGCATTGCACTGCCTGCCGGAGTCCTGTGGTCTGTGCCTCACCTCACACAATAAGGAAGTGTGTGGGTGACGGGAACAGCGTCATCATTTAGTTAGTGAATGTTTACAATGGATCCCAATGGAGGAGATCGAGGAGAGATTCTACGTGTATTAGAGTGAACAGGAGCTATAGTTTGTATAGGCTTATTTCTGAAGTGGTCTTATGTAGAGTCCTTTTTTAAATGAAGGTTATAGTCTGCGCGCGTACGGCTTCAAACCACGCGTCCATATAGTGGATCGAACCTGCTGCTCCCAGAGTGAAAAGCTTCCTTTTAGTGTGCCAATCCCAACACCCCTCTCACTATACACCAGGCAGTAAACGTTGGATGTATTTGCTTCGGTAAATAGATTAGTGTTTGTTTTGGGCAATGTCAAGCCTGGTTCGGATTTTGTGCAGTGTGATTGATGTGACTCACCCATCAGAAGGAGAAGTCCGATATACATTGTCTTTTATTCCGCGATGGTGGTGGTGGTGGTGGTAGCAGTAGTATCCGTGAAGTAACACGCTAGGTATATGTGTGTGTTTATATACGCTGAATACTCGTATGTGTACTTTGACCACTTATCTACGTACTCGCACTTCTCGGAACTCGGATACTCAGAACGCACTCCTCTCCCATGAAGCAGCAACAACAGGTGACCATTTTCCAAATAGAACTTTTATCGTGTTCTTATCGCCGCTGACAGTGCGCGTCTCTCAACTGCGTTGATGTGTTTTCTTAGTGCGTCACTATAGGTCTCCAAACACCTGGACCTTGGTCTTGAGCCAGGAGACCTCAAGTCCCAAAGGCTTTGCCTCCTCGTGCAGCGCCACGAGAGCCATCACCAGGACCTCCAGCGACTCAGCAAAGATTACTGCATCATCGGCAAAAACAAGATCAGTGATCTTGGTGTTGCCGACGGATGCTCCACAATCACTTTGATCTACAACCTTGTCCAATACCCAGTCCATACAAGCGTTGAAAAGTGATGGGAAAAGGACGCACCCTTGCCTCACTCCTGTATTCACAGGGAAGAAGCTGGATACACCTGCCCCACACTTCACAGCACTCTCAGTCCCAGAATACAGACCAATTATCAAACCAATAGTCCTTGCAGGAATCCCTCGAAGTCGCAGAAGATCCCAAAGTGACTCACGATGCACTGAGTCAAATGCCTTCTTGAGATCAACATAGGCTGCAAGCATCCCCTGTCGAAACTCACGTCGGCGTTCCACCAGGACACGAAGCGCTAGGATACGGTCCGTTGTTGACTTACCGGGCGTGAACCCAGACTGCTGAGGTCTCTGATGCTTCACCAGATGACTGCGAATCCGTGTCAGCAATAGATGGGCAAGCACCTTGCCTGGTACGCTGAGCAGTGTAATACCGCGGTAATTGTTGCAGTCCTGACGGTCCCCTTTCCCTTTCCAGATAGGGACGACCAGCCATCTTTTCCAATCAGGAGGAATGGTACCTGATTGCCACACGGCAGTCAGGACAGCATGCAACCCGCGGATCATGGCCTCACCTCCAGCTTTGAGGAGCTCCGCACTGATATTACAAACACCAGCTGCCTTTCTACCCCTCAACTTTGCTACAGCCTCTCTGATTTCGTCAAGAGAGAGTGCGGTTTCGTCAATGGGAGGATCGGCATCCAATGCCTGTAACCCAGTGGTGTGTAGTTGCTCAGTTGGAGGGTCCACCGTGAACAACTGCCCAAAGTACTCAGCCCAACGAGCCATCTGCCCATCCATGTCCGACACGAGGCGCCCATCTGCTGTTCGAATAGCACTCGCCCGAGAAGGAGACTTGGAACGGAGCTTCTTCAGGGCTCGGTAGGCGGGTCGGAGGTCATTAGCGTTCAAATGACCCTCGACATCCTCAGCGAGACTCCTGACATACCTCTCCTTGTCTCTCCTCAGGAGGGTTCTAGTCCGGCGTGACAGAGCCCTGTGCTGGTCCCGGTTCCCAGCCAGCCTGGCAGCGCGACTCTCCTCGATTTTCTCCAGCGTCTCCGTCGAGACAGAACCACGCCTTGACCTCGGGCGCTCCCCAATACACTCCTTGGCAGCCTGTAGAGTTTCACGTTTGAAGGTATCCCACAGTTCTACAGGGTCCCCGAGAGCACCGAGCACATCAAACCGATTTGAGACTGCCACCGCATACTCATGAGCACATGTCAAGTCCTTCAGTTTCTCAAGATGAAACACAGTATGGTTACCTCTTGAGATTCTTCTGGACTTGACACGAAGCTTAAGTGTAGCAACAACAAGTCTGTGATCTGTTCCAAAGAACTCAGCACTCCGGTAAACCCTGCAGTTCTGGAGGATCCTCCAACGAGTACTAACGAGGATGTGGTTGATCTCCTTAGCTACCCCTCCGGCATTACTATACCATGTCCAGCGGTGCAGCTCTGCTGGCCTCTGATACCAAGAACCTGCAATTCTCAACCTTCTGGATCTTGCAAAGTTCAGAAGCAGAGAACTGTTGGTGTTTCTGGTACCGGAGCCATGGGGACCAACACATAACTCGTAGCCATCTCTTACAAAGGAATTGATGTACAAGATATGAATAATGAATATCTATGGAAATGAAATCAAGTAATAAGTAAATTAGTAATTATATAGAACAAGGCATTTAGGGAGGGTAAACTGCCATAAACGAGAAGCCTCATAGGCTCATATCCCTTTCCCAGGCGCCAGTGGACAGCCAAGGGCGTGCACGTGTACTGCAGTCTGTGACATTGAACTCACCTGTGTGTGTCCCTCTTCTATCACATTAACGTACAGCACCTGCTATGTTCTCAGAAGCACTACGTTCTCGCCTGTCGCTGTTTTTCACAACTCCACAGTTGGAGTTGTGAAGAGAGAGAGTCTCTCTCTCTCTCTCTCTCTCCTCCTCTCTCTCTCTCTCTCTCTCTCTCTCTCTCTCTCTCTCTCTCTCTCTCTCTCTCTCTCTCTCTCTCTCTCTCTCTCAGATGTCCAGCCGGTGATGTAAGTACGTATATATCTATATGTATCTATTGTAAATGAGTCCGGTGTGAAGTAAATATGAGCGTTTTTTATGACATAATAGTGTCGGTGATGCTACATTGGACCCGTTTACTCTACTTGAGGTAAGGATTGATTTGACATCTTAAGCCTCATATAGTTGGGCAGTGATGTTGATTTTTCTATGTGAACAGTATTTTTGATGATACAGCCAATTTAAGTACAGGAAAATTTATACGCTCTAAAACGACTGGCGCCATGTTGTGACGTCACTAGCGAAGACAACAGAGCAAAACAGCTGTGAAGCGGCCGCTACTATATGTACTACCTACTAATACACCAACTTGCATTACCCCTACTACCGCAAGATGACCAGTAATCCTCCTTCAAGTGATGTAGTAGGTATTCACTGTGTTTGTGAATTTGTAAGTTGTAGTTTATAAGGAAAAAGTAGATAGACAGAGATAAGTGGCCCGTGACACCTGACAAGTGATGACTTCTGGGATCGGCATTCCTTATAGGGAGCTTAAATGAACCTGCAATGACATGTAAAGCTAGGCAGATAGACGAACTCATAGAGGAACAGGTAGAAATGTATGGCTTTCTTTCCCCACATAAGCAAAACATACACCCTTCGTCACTCTACTCACCACTACAACCTTTACTAACCATACACACCATACAAGGTTAGGTTAGTAATTATTTTTTTATGGGGGTCTCGCTATGAGGTTATTAGTGAGATAAGGTTAGGTTAGGTTATAGTGAGGTAGATAGTATATTAACATATTATATTTTGGGGTCCAGGGGGCTCGTTAAGTAGGAGGGGGTGAAGGGGGCATCTCCCCTCCACTTATAATTACAGTTTAGAGTATCTGAAGGGATCTGTGGGGTTGGAGAAAAACACTAATAAGGGGGGAAAGGACTCTAGAATTTTAAACTACTCACTGCGTGTTGTATACTTAACATGAAAAACCCAGCCTTCTCATCCTACCTCAAAAGCCTTGCATACTGCTAATACGCAACTTTATCACAGCTCAGCTAAGCCACAGCTACATATCATTTGCAAGTTACTTATCCATGCACAAGTACATACATACATCAAAATGGTCTTCACAGCAATAGTATGAATTTTCCTTCATCGAGAAATCATGCCTTGCAGACATCCACCACTGTTTCCTCTTTTTCTTGTCCTTAGGCATAGTTATGAACACATTCTCTGGAGTTTTAATTGTGGTGTTTTTGCACATTAGCACAAAACAAGCATAACATGTTCTTTTTGTCTGGTACATGTTGAATGCATAGATAGGTACTGCGGTCTGCTGAGCCAAAACAAGCCGATCAGCTGATCAGGCGAGATCTGAGTTTGCGCTTACTACGTCACAACCAATCACAGCGCGTTCCGCCGTGTTGTGATATTTTGGCCCCAAAAAAGCCATATATTTCATTTATGGTGCATTTCTCAGCAAAAAGAATATGAGTACAGTGATATGTAGCCTATATTGCTCCCAAAGCTTCATAATACTCCGTGTTTTAGGTGTGAGTAAACGGGTCCATTATACTGTACGTGATACAATTGAGGTGCATGTTCGAAGATTGTATTACATGGAATAAGTGTGAGTGATGTAAGTTAATTAACACAGATGGTGATATTTAGGGTGCGATGCTTGTGGCGTACTACGTGACGAGGATTGGATCAAAGCACATGGATGGAGCAGTGAGAGATCAAGGCTGGTGGAGGATATTCATGTGGAAGCCATCTGCAATTAATTAAGAGATCGGAAATGTGGCATTCCTTAATTTAGCCTTGCGTTTATGTATGTAAACGAAATGCCTGTAAGCGAGCCGGCACATAATTTTTTTTTTTTTATAGTCTTATCATAATTCGTGTTTTCGTGCTTATATATGATGAAGTTTACTAAAAATGTGGAAATGATGATCAAGTGAGTGATGCATCCTGCGACGGAGGATACATACCAAGGATAATACTATACTTGATAAGATAAGTAAGTCTATACTTGATACCTACCGTGACATTCTATAGCGTGTTCATGGGAGAGAAGCGGGGGCACGGCACTATAACACACACACACACGTATATTTATACACAAGTTAAGTAATAAATATAAAAACCAGAGATGGACATATAAAACATCTTTCGTGCACTCAAATAGGTGATAATTGGGGGCAGGGGGCAATTAAGGTTCTATTGTACTGCGTAACTGCCTACAAGCGCTATAGGCATATATGAAAAGAAATAAATATCTTCCATCGCTACGCCACACGCCTCATGATGACCTCATCGTGACGTTGACTCGATACCATTGACATAGTACACGTAGCGCATGTGACCTCGGTACGCTTTGTTAACCAGCGATGGGATCTGTTCACAGCGATACTACACTTTGATAAACGGAGACGCCGCGTGATAAGGTTATAATTTAAGGTACTGTGCTATGAAGTAGGTAGCCTACTATCCTATATACACACTGTTGCGGAATTACCTTATTATCAGCTCACAATATTACGGGACTATTGAACAAATAACATCCGTATTGAACAGGAATCAAATGCAGCATTGGGTCCTTTGTGCGATATATCATTTGCTCCCCTTGACAAAAAGCAGACAAAACGGAAACTGTGGTTGTAGGCATTCCCACTCCCTCGAAACCTGAGTCAGCCCTTGTGTGGCAGCGGGCTCTTTGTATACTCCTTCCTTATTACTCCATGATGACTACAAGGAATTATAATTGGACAGAGTATTCACATGTTATAAGACACAGCTGACACAACAGGCAGATAGAGAGATGAATTATATATAGTGTAGAAACAAGAAGAAGATGCGCAGGTCTGGCAGCGGCGCGTCACGTCTTGTCAACATCATCGTCACAACATCACATGATTTTTGGTCAGTCGACGCCCAACACCATGACGGGGAAGCTGTTTATTCTGTTTTTCCTGGCAGGTAAGCTCTTTCCCAGTGCCCTAAATATAATGTCGACTAAAGAAACCCGTGCTTAGAATACTAGTGAGCCGAGAGACATAGATACCCTTTGTTAGATAAGAGGGAGTCTTATTATATACGTAGTTAGGGGTTAGGGGGTTAACAGTATACGTGTTATCGGGGTTTTAGTGTATATGTGTTATGGGGTTTATAGTGTACTGTGCATACGTGCTATCGGAGTTATAAGAGGTTTAGCATATACGTATTCTCGGGGTTATAGTGTTTACGTGTTATTGGGGTTATGGGGGACATCACACCTTTCCCACTGTTCGGTTGCCGGTAACACCTCACAGCGTAATAGACGTGTTATTACTTCCATATTCTTGTTAACATTAGAGGTAACCAGCTCTGAATGATGCCTTGGAGGTGATGAGGTTGGTGGTGCTTAATTATTAGTCACCGGTGGCGGCCTGATGTAGGGTCTCACGTCCTTCCTCAACCTTCATGCCTCGCCTGCCTTTTGTCAGAGACTCGAATAGGTTACAGGGAGTTTCGTACATTGATTTTGAGTTTTTTCGTACATACCTAGTGTCGTTTCGTAACTCTAGTAGTCAAGTTCAACTCTGACCTGAGTGTACGAAACGACTATGGTTTCATATAGACTACGAAACAACTTTTTGGTGTACGAATCTACTGGTGTACGAACTGACTGCACCCCCTCAAATATCAGTCCAGTCAACATTGCCACGCGGAAGGGACAGGCTATCAGGGTATATGATAAGGCCTTGGACGATGACGTTTTCAAGCTAGTAGTGATGTAAGATAGTAATTGCTGAATACACACCATTGGGTTATTATTAAGAACTGGTGCTCAATGCTGGCATATATTATTATTATTATGGCTGTTCATGTTTCCTGTGTGATATCTGCTTCGGTATGTGGTGGGAATAGTATTTGGGTATTATTGCAGCGTTTGTCCTTAATCACTTACATTATTTTGGAGTATATTCGTATTCCTTGGTATTATTATGGTTTTTAATAAAGTTACTTAGTGGGGGGTTTACTCCATAGCATTTTCCTCGCAAATTAATAGTTTATGAGGGTTGGCAGTAAGTAGTTATGTGATATGTAGGATAGCTGTTGAGAATCCTTTGTGTGATGTGGTTCGTGCAGGGGCTGGGCTGGGCTGAGTCAGACGAGTTTGTTGGTTTACATAAGCCTTGTTGCCAGGTTGTTAAGGGTTGAGCGGTTGCTATGTGCCGTAAGGGGCTGTATTATATAAGTCGCCCAGTTTGCAGCTTGCATTACCGGTTTTAGAGTCCTTTTTTTTCCCCCTTTTGGTGTGGGTCCGATGGAGTGTATCAGCTCGGACTCATTGAACTATTGTTGCATCTACCGTAGATAACACTTAAGTCGCCAGGACAACTTTTTTTTTCTATTTACAGACGTCTGGTGGCGTTAATACTTACATTCCTACATCCATGATTTCAGGAAAGTTAGAAGGGGCTATCTGGAGAGTGTGTCATTTTGTGTCTTCATCTGTGTCATAGTTTGGCTATAAATGAACAAATTACAAAAATATCCCCAGAGTGGCGACCAACAATAAGGTCGCCGTCTAGTGTTAATGTTTAGAGTGTCCTCCCGCCGTCGTCGTCGCCCGAGAAAAAAAAGAGTAGTGAAATTTGATACCGTATATAGTACTTGCAAATAGAAAGCATAATACAACACTGAAACAGGGTAGATTATACAGTCATGATATAAACTACTGTGTATCATCTTCAGTGGCATATAAATAAACAGTAGTGATGCTATAATTCGTAATATTTGGCGCCTGGCGACATTATTGCAGCTGGCGACTAAAGTGTTACCTTCGGTAGGGAACTATGTTGAGACAATTAATATTGCCTATAAGTAAGGATGAAATTACTCAAGAATACATTACAATATCGTGTTAACTCTTGGTAGGAATTAATGGCGGCGTACCAGGAAAAAAAAGATGATTCAAGATTAATAAGTCTTGTATAAGTGAAGGAAGTGCAGCATTATAGGCCATGAAACTCAAGACTACGTACATGAAGTATAGATTTCCCAAGCAGTTATTGTCCAAGGTCATAGTCATTCTCTATTCCATAAGGCGTGTCCCAAGGTCAACTTTCCATACCTCAGAGGATCTACAAGTGACGCAAGGATTGTGTAATGAGTGGCAGAGCACACCGCACGTACAGTGTGTGTGTGTTAACTAGGCACTGGGATGGGATACCTTTATTGTAGAAGAAAGGATGGTGTGTAAATAAACCAACTGAAACAAGAGTGAAGAAAGGAGAGAAAAATGATACATATAACGAGAATGGAAAATAAGAAATGTAAAGAACTGAATAAATAACGATGAAAAGTAGAAAGATGAAAAAAAAATATATAGCTATACTTACAATAAATATATGAAACATGAATATTTACAAAAACTTATACCTAGTTGTCTGGTGTGGCTGTTATCTGCTTCTGTCTTATCACCGTCCACTCCTTATTGTGATTTATCTGTGTGCATTATTATTAATGTTTAATTGAGATGCAATGGTGTTACCAGATCTATTTTTTGTTGGATATTAGTAATTTTACATGCATAGGAGATTTAATTAGAGCTGCTATGGTCTCTCTCTGTCTCTCTGTGTCTGATGTGGTTCTGCTTTTAGAACTGGGATATATAATGTCTGATGTTTGCAAAAGAACATAAGGAGTCAGCATAACCCAGTTAGTTTACACAAGGCAGCTCCTGCTTACCCACTGCTATCTCTCATCCGGGATGAGAGATAGCATGAGAATGAGTCATCCCCATCCATGAATTTATCTAACCTCAGCAAGCTCTAAGCAAGCTCTATGATATTCGCCCTTACTACCACCAACCTGCTTGTTCCTCCACTCATCCACCGTTCTATTTGTGAATAAGCTCCTGCCATTTACCAGCTTATTGTTTAATCACACAAATGGATAAGTTGTAGGTCGGTGGACATGACAGGTCTTCTGTTATTTACCGTCACCAATGTTAGTGAGAAATTGTAGCAAATGGCCTTATGCTAAGACTTGCCAATTTTCAAGCAATTTATAAAGCTATATATATCTGTTTGTTCATATTATCTGTTAAACATCAATCGGTTCTGTTATCGGTCAAACAGGTCAGAGGTCATTGATGATTCATCCTGCCATGTCAGGTCAGGTCAGGTGGCATCAGGTAGGACCATGCCCCAAGGGAGGGAGGGGAAAAGGTGTGTACTGTACTACAATCTTATGTTTTGACCCTAGGTAAAGTTTGGAACCAGGGAGGGATGAATGTGATCCTCATGATTGAGGGGAGATGATGTTTGGACCTGTTTGACCTTACCTAGCAACCAAGAGGCGGGTGGAGGGGCAGCTTCAGTCGTTGGGGTTGGGGAGGTTGGACAGCAGAGGGGCTTCTCTCTCTCTCTCTCTCTCTCTCTCTCTCTTCCTCCTCCTCCTCTCTCTCTCTCTCTCTCTCTCTCTCTCTCTCTCTCTCTCCTCTCTCTCTCTCTCTCTCTCTCTCTCTCTCTCTCTCTCTGTCTGTCTGTCTGTCTGTCTGTCTCTCTCTCTCTGTCTCTCTCTCTCTGTCTCTCTCTCTCTCTGTCTCTCTCCAGGGCTCACATGGCACAACATGAGGAGGTTTAGGGAAGCCTGCACTCTAGTAATTCATTATCTTAGAACAGCAGTTCATGAAAATTATGATAATGGTCTTCAGCAAGGCGATGACGAACACACACACACACACACACACACACACACACACACTCAGGCACTATGTTGTGGAATGTGTCCTTCCTGTTTATGCTGATACAGTAGACAGTTAACATAAGCATTGACACTGCTCATGCAATCATCCAGTGTTTTCTAAAGCTACACTAAAAGTTTGCTTATATTGCAAAGTTGTCTGTTATAGGTGACTTTCATGGGGAATGGAGGAGCAAATAAAGACTGTGTCCTATGTCTTGGTAAAAGAGGACGGGGTGATAAAGGATGATTTGTTTATATGCAAATAGGAATGTAGAAGTTTAGGCAACGGATAGAGATAGTTGGAAGCGTATCATCGGCCGTCTAACCTCATAAAATTTAATGTGTAAGACTGACGTTAAACAGAAAGAAGAAGAAGAAGAAATAGGAATGTGATTAGTTAAGTGTGAAGTTAACTAATGACCTCAGAATATGACACAATTTTATTTAGACTATCTTAAGAGGCAACCCCCTGAAAAAAAAATATGGTTGTATCATTAATTATATTTGGTCAACATTATAATTTTCCTCCATGGTAGTAGAAATATCGTTACTGATGCGTGTGTTGCTTGAAGACATGCATGGATGAATCATGGTGGCCGAGCAGAACGTATTTATGTAAGTTTTGATGGATTAATCTAATTTATTCATACATTTTGGCGGATGAGTAAAATGTACGTTTTAGTAACCATATTCCCTGACCAAGCACAGTTTAGAGCATCAGGAATTAGCCTGTTATTGTTGAGCACACAAAGTGAGTGTCTATAAGCATAAGTACAGCCTCCTTCAGTTTACACTTAGGAAGATGTTTGTAGTTTGTGGATTGAAGGAGCTGAGTACAGTGAATCTGAAGAGGAGAGAAGGTGGTGAGGCATTGGGGAGAGCTGTTAGAGTGGAAGTGCCAGGTGAGAGTAAGGCGATGGAGGTTGTTTGGGCACGTGAAGAGGAGAAAAGGGGATGAGGCATTGGGGAGACTTGTTAAGAGTGGAAGTTCCAGGTCGCCGTCCACCTGGCAGGCCAAGGAAGACATGGAGGCAGTGTGTTGAAGAGGATCTGGCAGCATTGGGCATTGAAGAAGTTGAGGCAACGGATAGAGATAGTTGGAAGCGTATCATCGACCGTTAACCTCATAAGATATGGGAAAATCTGACGTTAAACAGAAAGATGATGTTTGTAGGCCCTTTAACCTCTGTGTATTGAGATGATAGTTGTAGTGTGTTCTGATAAGATAGGGGAACATCGGGAAGGCAGTGCTGGTGCTGATATAGCAGTAGGTTTGGGCATCAGATGTTACCATAGCTCAGTATGTATATGTGCATGTATCTTATACGCTTATTTTCTTGGAAGTTAAAACATAAATTAAGAAAACATGGAGACTACAAGAGGCCAAGTTACAGCCATATAAGACTTTATTAGAGAATACACTGGTAGATGTACACTAGATAATTAAGATACTACTAATAATACTGCATTGTTGCCTTTTCTCGTATTTATGTAAACTTTGGAATTTCAATCAGTGTCGGTCTGAGCCACTTCAAATTTGTGGGTTATTTGTTTTAGTGTTTATCTCTTACTTAATTTTGGTTCATGTATTTATATACAGTACTTAGGTATATTTTTTTAATTTCTTTCCTGAGCCAGTCCAACCTATAAACAACCCAACCAGCTGCCTAGGGACCCATAGATAGATAGATATTTATTGACCACAGCATTACAAATTATACTAATAAAAAAAAGACAAAACACATAATTTCAAAAAATTATACTTTCCCACAAATTATTGAATAACAAACTGCAGTCATGCATCTGGGGAACACAGTTTTTTCTTCAATATCTTGTCTAAGGAGACCCCCAATTAACTCCTACTCTACTTATGGCTCTTAAAATAATAGTTCTGGTACTACAGATGGCAACTCACAGGTCAGGAACGGGAATATAGTTTTTTATGATTGTTGTATGTAGCTGTTGGAGTGTGGAGTTGTGGAGAGCTGTTGGAGTGGAAGTACTAGGTCGCCGTCCACCGGGCAGGCCAAGGAAGACATGAGGCAGTGTGTTGAAGAGGATCTGGCAGCATTGGGCATTGAAGAGGTGGAAGCAATGGGAAGAGATACTGTAGTTGGAAGCGTATCATTGACCGTCTTACCTCATAAGACATTATGGGAAAATCTGACGTTAAACAGAAAGAGTATGATGATATGATTGTTGTAGGTAGTTGTGTTCAGGCTCATGTCTTACAGAAACTGCCACGTGTAGGTCTGCTGCCTCTTGTAGATTCCTTATTTTCTTATGTTGTTATGTCTCAGCTGTGCATTGATGGAGTGTATCTCTTTTACCCCTGCAGCCTGCGTGTTGCCAGGACAGAGTTCTCTTTTGGGAAGCAGGAAGTGTACCTATGGCCCCAGCTACTGGTGCTCCTCCCTCCAGTGAGTATTG
The DNA here is from genome assembly GCA_016584305.1 of Chionoecetes opilio. Lineage (NCBI taxonomy): Eukaryota > Metazoa > Arthropoda > Malacostraca > Decapoda > Majidae > Chionoecetes > Chionoecetes opilio. Next base: position 307,921 of record JACEEZ010020174.1, read on the forward strand.
CTGCTGCACACTCTTAGCTGCTGCATACTCACTCTTTGCTGTGTATTGGTAACATGCTCTCTTCTCTTCTCTTTTTTCTTAACCCCTTGAGGCCCAGAACGTAATTTCTATTGTAATTTGGCTACCATTAGACGATTTTTAGTGAGTATGAGCAATATTTTAGAGATATGACCTGTTTAGTATCTTTGTCCACTAACTAATTTGGTTTATTTAGTTACTTTTCGTAATTTTATGGCTAACAACAGATCATTTTATTTAGCAAATGAAAGATCTGGGCGTGAAGGGGTTAAGCAACAGGAACTAAAACGTGTAGGTGTGGTCTCACGGCTTCTTGTAGCTTCCTTATTTTCGTATGTTCTTAATGTTCTTATGTTCTTCCACTTCAGGGGTGCCAAGGAGTGCAATGCTGTACAACACTGCATCCAGTCTGTGTGGGAGAAGCAACAGCTGCCGGAGGACAATGATGACATCTGCACCATCTGTAAAGACATGGTGCAGCAGGCTAGAGACCAGCTGCTCAGTAATGAAACTCAGGTAGGCCCTTGTTCATATTTCTAGCTTATAGAATTATGATAGCATTGTTTTCTAGGTGGCATCCAAGACAAAGCAGCCCAATTTCAACAAAATACGAAGTGCATATTCTTTATACAATCAGGATAAAAGAAAATTATTAAAGTTTTCAATTATAAGCACCTTTTTATGTATGAGAAATTATCCAGAGAATGTTTTCCTCTTCATCCTAATCACTCAGCTTGATAGGGGGGCCCTATGCGAAATGCTGTATGGGAGCCCTATTTTGTAAAACTATGATGGGGGGTTCCAAGCCCTCTAAACTGATCCAGGGGCATGCTTTAAATATTTAAATGCATCAATCTGGTGCAGTTTAAGAGGAAAAGAGACTAATTATAAAATAAAGCAAATAATGGCAGCTTGGGGGCCCCTTGGTGACTTCGGGGGCCCTATGCAACCACGTAGTTTGCATATAGTAAGAAACGGCACGGAACCCACCAATCAAGCCTTGTCCCAAGGATAATACAAGATATATACCGTCCTTGCTCTATCCTATCCTTCTTTATATACCATCCTTGCTCTATCCTATCCTCCACTATATGTATACTATCCTTGGCCTGTCCCTCACCCGTCACAGGAGGAGATCCGTGCAGTGTTTGATGGGTCGTGCCGCCTCATCCCAGTCAAGGTGGTCTCGGATGAGTGCGTCCACCTGGCCGACGACTTCATTCCAGAGTTGATTGACACCCTTGCCTCACAGATGAACCCTCAGATGGTGTGCGCCACGGCCGGTCTCTGCAACTCTGTGGCAGTAGACAGGCTGCTCCGTGAATACCAGGTAAGGGGTAGACAGGCTGCTCCGGGAATACCAGGTGGGCGGTAGACAGGCTGCTCCGGGAATACCAGGTGGGCGGTAGACAGGCTGCTCCGTGAATACCAGGTGGGCGGTAGACAGGCTGCTCCGGGAATACCAGGTGGGCGGTAGACAGGCTGCTCCGGGAATACCAGGTGGGCGGTAGACAGGCTGCTCCGGGAATACCAGGTGGGCGGTAGACAGGCTGCTCCGGGAATACCAGGTGGGCGGTAGACAGGCTGCTCCGTGAATACCAGGTAGGGACACTGACCAACAGAGAGGTTTTGTAGTTGTAAAAACCAACAAGACAGGGAGAGAGATGATATAGATGTTAGTAGTAAGGAAGTGTTCTGGGATAAAATATAAGTAAGAGAAATATAAATAAGAACATAAGAAAATAAGGAAGCTACAAGAGGACGTGAGACCTACATGTGGGAGTTCCTGTTGTGGAGAAGTGATGGGTGTATTTAGTTATTCTTGGTTTAGTGTTGGTAAGAGAGAACCTATTAGCACTGAATGGATTACAGGTAAGTTTGATTGTAATGGACCTGATGCAGAAGTTGGAGAGAGAGAGAGAGAATTCCACATATTCACATGCATAAAAAATAATTAGAGAAGGAATAAGAGTAAACAGGATAGGCTATAGGTAGAAATCAAGACATGATAAAAGAACAAATAAACATGTCCAATTTCTATATATTTCATAAATTACTTTACTTCTCTACCTTGTTTTTCATGAGGTTCATTTGGTCGATCTGGAAATAGAACTTAAGAAAATAAGGAAGCTACTAGAGGATGGGAGACCTACACATGGTTGTTCCTGTTACTTAACACTACCTACATCCACCTTTCATCCCCATCCATGAAATTATCTAGCCTCCTTTTAAAGCTCCCTATTGACTTACGATAACTTATGATCATTAACAGAATTCTACCTTGTTTTTCATGAGGTGCATTTCGTCGTTATGAAAATACAACTTATGATAACTTATGATCATTAACAGAAGACCCACCCCAGCCATGAGAACGCCATCGTCCCAGTCCAGGCCCGGCCCGTCCAGCCTCCACGCACCCCACAGCCGGGCGACTGTGAATCGTGCAAAGATTTTGTGGCACGAACAATCCGCCTCGTGAAGACCCACTCCCGGTCTGAGGTGAGTCCTGGGGCGCTCAGTGTGATAAGAACATAAGAGGAACATTTAATTTAAACATAAGAGTAAGAGATAAGAATAAACATAATTTAAACCTAAAAATAAGAACATAAGCTGTCTAGTCTCCTTTTAAAACTGTTGATGGGCTGCCACTCAACCTTCTTCTTTCTGTTTAACGTCTGTTTTTCCCCATAATTTTTATGAGGTTAGACGGCAGATGATATGCTTCCAACTATCTCTATCCATTGCCTGAACTTCTTCAATGCCCAATGCTGCCAGATCCTCTTCAACACACTGCCTCCATTTCTTCCTCCCACTCAACCACAGGGGGAAATTCTTGCTTAGAGGACATTGTTTTATTACAATTCCTGTGTTTTCAATTTTAGCTCAGCATTGCAAAATCTTTGAATCAACATGGATCTTGCCTCCCAGCCGTGCATAGTTTGATGTAGTTGTCTATTCTTGTGTCTAACTTTTATAAGTAAATAGTCAACAAAGCACCCTCTAAATTGCTCTCAGATATCTATTGTTGCCTATAAATGCACTTGCATAGAGTAAGATTTGTGGCTGTTAGGGATGATAATGATTTATAGTGAAGAATATAATCACAGAAATGCCTATAACCTGTAAAGCAAGGTGTGTAGTACAGGTTGACCATCACTAATCCGGCAACCACGGGGCCTTAGGACTGCTGGATTTTCGAAATTTCCGGATTATTGATGTTTTGTCCCCTGACAAATAGCCCTATAGGCCCTATATACATGCTGTATATAGGGCCTCGTACACAGGGCCCCGTCTTTCTGCTCTAGTCTCCTGTTCCACTCCTCTCTGCCTGGGACTGTTACTATTGATGCTATAAGCCTTTCCCTCTGACTCCTATACTTGTTGCATTCCACAATGAGATGTTCTGCGGTTTCTTTCTCTCCTACACTGCAGCTACAATTCTGGTTCTCCAGTTCCCTGTTCCTTCCGTTGACTTCCAAGGTGCCTGTTCTTGCTTTATAGAGTAACTTACTTCCCCAGTCTCCTACATGCCAGGTCACCCGCTCTGGTTTCTGTTTCCACCTGTACCACTGCAACGTTGATTTCCTGTCGGAAGGTGAGCATACAGCTGATTCTGGGTACAGCGCCATCAAAACAAACGGCGCCAGGGAACAGGCGCCTTCCATTGGCAGGGAAAGAAAGGCCTACAGAGTGGTAAAGAAGGAAGATATGTGTCAAGCTCGAGCACGAGCTTGACAGACGACTTACAAAGCGATACTAAGCAGAAAAGGTAACAAGAAGAAGAAGAAGTCTCCCGAAAACAGTTGCACGCCAACCCGGGAAATTTGAAACTGCGCTCCGAAATTCATGCTGGAAAACTGATACCGGAATATTAATTGCCGGATTAGTGATGGTCAACCTTTATAAGAGTTAGCTGAAATCCTATGGAATATGTATGAAATTTGTTTGGAAAAATTATGCTAACAATACTAGTATAGTTAATGTTCTTGTACAGTATTCATTGAAAAATTGCAACTTTGCCAAGTAATCGTCACCATTAAAATTTTGAGTGGCACTGTAGGCGTATGATGTTTCGATTTGTTTACAACCATGAACCACCGCCTTAGTTGTGGAGCCTTAGTCAAATATCCCTCTCTGAAGCGTCCCTCCTTTGCAGCTGATGGACCGCCTGCTTGCCATCTGTGGCCGCCTGGGCTCCGTGTCTGACGGCTGCATGGCGCTGGTGGAGGCTAACTTCAACGGCATCTATGAATTCCTCACCGAAAAGTTATCCCCTGAGAACTTCTGTGACCTTGTTGGTGAGCCTTGACATAATTTTTTTTGTAGCATGTCACCTATACTGTTTTTTTTAAAGAGGTGAAATGTCCTGACCCCTTGCTGTTTACTTACTGATATATGATGCTGGGAGAAGGGAATACTAAGCTTCTAAATTTTGGTGGTATTTTATCATAGTTAACCATATTATCAGGTAAACATTGGCATAATTCTAAGCATGAGATCTTAATAAAGAATAGATATTTTTGCCTCGTTAGTAAAAATAGACTAATTATTGATTAGTAACACCTTTTTATGTATTGTTAGGTAAGGTTTTCAGGCTCAGGTATGTAACAACCCCACCAGCCAGTACACTTGTCTATAGTATTCTTTGATCCAGTCAGCATGGATGGTAAGCCTTATGGCCCTGAGACACGGGGCGTAGAGTGGGTGTCTCCTGTTCCCTGTATTCATCTACTAGTTGTATTTTACCGGGCCTGAGCAATGCTAATATGGCCATGTCTCCATAGCTACATTTTCTAGCATTCATCCTTAGTTCTTAGTGTTGGCTGAAGCCACCACCCCGGGAGGCGGGTCACAAACCCCCGACTAACACCCGGTACCCATTCACTGCTGGGTGGACAGGGGCTAGGGTTGTAAGAAGACCGCCCGTCTGTCTTTGCTCCGCGCGGGGATTGAACCCGGGACTTCTCGGTTGTGAGCCGAGCGTGCTAACCGCTACACTATGGAGTACCCTAAAGAGTACTCCTGTGTGTTGTAGTGGGCGACTGAAAGGAACGAGAGCGGAGAGTTTGGGTCTTTCCCCTGCGATGTCATTTTTCAGTGGGAACGAAAAGCAATTTATTTTTCATGAGCAGCCTCACTTGTTTGGGAAAAGGTCAAATGTATATAAAAGAAGTAGTAAGGATTAAGGTCATTGCTGATTTTCTATGTAATACAAGTGGCCATCTCTGACATAAATGTGATGGTATTCAAGGAAGGGGAGAATGCACTGCCCAATATACTGATAATTTAAAGTTTTACAGGAAGTGCTGATACAACTGAAATATTGAGGTTTCCCCATAAGAGTTTAAATTCATGTTTATCGTCATCATTCATGTTGTATGATATTGTTTAAGAATGCTCATTGTTTGGAGTGTTGTTGACCCTCTTGTCTTGCTTCCTTCCAGAAATGTGCGAGTCACAGATGGAGGAAAGTAACTTTTATCAGCGGCCAGCCTTGCCTCACTCAGGAGATGAGATTTGTGACTTCTGTGAAGTGATTGTGCAGCACTGGCGGGACGTTCTGACAGCCAATACTACAGAGGTGGAGTTCAAGGAGGTGAGTGTGTTCTTCTTGTAGTAAACTGTTTTGTTACTTTGTGGGAAGATATGAAGAAGTGCACTGTTACCACTGCACTCTTGAAAATGCTTGAAGTTGTTGTCAGTAGCTTTACTTGCCTAAGAAATCCTCGCCTCCAAGAACATATACAGGAAAACCTCGTTTATCCGGCATCCTCGGGGAGGAGCGCATGCCGGATAACTCATTTTGCCGTTGTTTTGAGAGTTACTCTTATGGAATCGCCCAAAATCCCTATTTTTTTTTTTTTTTTATTTTTTTCCCCCCATCACAAGGAACTGGCCAAGGGCACAACAAAAATGGGTAACACAAAGCCCGCTTAGTTGCCAGTCCCTATAAAGAAAACAGTAAGAGAATAAAATAAAAAAGAGGGGCGAGTCAATTTTGTTCGGGAGGTGTCTTGTTACTCTTCTTTTGAAAAGATGTAAGTCATGGGAAAGTGGAAAAATAGAAACAGGAAGAGAGTTCCAGAGTTTACCAGTGTGAAAAAAAGAAAAGAAAAAAAAAGAAAGAAAGAAAAAAAAAGCCTGGGTCGATTAGTGCCGTTGTTTTGAATGCCGGTTAAATGAGGTTCTCCTGTATAAATATACAGTCAATCCTTCCAGATCATACATTATTTGGACCACTCATTGGGCCATGGTGCATAATGTTGAAAAAACGTGATGTAGAAATAACAGGACCTATGAAATTGATTTTGATTAGTTCCAGCCCCCAAAATCCACCCATGATTTCACTTTTACCACAATTTCGACCCACTAGATGTGGGTTGATCTATGTAGATCTTTTATATTTACTCAGTGCTATTGTGAGTAACTGAATACACATTGACAAGCCGAAGTGGGCGTGTAAAGATAGTTTTATTTTCCCATCATCAATTTGTCTCGTTTTTTTTCTGCGAATGTCTTAAGAGTCTTCCTCCTCTTTTTAGCTAACTTGGATGGATTCTTCCATCTTTTGTTGCGTAGGGATGAATATGGAATATGTTTTGTATGCATGAGCTTTGTGGTGTAAGCAGTACATGTATATGATGATTTGTATGAAAGTACGTACAGTTGTTATGCAATTGTGTCAGTTAAGTGAGTGTTGTGTGCAGTGATCAGGGGCGTATATACTGTAAACTGGTTCACAAATAGGCTCGGTCGTCAGGTGGTCAGTGCGGAGTCAATAGGGAGCCTTAAAAGGAGGCTAGATAAATTCATGGATGGGGATAAAAAGTTGATGTAGGTAGTGTTAAGTAACAGGAACTACCATGTGTAGGTCTCGCGGCCTCTTGTAGCTTCCTTATTTTCTTATGTTCTTATGTTATTCTTATGTTCTTATATCTGGTTATGTTTGCAGATACTGGATGGACTGTGCCGTCAGACTGGAAGTTTCAGCAAGAACTGCCTATCTCTTGTGGACGAGTATTATCAGCCACTCTATAATTTGTTTATATCTGAGATTCAGCCCAAGCAGATCTGTGAATCCGTTGGCTTGTGTGGAGTGAAGTCTGTCTTCAAACAACAGGTGAGAAATGTCAGAAAAGTAAGTGTGCTGTGTAAGGAAATACCAACACATGATAGAGGATAACCTTCCAACATCTTCCACATCATTGTAACATTATGCTGGCGCTGATATAAACATTTTTCTCTTTTCCTATATATAATTGATTTGATTTTAGTGATCAAAGAATGAGTATGGAATAATAGAGTATGACTTAATGTTCTTTTTAACCTAGTATATGTGATATTTTAGGTGTTATAGGAGGGCTTGTGAATTTCATATAAGAATGGATGCTCCTTTGTCAAATAATACCCAGATTATTATTATTACTATTACTATTGTTGTTATTATTATTATTATTATTATTATTATTATTATTATTATTATTATTATTATTATTATTATTATTATTATATTCATTATATTATTATTATTAATATTATCATTAGGTACCATTATTATCATTATTATTATTATTATTATTATTATTATTATTATTATTATTATTATTATTATTATTATTACTATTACTATTACTACTACTACTATTACTACTAAGTACTATTACTATTATTATCATCATCATCATCATCATTATCATCATCATCATGTCCGTACAGCCTCCAGTGTGGACTCTGCTGTTGGCGCAGGAGCCAGCTGATGTGGTTCCCCAGGTGCCGCTCCTCCCTGCCATCCACGTGCACCAACAGCAGCCCGGCGGCAGGATGACTGGCATGGACGAGGCCGCAGCCATCGCCCAGGAGGCCCCCCAACCACACCTGCCCCGCGTGCCTCTCACACGCTCCGGAATAGGTACTCTCACCATTTACTAAAGTCATATTTCTTAATCGGAAAAATATTAACAAGGCTATATTTTTTCTTTCATATATTTTTTTTTTTTTTTTTTTTTTGTGTGCGCCCATATAAGAACATTAGAAAATATGGAAGCTACAAGAGGCCGTGAGACCTACACGAGGTAGTTCCTGTTACTTAACACTACCTACATCCACCTTTCATCCCCATCCATGAAATTATCTAACCACATTTAAAAAATTTAAAGCTCCCTAATGACCGCACTAACTACATATAACTAACTACATATATTTAGTGTTCCGGAATAGGTAGTGATGCATGAAATATTTGGTACATGCTGATACACATATGACTAGTCGCCGCACGTTAAGTTGGCAAAAATTTGGCCCCTTAACTCCCCCCTTCCGAACGCACGGGATAGGCTGAGGTGTTGGGTGTTGGGTTAGAATGCCTTGCTCCCAATTTCTGCCCTAAAGCCCCAACACCCAACACCTCAGCCAATCCCGTGCGTTCGGAAGTGGGGAGTGAGGGGGCCCAATTTTTGCCAACTTAACATGCGGTATACTACTTTATGATAAGGGTGTAGTTTTCAGCTGCTTGGCTCAAAAAAGTTTCACCATTTAATTAAGTTATATTTCCTAATTAGAAAACAATGTTATAACAAGGCTTTTTATTTATTTTATTATTATTTTGTATTTTTTTATAGTTAATGCTCATATATTAATTGGACAAGAATTGAATCTGAATAAAAGTGAGTGATCCAATTTTCACTTTTGCAGCATATAATTAAGTTGTATGTATTGCCTTTTTTTTTTTAATCCACCAAACCACCCTCCACCACCTCAATCCACTTAAAACTTCACTTATCCACCATTTATCATTCTCAAACATACAGACACATCACTTATAATTTATCCACTTATTATTCCACTTTCCACTGTTACATTCACTACCTTTTCTATCCATTCCTGATCTATCTGAATGAAAGTGGGAATGATCCAATGTTCACCTTTGTGTTTGTCCCCCTCCAAGCAGCGGTGTCCCATGTTGGCGGCAGTGGTGTGGTGGCCCCGGCGGTGGGCAAGACAGGCGTAAGGGACGACAACAAGTGCGTCATGTGCGAGTTTGTGTTGCAGTTCGTTCGCAACATGCTGGAGCAGAAAGACACCCGGGTAAGTACTGCGGACATTCTCCCGGAATCCCCCTACTTCTCCCTGAGTAATTTGATCTCCTTCCTCCAACAAATACACATCCTTCATTTGATCCTGCTGTAACAATCCGTTCCTTTCCCCTTCACAATCGGGCAAGTACTGGCAACACTAAAGAATTGCACTTCCTTACTGATATAGACATGTTTCTCTTTTCCTATGTCTATTTATCATCCTGAACTGTTATTATTATTACCTACTCTTATTACTTATTACTATTATCTTCATCATCATCATGTCCATACAGCCTCCAGTTTAAGATCAGATTATCTTTACCATTGCATGTAATACTGAGTTTTTGTATCTTGATGTGAAATAACTAAATCAGTTTTTTTAATTTTTTTAATGAATTTTATCAGTTTAATATATTCATGATTTTTTTTTATGAATCTACTTAAGGAGGACATTGAGCATGCCGTGGAGAGTGTTTGTGACCTGATGCCTCACACGCTGTCCGAGGAGTGCGAGGACTATGTGGAGGCGTACGGAGACCAGGTCATTGAGTTGCTGGCCCAGGAGATTGACCCAGCTCAGGTAATGGCTACTGAAGGGTGGTTATGTCAATCATGATTAACCCCTTCATGCCCAGATCTTTCCTTTGCTATAAAAAATCTTTATGTTGTTAGCCATACGAAAAGTGACAATATACCAAATTAGTTAGTCGACAAGGATACTAAACAGGTCATATCTATAAAATAATGCTTATAGTCACTAAAAATCGTCTAATGGTAGCCAAATTACAATGGAAATTACGTTCTGGGTCTCAAGGGGTTAAGGATTTTTTTGTTTTGTTTTTGGTATCACAAAGGACTGGCCAAGGGCAAAACAAAAGAAGTAACACAAAGCCCGCTTAATTGTCTGTCCCTATAAAGAAGACAGTAAGAGAAAATAAAAAAAGGGGGTTGGCCAATTTAGTTCGAGAGGTGTCTTGTTACTCCTCTCTTGAAAAGATTTTGGTCGTAGAAAGGTGGAAAAATAGAAACAGAAAGAGAGTTCCAGAGTTTACCAGTGAAGGGGATGAAAAAGTGAAGATACTGGTTAACTCTTGCATTGGGAGAGAAATTTATGTGAGAGGAAAATCTAATCAGGGTATTCCAGAGATTGCATGTTTTCATTTGAGACTCAAGAAGTATTGCTTTGAATTTAGTCGAAGTGTTGTTTCTAAGATCGCAGTCCTCAAGATGGAAATATCTCTAGTTATGGCCTGGCAGAGATGAGGGCTTGAAATAGGTACAGGGGTTAGATGTGGGGTTATGCGTGATCAAAATAGCAATGTATGAACTTATTGTTGTCAGGACTTTATTAGATATTGTTTTGCTGCACCTGTAGGCTCATTATTTGCTGACCAATCACACTTGAGTTTTTGTATCATGTTAGATTTATAGTTAATGAACGAAAGATTTTGGTGCGATGTTGATGACATGGAAGGAGGAGGAAGGAGGAAGGTAAAATGAAGGAGAGAGAAGATTGAGAGAAAATAAAAGGAAAAGGAAAAAAAAAGAGCAACAAGAATAATAATAACAGTAAGGAACAAAAAATCTTGCTTTGTTTCCATTTGAGTGAATGATTGACGCCAAATTGTGGTGCTTTTATGGAACGTTGTTGAGCGGCACCTTCCCTTGACGCCAAATTGTGGTGCTTTTATGGACCTTTGTATAGCGGCACCTTCCCTTGGCCTGCAGGTGTGCCAGATGATCCACCTGTGTCCCGCCCAGCCCCAGGCCGTAGCGGTGAGGGAGGACGTGTCGTGTGTGATGTGTGAGTACGCCATGACACAGCTGGACCAGATGCTGGAGGACCACAAGACCGAGGTGAGGCCTGTGTACTGCATAACTCACCACAGCACTTCTTTCATGTCTATACATTTGTTTAGATACCTGTATGATATATACTGTTAATTTCTGGTTATGCATCCACCCTCGTAAGCATTTATTTTTGCCTTTGATACACTTTTTTCTGGCAAGTATCAAAGAGAGGATGCCATGAGAGTAAGTCTCATATGTGCCTATCTTTGCATAGTTTAAAATGGATATAGTCTTATGTCTAGGCTGTAAACAGTGTTACAGGCAAGATTTTTTTGCAGGCTGAGTTAAGAGTAACTTGCATTGTAAAACGTGCATTGGACAACACATTCATCACCTAATAAATCATAACACACAAAAAGTTGATGCTATGGATGAAAAAGATTTATATTTTGTTAGGTGAGTGATGGTGCCCATTCTTAACAACTATATTCCATGGCTTCCCATAACTACCAACTCATTGCTATGAAGTAAGTATTTGCAGGAAGAGGGCATCCAACACCCCATGAGGTAGCTCTTTATTTCATGCATTTTCAAATGATGCACTGTATGTTTTCTGTGTGCATGTTTGTGTGAGAATCTGTGTTTGATTTTTTTTTTTTCTGGCATGTTTAGGAGGACATTCGCCGCGCACTGGACCGCGTGTGTGGCATCCTGCCCAAGACGGTGCGTGGGCAGTGCCAGGTGTTTGTGGACACCTACACAGACCAGATCATTCACCTGCTTCTCAATGAACTCACGCCTGACCAGGTCTGCATTGAACTTCACCTCTGCAAGCCTAAAGGTAGGTTTTTCTTTTACCTGTTTAATGATTTTTTTAGTTCAAATGGCCTTCCAAACAAGTGGGGTGGCAGGTAACAAAAAAAGCAGACTGTCAAAAAGATACAAAACAATAATTTACATGAGGTGTGAGTTGATTGAGCTTGAGTGCGGATCACGTGATCCACACTCAAGCTACATGTATCCTCTCTGCTATATTATGGTATCTTGACCACCAACCATGTGCTTTTTCCTCAGCTGCTCAGCTCGAGGTACTCAGTGGGTCCAACCAGCTGCCTGTGTCTCGCATGTTTGTGGGAATGCCAGCTCAGGGTAAGTGCTCTGGTCTGTCTCGTCTGCCTGGTCTCTGTCTCGTCCTCACTCAGAGTGTCAGTCAACAATATAGACTTTGGGGGAGTGAATGCTTTCATGGCTGTGCAGGTTTTATTATTTGCTTTAGTACTTAAGTTCATTCCCTCATGTCTGTATATTATGTTGTTTTTCTTGTATGCCATCGGATGAGAATAATATTATGATCATTATCATTATTATTATCATTATTATTATTATTATTATTATTATTATTATTATTATTATTATTATTATTATTATTATTATTATTATTATTATTATTATTGTTATTTATTACCATCTCAATCAAGATTTCTCAATACTCTAAGCTTAAATGAGAAACTCCAGGTCAAAATAATTGTTTAAGGTTGGAAATATTAAATACAGTATGCGACAAAAAGTACTATAAAAGATTAGCTTTTTGAAGTCAGAACAATCACTATGAATGAGTTTTTACTTGAGGTATTTAATGGAGGCATTTTTATTGTTTCAGTAGCAGAGAGCGGCAATGGTGGCACGGATGGCAAACAGATCCAGTCAACAGCGTGTGTGTTGTGCGAGTTTGTCCTGCAACAGATCGACCAGTTTCTCGAGGACAACACCACCAAGGTATGTGTTGGCGTTACCCTCTGCTGGGCGACAAGAAGGGACGGGATTGGAAATGATATACTATACATATATTTTTTGTAAGAGTTTGATAAGCTTTCTATTTATATAGATGATGAAACTAAACACTTTATATACACAGCGATGAAAACTTGTATGACTTTTTTTCAGAATGAGATCATTGAGGCTGTTGACTTTGTGTGCGCCCACCTGCCCTCCACCCTCATGAACGACTGCATAGGCTTTGTTGACCTGTACGGGGACTCCATCATTGACCTGCTGGTGAACCAAGACTTGGACCCCAAGCTGATTTGCCAGTCACTCACGCTCTGCAAGCCTGCATCACTCACAGGTAGGGCGATGCTTTCCTGAGAACATTATGTAGTCTGCTAAAGGCCTTTCATCCTATACAAGGCAACTCCTACCTTCCCACCACCATCTGTCATCACTATCCATGAATTTATCTAACTAGTACCTCTTAAAGCTCTTATCATATCACACTCACTACCCAACTGCTAAGCTTGTTCCATTCATCCACCACTATTACAAAGTATTACAATTACGTATTATTATTATTATTATTATCACTATTAAATTTACAAAGCAGCCCTAACAACACAAGCATGTGGTCCCTCCATTCTGTGTGCAGGACTCAAGGCCACCCGAAGCTTGGACAAGTGCCAGATCTGCGAGGCCATCGTGACACAGGTGGACAACGAGCTGGAGAGGGAGGACACGGAGAGGCTCATTGATAACCTGCTGGAGAATGTGTGCAAGTACATGCCCTTCCATACCAGCCGCCAAGTAAGACTATTGACTTGTTTATGAAGGTCGGAGACAGTGGGAAGTGAGTCAGTTATTTGTTTATGAAGATTGTAGACAGTGGGAAGTGACTCAGTTATTTGTTTATGAAGATTGTAGACAGTGGGAAGTGAGTCAGTTATTTGTTTATGAAGATTGTAGACAGTAGGAAGTGAGGCAGTTATTTGTTTATGAAGGTCGGAGACAGTGGGAAGTGAGTCAGTTATTTGTTTATGAAGATTGTAGACAGTAGGAAGTGAGGCAGTTATTTGTTTATGAAGATTGGAGACAGTGGGAAGTGACTCAGTTATTTGTTTATGAAGATTGTAGACAGTGGGAAGTGAGGCAGTTATTTGTTTATGAAGATTGGAGACAGTGGGAAGTGACTCAGTTATTTGTTTATGAAGATTGTAGACAGTGGGAAGTGACTCGGTTATTTGTTTATGAATATTGTAGACAGTGGGAAGTGAGTCAGTTATTTGTTTATGAAGATTGTAGACAGTAGGAAGTGAGGCAGTTATTTGTTTATGAAGATTGTAGACAGTGGGAAGTGAGTCAGTTATTTGTTTATGAAGATTGTAGACAGTGGGAAGTGAGTCAGTTATTTGTTTATGAAGATTGTAGACAGTGGGAAGTGAGTCAGTTATTTGTTTATGAAGATTGTAGACAGTGGGAAGTGAGTCAGTTATTTGTTTATGAAGATTGTAGACAGTGGGAAGTGAGGCAGTTATTTGTTTATGAAGATTGTAGACAGTGGGAAGTGAGGCAGTTATTGTTTGGAGATTATGTAGTATTTGTTGCAGTTTACCAGCCACCAAGTTAGAAAATAGACTTGTAAGAATATAGAAAAGCGTAGATTAAAAAAAGAAATAGGGAGAAACTGGTTCACAAATAGGGGGGTAAATGATTGGAATGGACTCAGTCGTCAGGTGGTCACTGCGGAGTCAATAGGGAGTTTTAAAAGGAGGCTGGACAGCTTCATGGATGGGGATGAAAGGCGGATGTAGGTAGTGTTAAGTAACAGGAACTACCACGTGTAGGTCTCACGGCCTCTTGTAGCTTCCTTATTTTCTGATGTTCTTATGGTCTTACTTGTTTATGAAGATCAGAGACAGTGAGAAGTGAGTCAGTTATTGTTTGGAGATGACTCGGTACTTGTTGCAGTTAGCAGGGAGAAGCTGTAGAATCTGTCACATGATTTCCTAGAGTGTGTAGCAGAAGTATGTAGCCACGAGTGAAGGGATGAGTAGTGAAGGAGGCATAAGAGGTGACGATGTAGTGCTTAATTGCGTGACTTGAACAGGTGGAAAAGTATTGATATTTGTGGGCTTTTTGGTACCTCTCCTTTTTTTTCTCTTTATTTCTGCCAGTCCTTTGTGATTTAAAAAAAATAGAAAAGAAAAAATCGGAGCAGACACCGAGGCAGGTGGGTCTATGGAGGATGAAGTGAACCATAGGGTGCGAGGAGCTAAGGTTTTTGAAGCACTATTGACATACATTTAGCGGGCTTTATGCAACTCCATTTTTTTTGCCCTTAGCCAGTCCTTTGTGATGGGAAAAAAAAAAAAAAAAAAAAAAATACATGCACATATAAACATTTTACAACCAGGCTGGCTACTAAATTACTGTTTTTGTGGTCATTTACGTACATTGAGATTGTCTTTATTCTTATTTATCATTTATTATTTATTTACAAATTTTTTGAGGGAGAGAAAGAATGTGTGTTACAGGAACTACCACATGTAGGTCTCACATCCTCTTGTAGCTTTCTTATATTCTTATGTGTTTGTGTGCTGATGAATGGGATGGGGATGGGGATGAAAAGTGGATGTAGGTAGTATTATGTAACAGGAACTACCACGTGTAGGTTTCACATCCTCTTGTAGCTTCCTTATGTTCTTATGTTTTCTTCCCCTTAGTGCCGTGACATGGTGGAGGTGTACGGACCCTACGTGGCCAACCTTCTGGCGGAGCTGCTGGTGCCCAAAAAGGTGTGTGAGGAGCTGCATGCCTGCCACAGGACGCCCGGCCAGCAGAGCCTCATTGGCGGGAACAAGTGTAGCTGGGGACCCTCCTACTGGTGCCAGACTAAGATCCATGCCAGTGCCTGCAATGTAAGTAATCCTGTGCCAAAGACTATTCTATACTGGACTTGCTACTCGTGTCCTGCGCCAACGCCCCATGACCAGTGGAGGCCAGTTTTGCTATTCCTGACATTTTCGAATATCGCTCCCATCTCCCTTCCTATGGTTTATCAGTATAAATGATATACCGTTATCTTCGTAAATGTTTGTTCTATAATATTATCAAATAAAAAATACTAAAATACACAAAAGAAATGTCATTATGAGAGAGTGAAGAAATATGCATGAACTCAATATTCACTTAAACTCTTCGCCATTTAATATTTTGAGAGAAAACTTTTTACATGAAACATATCAATAGAAGCAGATTTTCATTAGTTTTCCATTGATATATTTCGTTTTCTGATGAATGAATTAGAACCATGCATAAATTAGCGTTAACTAAAAATATAACAACATCAATCGGATCGGCAAGTCAAAAAGTGTTCCATGAATACAGTAGACTATGGTTTATCAGTATAAATGATACACTGTTATCTTCGTAAATGTTTGCCCTATAATATCAAATAAAAAACTGAAATACACTAAAGAAATGCCATTATGAGACTGAAGAAATATGCATGAACTTAATATTCACTTAACTCTTCGCCATTTAATATTTTGCATGAAAACTTTGCATGAAACATATCAATAAAAAGCGGAATTTTATTAGCTTTCCATTGATATATTTCGTTTTCTGATATATGAATTAGAACCATGCATAAATTAGCGTTAACTAAAACAATTACATCATCAATCGGGTAATTTTCCCGATTGATGAGGTTATTTATTTAGTTAACGCTAATTTATGAATAGTAATAATTCATTTATCAGAAAACGAAATATATCAATGGAAAGCTAATAACATTCCGCTTCTATTGATATGTTTCATGTAAAATGTCTTCACACAAAATATTAAATGGCGAAGAGTTTAAGTGAATATTAAGTTGATGCATATTTCTTCACTCATTCGTAATGGCATTTCATTAGTGTATTTTAGTATTTTTTATTTGATAATATTATAGAACAAACATTTACGAAGATAACAGTATGTCATTTATACTGATAAACCATAGGAAGGGAGATGGGAGTGATTTTCGAAAATGTCAGGAATCGCAAAACTGGCCTCCACTGGAAATAGCCCAAACTGAGTAGCAAGTCCAGTATACAGTAGTCTTTGCCTGTGCCTAAGGCTAACTGATCTATAGGTATCTGGGTAGTGTTAGTGAGTTATTATTTCTAAGACTAAGATCCATGCCAGTGCCTGCAATTTAAGTAATCCTGTGCCTCAGCCTAACTGATCACTGGGAATCTGGGTACTGGCAGCGAGTTATTATTTATATATGTGTGCATTTTTGCCCATACAGAATATCGGGGTACTGTTAGTGAGTTATTATTTCTATATACAGTATATGTGCGTTTTTGCTCATACAGATTGTTGTCATATGAATTTCATTGTACTCTGCATTGTGTGAAGTGGAATGGAAGGTTAAAGGATGATGATGATGATGATGGTGTGTATTGAGAATTAATTAGTTTTCTTCACCCCATGTTCTCCAGGCCGCCGCCCACTGCCAACAGACTGTGTGGAGAATGCACACACCCCTCATCTAAACACCACGCCAGTCTGAAGAGCTGCTTCATGCTGCTCTATTCTCTCCACACACACAGCGAGCTCGGGCCGGAGGAGATGGACAATTGTAATATTCCCCCTTCTTTCAAATTCTTGGGTGTGTTTCTGGTACATGACATGACTTGGTAATACAGTGTTGTGGGGGATTAGGGATTGTGTCATTACTAAGGGTGGGATGAAGGAGGGACTTGCCCTTATAACCTCTTAATGGAAGACATGGCCTGACTCACTACCAGGTCTCAGGTTGTTGTGGTATTATTTGACCAAGGTTGAGCAGCAGGGATGGCAGAACTTGCCTACTTACCCTGCTGGTGACTGAAAGTTGTGTTTTATACTATACAGGAAGAAGAACAGTGATAGTAACTTAAGGATGTGTTAATTTTTGATGCTTCAGTCAGAATGTTTTCAGTTTTTAGTCTCTTTTGCGTGTGAGTAGTGAACAAATATGTATTTAGTGTCCGAGAGAAAACACTTATTATTATTATATATATATATATATATATATATATATATATATATATATATATATATATATATATATATACTATATATATACTATATATATACTATATATAGTTTTGTATTTGTCTGTATCAAAGTAATTTAGAAACTAGTATGTAAATTCTGATGAACAAAACACTTAACAGAACCTCATGTAACCAATACTACCATGTTGATTAATGGAATAAACATTTAAGTAGACTGAACGCCCTGTATTTCCTCGCATGGCCGTGAGGCATATATACTTACTTCAGGTTGTTGCATCACTGGCTTGTGTGGTGCCTTCACCTCGGCCACTCACTTGCCTCACCAGCCTTCGAAACATTGAAGTCTCCCAAATCCACGTTCAGAATGTTCATCTTGTTATACTGTGTACTACAATAATTCTTTTAAATGTGACTTGGTTTTTTTCTTCATTGAATCAGACATGTTTTTTTTCTCAGATGCCACCTCATATTTCTAGCCATATGTATGGAAAGCAGTGTAAAGATTAATACAGAGAGTAACCTAAGGAAGCTACAAGAGGCTGTGAGACGTACACGTGGTAGTTCCTGTCAATCTGTAGCGGTAGATGTGTTCCTCACTGATGTCCCATGGCTGAAGAGTATTTAGTAGTTCCACACAGAACGGGCCCTCACCGTTTCACTATTTCTCCATAACTCCTCCCCTTTTTATGCTTTGCCATAGTGCCATATGACCTCTGATGTCTGGCACATTTCCCCCTTTTTTGGCATTAAATCAATCAATCCACACAGTACCGTGAGATACCACTCGGGGAGAGAACACTATGAAAACACACTCGGGACTTGGGATATCAATGTAGTAATAAGAAAAAGGTTATTGGTTTCGATGCATGGAGGGGAAGGTGAAAATGATCATCAAACATTTTAAAGTTGAAGGTAGAAACCAGCGAGCAGAGTATGGAATACATGGGATTAGCTCCCTGAAGAAGACCATAAAAGCAATACGTGTGCCACTTAATAAATATGTGACACAGAATGATGTTGCTTAGGTAATGACAGCGTATCACACTTGTAACTTTTAGCTAACTCTGAACACTTCATTATTATATGTAGTTAACCTAGCCATGGCTAGCATGACTACTTGTACTAGTGTTACCAAATTTTACAGAGACTTTAAAGAGAAAGTAAATTAAGATCCAGTACGATCTAGACACATATTTTTATGTTATAGTACACATGAAGTGTTCTAAAGATTAATGGATTTATATTATATAATCATTAAAGTAATCGTCCAGACCATTTCATCATTCCTGATTTAATGCAATCAAATCATGGCCATTGACGAGTATATCAACAATACGTCGTCACTTTTTGTATCCAGTCAGCCGTTTTTAAATAATCCGCAATAAAAATCTGCAAATTCCCCGAGTTCTCAAAACGCACTCAAGATTTGCAGACGCTCAGGCTCAGGCTCCGTGACGTAGCATCAGGGAGGCTCCTCTTCCCGCGCTGATCAGAGGCACGTAAACACAGAGATAATATAATAGTACTTGAAGATATTTGGGTGTTTCTGATAGATTTTTTTTGCTATATGCCACATGCATGCATCCTTTATGGGTGCAGCATGCTTCCTTCCCACACACACGCCTGCACACCGACACCCTCCCCACACACACGCCTCCTTCCCACACACACGCTTGCATACACGCCTCCTTCCCACACACACGCCTGCACACCGACACCCTTCCCACACTCACGCCTGCACACTCGCCTCCGTCCCACACACACGCCTTCCCACACACGCCTGCACACGCCTCCTTCCCCCACACACGCCTGCACACACGCTTCCTTCCTACACACACGCCTGCACACCGACACCCTTCCCACACACACGCCTGGGAAATACTTTGGAACTCATCCTTCCGGCTTTGACTGAAATGAACTACCGCACTGTATTGTATGCTTATTATACTTCACATCTGTAAAGGTTCCAGCGTGCGCTCAGCCTTGGTTAACCCACACGACCGCTATGAAATATGAGGTGCCTCAAAAAATTCTAAGTCCAGTTAGGTTAGGTTAGGTATACTTTGTGGTTAAGGTTAGGTTAGGTTAGGTATACTTTGTGGTTAAGGTTAGGTTAGGTTAGGTATACTTTGTGGTTAAGGTTAGGTTAGGTTAGGTATACTTTGTGGTTAAGGTTAGGTTAGGTTAGGTTTAGGTATAATATTTGTGGTTAAGGTTAGGTTAGGTTAGGTATACTTTGTGGTTAAGGTTAGGTTAGGTTAGGTATACTTTGTGGTTAAGGTTAGGTTAGGTTAGGTATACTTTGTGGTTAAGGTTAGGTTAGGTATACTTTGTGGTTAAGGTTAGGTTAGGTATACTTTGTGGTTAAGGTTAGGTTAGGTATACTTTGTGGTTAAGGTTAGATTAGGTTAGGTTAGGTATACTTTGTGGTTAAGGTTAGGTTAGGTATACTTTGTGGTTAAGGTTAGGTTAGGTATACTTTGTGGTTAAGGTTAGGTTAGGTTAGGTATACTTTGTGGTTAAGGTTAGGCTAGTTAGGTTAGGTATACTTTGTGGTTAAGGTTAGGTTAGGTTAGGTATACTTTGTGGTTAAGGTTAGGTTAGGTATACTTTGTGGTTAAGGTTAGGTTAGGTTAGGTATATTTTGTGGTTAAGGTTAGGTTAGGTTAGGTTAGGTATACTTTGTGGTTAAGGTTAGGTTAGGTATACTTTGTGGTTAAGGTTAGGTTAGGTTAGGTATACTTTGTGGTTAAGGTTAGGTTAGGTTAGGTATACTTTGTGTTTAAGGTTAGGTATACTTTGTGGTTAAGGTTAGGTTAGGTTAGGTTAGGTATACTTTGTGGTTAAGGTTAGGTTAGGTTAGATTTTTACATATAGTGACTTTGATGATTTTTTGGGGGGGAGCCATAAATCACTTATATTTGCTTCCCCCACCCAAAAACCCCGTATTCCCGCCAGTTCCCCAGGCTTGTTGGCTATAGGGGGAAGAAAAAAAAGATAGGGGTGAAGGACTTCTTCCAAAGTTTTACCCACGCCTCCTTCCCACACACACGCTTGCATACACGCCTCCTTCCCACACACACGCCTCCTTCCCACACACGCCTGCAGACACGCTTCCTTCCCACACACACGCCTGCACACCGACACCCTTCCCACACAGACGCCTGCACACACACACGCCTCCTTCCCACACACACGCCTCCTTCCCACACACACGCTTCCTTCCCACACACACGCCTGCACACCGACACCCTTCCCACACACACGCCTGCACACCGACATCCTTCTTACACACACGCCTGCACACACGCCTCCTTCCCACACACACGCCTGCACACACGCCCTCCACACACGTGTGTGTTGTGTGTGTGTGTGCAGGAAGGGTGTTGGTGCGCAGGCGTGTGTGCAGGCGTGTGTGTGGGAAGAGTGTCGGTCACAGCGAGAGATTCACTGTCTGACACCGAAGTACAATCGGTCATCATAACATTTGCCGACAGGTGTCAGACAGAGTGTCTGCGGGCGTCCCTGTTCTGACGTCATCAATAACAGTCGTAACCCTGTTGGAGGGAAAAAAAAAAAATTCGCGCGCTTTTTACAAAAGTCGTGTTTTTACGGAAATAAGGCCTGGAAATCAATTATTTTTGGTGGATTAGGTGTTTTGAATGTACATTCAACATAATTAGGCAAAAAAAAAATGGGTCTGGACAATTACTCTAATGTAAGGCCAGAACTGACGCTTGAATCACTATCTTATTTTAAAAGAACCTACCTAAAGCGGGTATCACACGAGGCGTTTCGTCGAACCAAACAAGCATTTGGTTGGACCTGTTCGTCGAACACTGACAAACACATCTAGCACACGGTTGGGCCAACCGCTTCACCCAACAATAACAAACAAAGATGAAGCGATGACAGCGAGAGGCGCGGAGATTTGCTGTTAATGTTTTAACTTTAGGGGCATATATATACGTGGCTACTGGTGATGAAAAGGGAGGAGGAGATTGTTAGAAGAGAACTGCAGCGACAGATGAAGACGCGTTCATGTGGGCTAAATGAGTTATAGTGGACGAGAACTGCGCGCCGGTTAGGTTAAGTTTCGGTTAGGTTAATATTCCCGTCAGGGGGGTCGAAGGGGACGGAGCCCCTCCCGTTAGAAGGTTAGGTTCGGTTAGGTTAGGGTAATAATTTCATCCCAGCAGGGCGTGGCAGAGCCCAAAATCGAGTGGCGGGCGGGCGGGCGGCCGCCGGCCACTGTTACCTGTGGCCACCTAAACCTGTGGCGGGCGAAAAATTGCCCAATGGCCCAAAACCACGCCCAATTGTGTAAGCAATTTCGGTCCCAGTGTGAAATAATACCATATGTAGTCAGTGTCTCAGAAAAGGACCGCGCAGTCCTCGTCCATTTTACCGAATCTTGATATTACAGGTGGCCCCGTAGTGTAGTGGTTAGCACGCTCTGCTCACAACCGAGAAGTCCCGGGTTCGATCCCCGGGCGGAGTGAAGACAGATGGGTGATCGATCTTAAAACCCGAGCCCCTGTCCACCCAGCAGTGAATGGGTACCGGGTGTTAGCCGGGGGTTTGTGGCCCCCCTCCCGGGGTGGTGGCTTCGGCCAACACTAAGCCCGAGCGGTAGGTCACTATGGCTCTGAGGAATTATCCTCTAAACAAACAAACAAACACCACATTCTCTCCAACTCTTTCCCTGTCTCAATCATCCGTCCCCTTGTCTCACCAGTCATCACACAGTCCCAGCAGCAATAACATCCATTCTCTTCCTGTCCTTTCAACCACCTCATTCATTTCACATCCCATTTCAGTGAAAACCACACGCATCATTTCCATTCTCTCCCCGTTATACTTCTCAGATCTCATATTCTACTACCTTATAGCGCATTTTCGTGACGTTCACCGCCCTGGTTCAGTCCAGTCCGGACCGGGTCAGGGTGGACTGATGGTCGCGAAAATACATCGAGACTAGCCCCGTCCCATTCGTCGTTCCTATTGGCTGGGGGATCGAGTGGGCGGTACTGAACTGAACTGTGGAGGCGGCAGGCGTCCATCTTGTCAATATCCTTTTTGTCGTCCGCCTTTTAACCTGTGCTGAAGACTTTACAACTACCACGCCTGTGATACTTTAGTCTTATGGTCGGCCATCATGGTGTTTCATGTCTTATCAGGAGCACGAGAAGCTCCTGGTCGCCTTCCCCGCTGACTGTAGTGCGCATGCGCCAGTTCTCCCCACACTGGTCCAAGGTGGTCGGTCGCGAAAATACGCTATAAGTAATCATTCTACCGCAAATTGTAAACACATCAAATCAGCTTCATATTTCTGCAAATCTATCACATATATAATATAGACCGATCTGTATTAATTTTACTGTAACGTATTATATGATGGTGTTCATTTCAATGCTTAATAATTGCTAACACTATTTATAACTTACAGAAAAAGTATAGACTTATTTTGACCCCAGAGTATGTTCGACGTATGTGCAACATATTGTATAATTTCACAAAACCATTTCATCGAACATGTTCGACGAAATGACCCTCGAAGTTCGACCAAACAGTCCAACCAAATGGCAAGTTCGATGAAACAGTCCGACGAAACGCACCGTGTGATAGCCGCTTAAATTAAGACTATACGAATATAACATTTATTCAAAATACTAAAACTTGAGGTGATCCCTTGAGTGTTTCAGTAGTTAGTATCTTTGAATAGATATTATATTCATATAGGTTCTTTTAAAATAAAGAAAAAAGTGATAGTGTAGAAAGTGATCCCTTTAAATTTTTGCGCGTCGCACGATCAGCTGATTGCTTAATGGCGGCAGAGGGAGTGTGTGACGTGACCAAGCATTCGCTGTTTACACCCAGTAGAAGGTTAGTTGCTCTTACCACCAGTTACTACAGCATTATTATTACCGTCCAGGAGGCGTACAGTGTTGGTGGCGAAGTAATACAGTGACAGATCCACCCTGATGTGGATTTGAGGATATTTCAGTTTCAAAAGTGTGGGTAAGGAATTTTTTTTTGGCGGAAATTAACATACACATTCTTTTATACCGCTTCAAACACCCCCGCTTCCTGCTTAATTAACTAGTGACCAGTCATAAACGGTTAGATTAAATTAACTTTGTTTCTGTTGACTTTTGATGTGCTTAGGAATCAATCTGTTGTTAGTTTTTTGGGTAAAATTCTAGAGTCCTTTCCCGCCCTTATTAGTGGGCTTTTTTCTTCCAGACCTTCACAGATCCCTTCAGATACCTCTAAAACGTAATCATAAAGGGAGGGGAGAGATAAAAAAAGAAGAAAAAAATACTAACCTAACCTCAATATGACCTAACTTAACCTTACCAATAACCTCCTAGCGAATACTAACCTAACCTCAATATGACCTAACTTAACCTAACCTCACTATAACCTAACCTAACCAATAACCTAGCGAGACCAAAGGGCAAGAAAGAGCTAGAATTTTACCAGGTTAGGTTAAGTTAGGTTATATTGAGGTTAGGTTAATAAATTTTGTTCTTTTTTTTACCTCCCCCCCCCACTTTATAATTATGTTTTAGAGGTATCTGAAGGGATCTGTGAAGGTCTGGAGGATAAAACCCCACTAATAAGGGAGGGAAAGGACTCTAGAATTTTACCCATGTTACGAATGATATTAAGGTATTATTTTACACTAGGACCAGAATTCCCTATACAATTGGGATTATGGTTTCTGTTTATCTTATTGGATTTTAGGAAACTTTCTCTCACTGAGCTTCCATCGCAAATCATTACTTTTGGAAATTTAATATAACATGTTATTTATCGGGAGAGACAAATGTTTACGTGCGCCTCACTCTTCTTCCTCTTGTGACCTGCATCGCCTCTGTTCTTCCCTTGCCGCAAGGTCTTCCCTGTTCTTCCCTTGCTTGCTCACTTTTTAATGAGGATTTGGCTTTAGTTAGGAG
>JACEEZ010020174.1:347580-357580 GCA_016584305.1 Chionoecetes opilio
AGGGAGGGGTATTGCGTGGGTGAGGGAGGGAGGGAATGAAGGGGGGGTTAGTGAGTGGGCGGGGGAGGGACGAAGAGGGAGGGAGAGGGAGTGATAAGGGAAGGGGTTGAGAAGGGGGAGGGGGAGAGAGAGAAAGGGGGAGGAGTATTGTGTGGGTGGCTGTCTAGTCATTCGCTTCACTAAGAAACTCCCTCTCTCTCTCTCGCTCTCTCTCTCTCTCTCTCTCTCTCTCTCTCTCTCTCTCTCTCTCTCTCTCTCTCTCTCTCTCTCTCTCTCTCTCTCTCTCTCTCTCTCTCTCTAGCACTCACATTCCCAGGAAACAAGAAATATGCAGGAGTCACGTTTCTATTCCACATGATATTTGTTGTTTTGTTTTTATTATATTATCGGCTTGATTATATTTTTCCCGCCTCTTCCCGGAACGCCAATTTGGATTTACGAGGAAAGGCACTGTGTCTAGGAGGAGTGATGGTGGTGATGGTGGTAATGAGGGTAATAGTAAGCCCTGAGCGATGGGTGTGTGTAAGCCATGGCCTCGTAACACCCGTGACGGAGCGAGGCGAGGGCGGAGGTCTGGGAACCCATCGACGAACTTTTTTAGGTAAATTTCCAGATGAACACCGAATTTCTTTTGGTGGACGAAACTATTTTTTTCTGGTGAGTTTCGATTTGTTTTGAATTAATCTGCTAACCGTTTATATCGCAAATAACTTTTTTTTTTTTAGTGAATTGCAACAAAAAAAAAAAAAAAAATTGAACCGAACCGAACCTATACCTATACCTAACCTAACCTTTACCTTATATAACCTAAACCTAACATAACCTATACCTAACCTAACCTTTACCTTATATAACCTAAACCTAACATAACCTATACCTAACCTAACCTTTACCTACCTAACTAAAAAAAAAAAAAAAATTATTTGCGACAGAAACGGTTAGCAGATTAATTCAAAACACAGGAAAGCTCATCAGAAAAAAAAACTTTCGTTCACCAAAGTGAATTCGGTGTTCATCTGGAATACTATCCTTTTTTATATCTCACGGAAGAAACATCATTGTATTCAATCATTTTATTGGTCAATTTATTTGTTTGTTATTTTCATTTGTTTATGACTCGCCTTGTATATATGATAATTCCTCTTATATTTAGAACTATAGGCATATTGCTTTAGTAGCTAATGATAATTATAATAATAATGATTAAAATTTATAACAATAATAATGGTAAAGATAATGGTAACATTAATGATTTAATAATGCTGATGATAAAATTATGATAGTAATAATGAAACTTATAGATTTTTTGCATACAATAAAAATGTATATATTGATGTTGATTATAGTAATAATGATATTTCTACTACTACTACTACTATTACTACTACTACTGCTACTACTGCTACTACCACTACTACTACTACTACTACTACTACTACTACTACTACTGCTACTGCTACTACTACTACTACTACTACTACTACTACTACTACTACTACTACTACTGAATACTACTACCACTACTACTACTACTACTACTACTACTACTACTACTACCACTACAACTACTACTACTACTACTACTACTACTACTACTACTACTACTACTACTACTACTACTACTACTACTACTACTACTACTACTACTACTACTACTACTACTACCACTACAACTACTACTACTACTACCACTACTACTACTACTACTACTACTGAATACTACTACCACTACTACTACTACTACTACTACTACTACTACTACTACTACTACTACTACTACTACTACTACTACTACTACTACTTTTTTTTCTTTTCTACTACTACTACACTACTACAAGATACCTCCACCGCCTCTTTATTTGCGGCGGGTACGCCATAGCCCCACCTCGCTATTGACTGTGGCATCCAACCTTACAACTACCCCTAAAAATACATACATTTACTAACTAACTACCCCTAAATTTATAAACCTACTCTATTCCTAACCTATCCACCCTTATCCCACTCTCTACCAATGTGGCCTCGCAATTGAGGTCACTTATGTCCGTGTTAGAGGGAGTGGAGTATCTCGTACCCCTGAGACACAGGAGGGCAGACCGGAGCAGGGAGAAGGAGAGGCGACACCTCATCCAGGCGGCGACGGAGCTCCTTGGCTGGTGCTTCTTTACTGACATCAAGTCAGCTAGTCTTGAGTAGAAGCTCCTAGCCTTGGGGGCCATGCCGCCAGATGTGGTGAAGACCAGGGGCGTGAAGGTACCATGGTCGACTTGCAGGATCCTATCGCCATAGGCCCTTATCTTCTCCAGCTCGTTCCTGTGGTGGACAGCCTCGAGGGAGAGCTCACGATGGGAGGCGGCCATCGGGTCGAAGATCCGGATGTCCAAAAAGGTCCGCTGCCCTCTGGTCCAGAATCCCCGAGCACAGATGTCCACGCGAGCCTCAGGGGCAGTATTGGCTGTCCTGTACCGCAGGAGTTCCCCATCTAGAGGCAGAAGGGTTGGCTCGGTGGAGACGTCTTGGCACACCTCCCTGAGCATGCTGGCTGTCAGGTCCCTCACCTCGTCGTGCCTGATACACACGAATCCCCCCTTTTTGCACGTCATAGTGTGGTCTACGTTGTTGGGGGATCCACTACTACTACTACTACTATTACCACTACTACTACCACTACTACTGCTACTACTCCATACTACTACTACTGCTGTTGCTGGTACCGTGTGTGTGTGTGTGTGTGTGTCTCTGCGTGTGTGTGTGTGTGTGTGTGTCTGTGTTTGTGTGTGTGTGTGTGTGTAGAGCTGGGCACTAAATACATTGAATGTATTCAAATACTAAATACTAAATACATGGGAGAAATGTATTTAAATACTAAATACTAAATACATTTTACGAATGTATTTAAATACTAAATACATCAATTGTATTTAAATACATTTGTAAATACATTTTAAATATACACAAATTTTAACATGTCAGAAAAAAGTGGATTTCCTTTGGATTTCCTTATATTTTGGATTTCCTTTGGATTTCCTTATATTTTGGATTTCCTTTGAAATTTCCTTCTCAGGCCTAAATTTCTTAAAAATAAGGAAATTTCCTTGAAAGCGGAAACACTGGTTCACTGTAACATCAGGGTTGCCAGATAGTTGAGCGGGTTTATGGCCAAATTAACTGATAAAAAAGTATTTACATTTTTATATTATGAGTATTTAAATACAATGTATTTAAATGCTCATAAAAGTATTTAAATACTGTATTTAAATACATGACAACCAATGTATTTATAAATACATTTCTAAATACACCAATTTATTTAAATACAAGTGTATTTAAAAATACTGCCCAGCTCTGTCTGTGTGTGTGTGTGTGTGTGTGTGTGTGTGTGTGTCTGCGTGCGTGTGTGTGTGTTTTTGTGTGTGTGTTTGTGTGTGTGTGTGTGTGTGTGTGTGTGTGTGTGTGTGTGTGTGTGTGTGTGTGTGTGTGTGTGTGTGTGTGTGTGTGTGTGTGTGTTTTGGTGATATTGCACATTGTCGTTCAAACACCTTTATTTTTTTTATCTTTCCCCACCACCATCATCATTACTACCATCCTCTCCTCCTCCTCCCTCCTCCTCTCCTCCTCCTCCTCCTCCTCCCTCCTCTCCTCCTCCTCCTCCTCCTCCTCCTCTCCTCCTCCTCCTCCTCCTCTCCTCCTCCTCCTCCTGTGCTGCATCCATTGCTTCACTACCACCACCACCACAATAACCACCACCACCACCACCACCACTACCTGTCCCACCTGTGAGCTTGTTTCCCATGAAGGCATTGAGAAGAGGGATTTACAGGGGAGCGGCGGGACGCATATTCCCGTTTAATGGAAGAGTATGTGGCGTTTACTCTTGAACACGTCAGGTTAGGTTACGTTAGGTTACAGATAGGGTAGGTTAGGTTTCTCTAAATATGATTTTGATCCCGTAACTTTGTGTGGGAATCACAATGAGGGTATTTTCGAGAAGATCCTATAGTTAGTTTTGGAGCTACAGCCAAGCGTCTTCACTCGGAAACCACACACTCGCATAGAGAACCGGAATATGCCGGCGGGACATATCGAAGGAGAACCATTTAGTATACTCTTTTTATTTAACGAGGCGAAAAATCCTGACCCCTTGCTGCTTACTGACTGATATATGATGCCGGGAGAAGGGAATACTACAGTTCTTCTCCTTATTTCAGCTGTATTTTGTCATAGTTAACCATATTATCAGGTAAACATAGGCATATTTTTAAACATGAAACCTGAAGATAGAATGGAATTCTCGCCTCATTAAAAAAATAGACTATAGCGGCTGTGACCCCGGCCAAGTCCATCTCAGTAATTAACCCCTTGAGGCCCAGAACGTAATTTCCATTGTAATTTGACTACCATTAGACGATTTTAATAGATATAAGCAATATTTTATAGATAATTAGGATTATTATATTATGGATTAGATAATATAGATTATTATGCATATTTAGTATCCTATAGCTAACTTGGTATATTAAGTCACTTTTTGTAATTTTATGGCTAACAACAGATGATTTTATATAGCAAGAGAAAGATCTGGGCGTTAAGGGGTTAATACAAGTGTGGCGCTAGATTTTTTAGGTGGTGGTGGTGATGGTGGTGGTTATGGTAGTGGTATATAGTGGTGGTGGTGATGTGGAAGGTAGAACAAACTAAAGCGATTACATTAAATACGCTGTGCGTGCGTGCGTGCGTGCGTGCGTGCGTGCGTGCGTGCGTGCGTGCGTGCGTGCGTGCGTGCGTGCGTGCGTGCGTGCGTGAGTGCGTGCGTGCGTGCGTGCGTGCGTGCGTGCGTGCGTGCGTGCGTGCATGCGTGCGTGCGTGCGTGCGTTAGTGCGTGTGTGCGTGCGTGCGTTAGTGCGTGCGTGCGTGCGTGCGTGCGTGTGTGCGTGCGTGCGTGCGTGCGTGCGTGCGTGCGTGCGTGCGTGCGTGCGTGTTTTTAGTAAGTTAGGTTAGGTTAGGATAAAATTTTGATAAATTAAAATTTTCAAGTTAAAAACCTGATTTAAAAGGTAGAAAAAAAGTATGACAAAAATAAACCCTGGGGGAACCTTTTTAAAAAAGTTGGGAAAAAACTTTAATTAAATTGACCAAGGGCCACAAATACTGCAGGCTTCAAACCCTCGAAGTAAAAGACCCAGACTGAATCTCTCAATATTATATAGAGAGTAATAGGAATTTATTGACACACACATAGGGTTAATACATTAATGTCTTTCGGATGGATAATTTAGCACTGGGTATAAAAGTTTAAGGCTCAGGCAATGTTATTCATATATTTAGCTATATAATTAGTGTTTGGGAAAAACCCCATTCTATTTTAAAGGGTTTTTTCTTGCTTAAAAATTATGCCTTTTGTTTCCCTGAAAATAAGGAAAAAACCTATTGATAAAAAAAAGTAAAAAATTTAAAGAAGAAAAAAGTTTTCCCCCTTCTCCCGGCATTAATATCGGGTCTTTAAGGGCAGCAAGGGGGCAGGTTTTTTTCCCTCTTTTTAAAAAACCCCTTGAGTATACTAAAGGGTTTTCTCCTTCAAATCGTCCCGCCGCTCCCCTTGAAAATCCCGGGCTTCCTATGCCCAGGGGAAAAAACGAGCTCACGGGGTTATAAAAAGGTTTTTTGGGAAGGAAATTTGAGTGTTTAAAAAGGGTTGAGGTTTATATAGGGTATTAAAAGAAAGGTGATAAAATATGGGGAAATTAGATAAAAATATATATTGGTAATTTAGCACTGTGTATATATAAAAAGTTTAAGGTTTTATAATTTATTCATTTTTCCCCTTTACTAAAGGGGTTTATATTAGTTTTTTGGAAAGGGTTTAAATTTGGAAAAAGGTTATGGTCAAAGTTAGTTTACCTTTCAATGGGCATTATACCCCCAACTCCCACAATGCCCCCCCAGGCGCTATCTATATTTGCGAATTTTTTAAACATCACTATTTAACTTTTATTTTCCCCCATACCAAAAGACGGGTTTACAAAAATAAAAAAGGTATTTGGCAAAAAGGCCTTTTTAAGGGGTTTCCCAAACAATTTGCAAAAGTAAATGCTAAAATTCGTAAAATGTCACCTGGCGCCATTAGTGCAGGGGGACTATAGGTTTGAGGGGTTTTCAGGGAAAAAAAATCAAAAAAAACAAATTTGAAAAAATAAAAAAATTTAATGGAATATATTTAAATGGAAAAAGGAAAAATAATGAAAAAAAATCATTTTTTGTTTAGGTGACAAAAATGGGTAAAAATGAAATGTGGTTTGAGTTTTTGGGGGGTAAAGGAGGGGGTTTTTATCAGAAAAAACCCCGTACAGGAATAATGCCCTGATAGGGGTAAAAATACGAGTAGAAGGGCCCCCAAGGTCACCCAATGAAGGGGCCCAGGGGTCAGGTGGGGAAAAGGGTGCAGGGCGGGGGTGGGGGGGAGCGAGGTCACAGGTAAACAGTAAAAAAAATTTCGACGAGGGGACAGATGAATATTTTTGTTTTTGGTTATTTCGTTAGAATGGTGTATGTATGTTTTTAGTTTGTGTGTGTGGGGTAGTGTGTGTGTGTTGTGTGTGTTGTGGGGTTTGGTGGGGTGTCCGTTGTGGTGTGTGTGGGTGTTGTGTGTGGTGTGTTTTGTGGTGTTGTGTGTGTGGCTTGTGCTTGGGGCCCGTCCCAATAAAATTTAAAATATTCGGGGGACCCTGATAGAATTTCCCCCTCCGGGTAATCCTCGGGAACGGTACAAGCAGCGAAAAGGGAAAAAAATTACTTTTTCCTTTCTTTTCCCCCCTTCCCCCTCCTCTCTCTTTTCTCTCTCTCTCTCTCTCTCTCTCTCTCTTCTCTCTCTCTCTCTCTCTCCTCTCTCTCTCTCTCTCTCTCTCCCCTTTTCTCTTTTCCCCTTTTTGCCCGCCCCCCATTCCTGCCTTCGGAAATGACAGGGAGAGAAAGGAAGAGAAGAAGAGAGAGAAAAAAAGGAAAAAAAGGAGGGAGAGCGGGGAGAGAAGAAAATTTGAGAAAAGGGGAGAGAAGGGGGGGGAAGGGGAGAGGGGAGGGTTTTTTTCCCGGCGATAAGTAAAAAAAGAAAAAATTTTCGAAATGAACATAAACCACCACCACCACTCCCCTTGGTGTTTGGGGTGGGGGGGTGGTGGGTGTTGTGAAAGATAGGGGTTCCCGGACCCTCTCCCCTTCTTTTCTCTCCCCCTTTTCTCTCTCTCTCTCTCTTCTCTCTCTCCCCCTTCTCTCTTCCTCTCCTCTTCTCTCTCCCCCCTCTCATCCTCTCTTAAAAGGGTCCATGTACTACCCCCTCCTCCCCCCCTCCCCCTCCCCTCCTCCTCGTGGGTAGCCTTGGGGGTTGTTGATGGCTGAAGGTGGTGGCAGGTGTGGTAGTAGTGGTAATGGTGGTGGTAGTGGTGATGGTAGTAGTGGTAATGGTGGTGGTGTCTGATGAAAGAGAAGTGTGAGAGGTGCCCAACGCGTTTTCTCTCTCTTCTTTTCTTCTCTCTCTCTCTCCCCTTCCCCTCTCTCCCCCTCTCTCCCCTCTCTTCTCTCTTCTCTATCCTCCCCTTTTCCTCTCTCCCTCTTTCTCCCCCTTCCTCTCTTCCCCTTCTTCTCTGTGGTTATGTGAAGATTTTCAAAGGTTTTTTTCATCCTCATGAAATTCAGATCTGTTTTTTCTCTTTAAAAGGTAAAATTTTAATTGTTTATCCCTGTTTTTTCCCCTCTTATTTTTTTCTTTCTGTTAAATTTTTTTAAAATTATTTTTAAATTGGTTTTTTTTCACTAATTACTTCATTAATAGTTTATGTTTGTGGTGTTTGTTTATTTTTTTTTTGTTTATTTGAGGTTGTTTGTTTTTTGTTTGTTTATTTGTGGTTGTTTGTTTTTTATTTGTTTATTTGTGGTTTGTTTTTATTTGTTTATTTGTGGTTGTTTGTTTTTTGGTTGTTTATTTGTGGGTGTTTGTTTGTTTTTTGGTTGTTTATTTGTGGTTGTTTGTTTGTTTTTGGTTGTTTATTTGTGGTTGTTTGTTTTTTTTTGGTTGTTTATTTGTGGTTGTTTTTTTGTTGTTTGTTTGTTTATTTGTGGTTGTTTGTTTGTTTTTTGGTTGTTTTTTTATTTGTTTATATGTGTTTGTTTGTATTTGTTTATTTGTGGTTGTTTGTTTTTTGGTTGTTTATTTGTGGTTTGTTTGTTTTTTGGTTGTTTATTTGTGGGTTTTTTTTTTTGGTTGTTTTTTTTGGGGGGTTTTTTTTGTTTTTGGTTTTTTTTTGGGGGGGTTTTTTTTTTTTGGGGTTTTTTTTGTTGGGGGGTTTTTTTTTTTTTTTTTTTTTTGGTTTTTTTTGGTTTTTTTTTTTTTTTTTTTGGGTTTTTGTTTTTTTTGGGTTTTTTTGTTGGGTTTTTTTTTTTTTTTTGTTTTTGTTTTTTTTTTGGGGGGGGATTTGGGGGTTGGGTTTTTTTAGGGTTTTTTTTTTTTTTTTTTTTGGGCCCTTTTTTTTTTTTTTTTTTCCCCCTTTTTTTTAAAAATTTTTTTTTTTAAATTTTTTTAAAAAAATTTTTTTTTTTTTTTTTAAATTTTAAAAATTTTTATTTTTAAATTTTTTTTTTTTTTTTTTTAAATTTTTTTTTTTTGGGGGTTTTTTAACCCAAAATTTTAAAATTTTTTTTTTTTTTTTTTTAAAAAATTTTTGGGGTTTTTTTCCCCTTTTTTTTTCCCCCCCCCCCCCTTTTTTTTTTTTCCCCCTTTTTTTTTTTTTTTTTTTTTTCCCCTTCCCCTTTTTTTTTTCCCCCCTTTTTTTTTTTTCCCCCCCCCCTTTTTTTTTTCCCTTTTCCCCCCTTTTTTTCATTTCCCCTTTTTCCCCCCCCCCTTTTTCCCCCCCCCCCCCTTTTTTCCTTCCCCCTTTTTTCCCCCCCCCCTCCTTCCCTTCCTTTTTTCCCCCCCCTTTTCCCTTTTTTTCCTTTTCCCCCCCTTCCTTTTCCCTTTTTCCCTTTTTTTTCCTTTCCCCCTTTTTTCCCCCCCCCCTTTTTTTTTTCCCCTTCCTTTTCCTTCCCCTTAAAACCCCCCCTTTCCCCCCCCTTTTAAAATTTTTGGAAATTTTAAAAAATTTTTTATTAATTTTTTTTCCCCCCCCTTTTTTTTTTTCCCTTTTTTTTTTTTTTTTTGGTTTTTTTAACCCCCCTTTTTTTAAAAAAAAACCCCGGGGGGGTTTTTTTTTAAAAAAAACCCCCAACCCCCCCCCCCCTTTTTTTTAAAAAAAAATTTTTTTTTTTTTTTTGGGGGTTTTTTAAATTTTTTTGGGGGTTTTTTTTTTTTTTTTAAAATTTTTTTTTTTTTTTTTTAAAAAAAAAAATTTTTTTCCGGGATTTAAAAAAAATTTTTTTTCCAAAACCCCCCCCCAAAAAAATTTTTTTAGCAAAAAAAATTTTTTTAAAAAAAAAAAAAAACCCCCCAAAAAAAATAAAGGTTTTTTTTTTAAAAAAAAAAAAAAAATTTTTTTTCGGGAAAAAAAAAACCCCGGGGGGGAAAAAAAATTTTGGGGGCCTTTAAATTTTTGGGTTTTTTTTTTTTTTTTTTTTTTGGGGGACCAAAAAAAAAGGGTTTTTTTTTTCTTTTTTTGAAAAAAAAAAAACCCCCCTTTTAAATTTGAAAAAGGAAAAAAATTTTTTTTTAAATTTCCCAAAAGGGGGGTTTTTTTTTCCCCGGGGGCCCCAAAAACCCCCCCCCCCCCCCCCCCCCCCCCCCCCCCCCCCCCCCGGGAAAAAAAGAAAAAAGGAAAAATTTTTTTTTTTTAAAAAAAGGGGGGGAAAAAATTTTTTAAAAACCAAAAAACCCCCCCCTTTTTTTTAAGGGGAAATTACCCCTTCCGTTTTTTGGGGGAAATTTTTTTTTTAAATTCCCCTTTTTTAAAAAAACCAAAAGGGGGAAAAAAAAAAAGGGGGTTTTTTTTTTTTTAAATTCCAAAAAAATGGGGTTTTAAAA
>JACEEZ010020174.1:362580-369570 GCA_016584305.1 Chionoecetes opilio
GAGAGAGAGAGAGAGAGAGAGAGAGAGAGAAATTATCCCAGCAACCTGTGGCTTCAATAACATCACGTAAATTAATCTTTATTTAAATATATAAGATGTGATTACAGGAAGCAAAAACATCTTTAGGAAAGAGCTCGAGGGAGGAAGGGAGGCTAGGCGTGCTGCTGTGCTAGCCTGGCTTTGTTATGCTTAGGTAACCGATGCTGTGTTGTGCTGTGCTTGCCGGAGCTGTGTTTGAAGAAGCAGAACTGGGCCTAATTGAGGGTCTTGCTTGCTGAGTGAGGTGATTGAGGTCAACCGGCGTATTTTCAGTCTCTGTCCCATTTGGTTCCTTTAAAGTTACCAGACTTTCAACCGTCGTATTTTCAGCCTCTGACCCATTTGGTTCCCATACAGAAACCAGACTCGGAATCGTATCCTTTATTTTACATGTTAATGTATTGCCAGCGCTCGTCTTGCCTTCTCTTAATATCTGCTTCCTGTCTGCTATATACTTTTTCAACTGTAGGATCTGTAGGTACTGTAGGTAGCTTATCTGCAATAACCGTCTCTCCCTGGCACTGACCGCATGGCTGGTCATGCACTTTTCTTGTTTAATGGACCCCTGGATCCCCGGGTCCGCGGGGTCTGTGATGACGGGGCTCGGGATAGGAGCTCCTGGGATGGAGGCTTCGGGCTCCTCCCCGTCCCCGACACCGTGGGCAGCCCCGACGGCCACGAGTAACACCAGAAAAATGGTGGGATTCATAATTTGATGCGGAATTAATTTAATATCTCGACGAACTTGTAATTATAATTTTTAGTATCATCATTAGTATCAGCATCTAATATACTATAGGAGTAGCCGTGTGTCTGTGTGTGTGTGTGTGTGTGTGTGTGTGTGTGTGTGTGTGTGTGTGTGTGTGTGTGTGTGTGTGTGTGTGTGTGTGTGTGTGTGTGTGTGTGTGTGTGTGTGTGTGTGTCTGTCTGTCTGTTTTGAGTCTGTAAAACTGTAAATTCAATTTTGATGAGAGTAAGCTCAAAAAATCGCAAATAAATCGTAGGTGGTAAGCGGCTTGGTCCCATGTTGATTGAATAATTTTGAAGGAGGGTTTTGGGCTAAAAACACTTTAGGATTATTAGATTACAGGAAAAACTCTGCGGTAACGTCTTGCCGCATTCCACAAACTCAGTAGACTCATGGACGTTTGTGTGCGTGTGTGAGTGTGTGTGTTGGAATCACAGGAACACAAGATTGGAATCACAGGGAAAAGGGGTTTTACCCCCGGGCACTTGCCCATGAAAAAGGCGCAACAACACGTTTGGGGAGTTTGCAATCACGTTGTCTAATATATATTCCCACTACAAACACAAACATGGGTCCGAAGGGCCACAAGCACTTGTTAATATACTATTGGAGTACCGGTGTTGTGGGGTTTTTTTTTGGGTAGCCGAAACTTTAAATTCAATTTTGGGGAAATAGGCTCAAAAAATCCAAATTTAATCTAGGGGAAAAAGGGTTTGGGTCCCATGTCGTTGAATCTTTTTGAAGGGGGGTTTTGGGAAAAAAACATTTTAGGAGATTAGATTACAGGAAAACACGGTAAGTCTTGCCGCATCCAAAACTCAGTAGACCTGGACTTTTTGTGTGAGGTGTGGTTTTGGAATCACACGGAACACAAAGGGGTGGATCAAACAAAACGGTCAAACCCCGAGGCACTTTACCAGTGACCAACGACACAACAAACGATTGGAGTTTGCAACACATTTTGTCTAATAAGTTACATACAAACACAATAATGGGCCCGGGGGCCCCACAAGCACTTTTTAAAAATACAAAAACTGCAAATTACCCGTAATAGTATAATGCTCTGAAAGACAACCGAATGGCTTTGTGACGAAATCGTTTTTATGAATCTCTCTCTCTCTCCCCTCCTCTCCTCCTCTCGCTCTCTCTTTTTCCTCTCTCTCTCTCTCTCTTCTCTCCCCCCTTTCCTCTCTTCGGGGGGGGGAAAAAGGAGAGAGAGAGAGAGAGAAGAGAGAGAGAGAGAGAGGGGAGAGAGAGAGAGAGAGGAGGAGAGAGAGGAAGAGGGGGCAAAGCGAGCGAGAGAGGAAGAGAGAGAGAGAGGGGAGAGAGAGAGGGGAGAGAGAGAGAGAGAGAGGGGAAGAGAGAAGAAGCGAGAGCGGAGAGAGAGAGAGATCCCCGCGCCTCTCGGCGCGTGGGAACCTCAGATCACCGGGCGGCCCTCAGCACAATTTCGTTGCGGGCTGAGAGACGCCCCCCAAAGCGGACAAACTGGCTGTGGGGGGGAAGACAAAATGGGGGGCCTTAAACGCGCGCGTCAACTCCCGGGAACAACATCCTTACAGGTGACGTGGACCCCCCAAAAAGAACTTCACAAGAAAATTCATCCCCTTCAAAAAAGGTTTATCCCCACCCATACTTCCGGTAAAACCACTCGAGGGGCCAGGTTTTTGGGTAAAATGCAGAGGGGCAGCCGATGAAAAAAGCAGAGCCTGGGGGGACGTTTTCAGACGACCCCCCGACGCACAAAACAAGAAAAGGCACAAAGAAGTTGCGTCAACATGAAAAGGGACAGCGGGGGCCCCCACAACGGTGCAAGATGACTAAATTCAAACTTCGACCGCTTGTGGGTAGAAAGTTTGGGGGACTCCCCTCAAGGAACAGAAAGGCTTTCACCCGATGACCACATTCCCCCCTAAATAAGCTGACGGTTCATCCCCACTCGGAGTGCGAAAGGCTGAGTATGCGGCCCCTTCTCAGGAAGTGACAGTCTCTGACCCTGACGCTTTCCCCCTCGTGGCACGTCTAAACCAACGCGACGCCGACACCATCACCTTAACCACAGAAGAGGTGAGGGAACAGCTGAAAAATGGTGACCCAAAAAGGCCTTGGACAAGACGGGGTTCCCCCCACATCCTTAAGCACGCCCCCGCCCGCTGGCACCCCCCGTCACCGATATTTCCAGTGTTGTCTCAGCACTGGTAAGGGGCCCCCCACGTGGAAGGTGGCAAGAGTACTGCCTTCACAAAAAGGGAAAGAAGACGGAGCCAAAAAAATACAGCCCCAATCCCCCTCCTGTCTGCCCCGGGCAAGAAAAGGGAAAAACCATCATTGCCAGCGGATCTCCTACTTTTACCAAAACCCCGCATCCTCAGTAACAGACGTTCGGCTTCCGCCCAACAGGTCTGCCAACACATCCTTCCCCATGCCACCTTATGGCACCAATCCCTGGACAAGGGCGCGACCTTTCGTCATGCCTTTGGGCATCGCCGGAGCTTTTGATAGGGGCACTAGGGTTTTCAAACCCAATCCCCAGCATGGGAGGACTGGCGGCCTTCTCCACCTCCTTCACGCTACCTGCGGGGAACAGATCCTCAGCGTGGCGGTGAAACAAAACACTCGGAAGAAAAACCCCATTGGGGCTGGTGTCCCACAAGGGAGTTTCTTGACCCCTATTAGGAATGGTTTTTTTTTAACGACCTCCTATGCTCACCCCGGAGGCAGCCTAGCGGGTGATGCCCCTCACATTCCCCCGTGACATACTGACCCCCGCCCATAGCGCCCCCGCAACCCAAATGTTGGAGACCATCACCCCTGGGGGCGACGGGGCGGTGATCTCGCCAGGACAAAACACGGTCATGTGATCTCCCGGGGACATCACCCCCAGCCACCCCCACCACCCATTTTTCTGGACGGGAAGGGGTTTCCCTTTTCAGCCCACGGTCAACATTCTCGGCGTTGAGGTGAAACAGCACCCTCTCCTTCACCAGCCCCCGTCAGGAAGACAGCCTTAAGGCCGCGGGAGGTTGAATGCGTCAGGCGGTCTCCCACCTCCTTACGCTCGGGGGGTCACAACCCTTTATGCGGCCCAAGTCCGCTCCCTCTGGAGTACGCCCCCCCGACTTGGTCATCCCCGCCCCCCCTGTATCTTGTCTTCTAGACAAGGTACAAAACCGGCCCACGGCTCAAAATCCCCCCTGAAAGGGGCACCCAAAATGCAGCTCCCCCCCCCTACAGCCCCCCACAAACACAGGCGAGGGCGTGGGGCCGGCCTGTCGTCACGTACAAAATCCCCCAAGCGGGCCCCCCACCCCGCTATATCCGGCAGCCGTGGGCGCCCTACCCATACTCCACCAGGGCCCCCCAAAAAAGAGGGGGACCCAAAAACTCATTGTTCCCTTTGCCCCGGGGAGAACCTTCTTCCGCTCCTTCCTGCCGCGATACAGAGGCTGTGGAACCGTTTTTAGTGCGACCCCGACTGACATGCACCCGGGCCCCCACCCCAATCTTCAAGGTGCAGGAATGCCGGTGATGCCCCTCTGGACATAATTGTCAACTTATAGACAACTAGTAAAGTGCAGACTAAAGATAGTTATCGGCACCTCCGGGGAATTTTGGCTGAAAATTTTCATCAAATGGGGGGAAAAAAAAAAAAAAAAAAAAAAAAAAAAAAAGGACAAGGAGGCGGAGGGGAAAAGAGGAACTGCAGCAAACAATAACGCTCAAAGTAAAAAAAAACAATTTAATAATAACAATAAAAATAATAATTAAACCGGGCGAAGGGGGGGGAAAGGAGAGAGAGAGAGAGAAGAGAGGAGAGAGGGGGGAAGGAAGGAGAGAAGAGAGGAAGGGGAAAAGAGAGAAGGGGAGGAGAGAGAGAGAGAAGAGAGGGGAAGGGAGGGGAAGAGACACGTGGCAGGGTTATCTTTTGGGGGTGCTATGGTGGGTCTCGCTGCGGCGGTCTGTTTTCCCGCAAACTGTGGTTTTTCAAGTTTTGAACAAGGTTTTTTCATCCTTTGTGCATTGGCTGTGTTCCTCCCTATTGAGGGATGACTTGCTCTTCTTGGGTCTTGGCATTGTTAGTCAAGCTTTGATGAAATTATATTCAATTTTCTCACCACACCTTTAAAGGAAATTTCCCTGTAAAATATGGTAAAACGTTTCCCTAAATGTTGTTTAATATAGCGGTGCATCATTGTCATTATCATTATTATTATCATTATTATCAATATTATTATAATTAGTAGAAGTTTCCCGTAATATGTATGATGTTTATAAAGACAATTAAAGGTGCTTTGTACACGTAATACCGTATTTAAGACACTATTTCTCTCTCTCTCTCTCTCTCTCTCTCTCTCTCTCTCTCTCTCTCTCTCTCTCTCTCTCTCTCTCTCTCTCTCTCTCTCTCTCTCTCTCTCTCTGAATTTGGTTGAAATAGGGACAGAAATGGCGGTGCTTTAGCTGTACGGACGGGCAGACGGACATTCAGTGCATTATTAGTATTTCATTTATTGTTTTTTCTTTGTGTCTGTCTGTCCGTTTAATTGAAAACGCAAGATCTCAGGTCACTTGACTCGCGCTACTGCTTGATTTGGTAGCTATGAGAGAGACCTTCCTTCCCTCCCTCCCTCCCTTTACCTCCATTCCTTTTCCTCCACTTTCTCCCTCCCTTTTCTTTCTCTCCATTCCTTCCCTTCATCCATTATATCATCCATCCCTTCTCATCTTCATCTGTTTACTTTCACTTCCCACCTCCATTTCTCTCTTCTTTTTTTTTCTCTCTCTCTCTCTCTCCTCTTCTCCTCCTCTTCGCTCTCTCTCTCTCTCTCTCTCTC
This sequence comes from Chionoecetes opilio, assembly GCA_016584305.1. Taxonomy (NCBI): domain Eukaryota; kingdom Metazoa; phylum Arthropoda; class Malacostraca; order Decapoda; family Majidae; genus Chionoecetes; species Chionoecetes opilio. The sequence goes on from JACEEZ010020174.1 coordinate 368,200, forward strand.
TCTCTCTCTCTCTCTCTCTCTCTCTCTCTCTCTCTCTCTCTCTCTCTCTCTCTCTCTCTCTCTCTCTTATCTTATCTTATCTTTACGTCTCATAACGTCTTGTCTAATATATTATAGCAGTAGCCGTGTGTCTGTCTGTCTGTTTTGGGTAGCCGAAACTGTAAATTGAATTTTGATGAGGGTAGGCTAAATAAATCGCAAATAAATCGTAGTTGGTAAGTGGCTTAGTCCCATATCGATTGAATACTTTTGAATGGGGTTTTTTGGGTTAAAACTGTGTTGAGCAGCGGTTGTTAGCTATTCAAACTTTGCCAGCGTTCAATTTCTCGAAATTGTATTCGATTCCCGACCGAGCGCCAACCGCTCCTCCGCTACTGCGCTCCTCTGTACTGCTACCGGCCGGCAGGACAGCCGTATTTGCGTTAATATTTGCTTCTGACGGTATAATTGAACTATACAACATTTACTCATATATTATACTTATTATAATATACATTATACTTATATATATACTTATTTATATATTATAAGAATATATATTATATTTCCGAGGCGAAGGCGAAGGCGAGTCCGAAGGCGCCACGATCACGATCAATTTACGCTGTAAAGCGCTTCAACCGAGCAGCCGAGGCGATGACTTCTACCTGCCTCGCGTACCCATCATCACGCAGGCAGCGTCTGGCACTGGATTCCGCATGCAGCGTCTGCAATTTCCCATCCGTGTTGCATTTGCCATGACGATCAACAAGTGCCAGAGCCAAACCAAGAGCTACGTGGGAGTCTACTTGCCTACACCCGTGTCCACGCACGACCAACTCTACGTCAGCCTGGCAAGGGTTGGCTGTGCAGCCTGTGCTGATGCCGTTGAAGTGTTGGCGCCCCGTGGAATCACACGGAACATGGTCTATCCCGAGTCACTTTGACCAGTGACCAACGACAGCAACAACACGATTGGAGTTTGCACTCACATTGTTGTCTAATATATACTACTACTACAAACATCAATACATGGATCCGAAGGGCCCACACGCACTTGTTGTTTACTAAAAGGAATTATTGTGTTTGGCTTACAGTCATCTCTTTAATGACTTATTCTTATAAACACTGTATTGTATTTATTGATATTATTGTTGTTATTGTTACCACCATCACTATTATTATTATTATTATGATTATGATGATTTATTATTATTATTATTATTATTATTATTATTATTATTATTATTATTATTGTTATTCCTGTCTAACAAACTTTTTTCTCTCCCCTGCAGAAGACGTAAAGAAACGGGGTAGAATACCAAGGATTTTGGGGGTATAGGTGGGCCCCCTTTTAAAACCCCGTCACCGTATACTACTAACCCCCCATCAAAA
>JACEEZ010020176.1:7500-12500 GCA_016584305.1 Chionoecetes opilio
AAGTCGAGTTTTTTACTTTTTTTTAAACTTTTGCTTCATCCATTCCTCCTTTCCCTCTTTCACCCATTCCTCTTCCCTTTCACTCTTCTATTTCCTTCCTCTTCCAGGGTTTTTCCCTTTATTTTTTGCCCTTTCCCTCTTTTTTTTCTCCCATTTTATATTCACATCCATCTTCTTTTACCCTCCCCCTCCACTTTCTATTTTTTTGTTATTATTTTTCCATCCTTTTTTTATTTTTTTTTTTATTTCCCCCCTTTAAATACCTTTACTCCTTTCCTACCCTTGTTTCTCCTACCCTGGCTCCCCCTCCCTCCCCCTCCTACCCCTCCTCACCTCTCCTCCCTCCCCTCTTTGGCGATGGTTTTCAAATCGTAAAAAACGGGGTAGTAATAAAGGCGGGGATCTGAGGGTTTAGATGTTACTATAAAAAATATAGGGGGGGCCTTAGGGTCAGTTTTGGGTCCTATTTTTTTTTTCTGATATTCAGGATTGGGATGTGGATTGTATCAAAAATATCGAAATTTGCAGATGACAAAAAATTGGAGGTAAAGCATATCTAAAGAAAACTGAAAAAACCCATACAAGGTTCTCGACAAATACAGTTTAGAGGATATAGGGGCTTTTAAAAATTCAATTCCAAAAAATGTAAAGTAAGAATAGGCAACGTAACCTCAAAATAACAAAAATTTGAAAAAATAAATCGTTAACTGAAGTACTCAGGAAAAGGTTTTTAGGGTACATAGTAATGATCTAAAAAACCAGTCAAAAGCCTGGTGATTAAAAAGGCGAATATGTGTTGGGTTTCATCAAAGCAATTTTAAACATAAAACCCCCCGAAAGTAATGACACGTTTTATACATTCTTTTTTTAGGCCACACTTAGAAATGCGTTCAATTCGGGTCCCCTGGTGTCTTTTTTTATGATTTATGTATTCCTCTCCTCCCCTTTCCCCTTTTGTTTTACTCCTAATTTTTTTGCTTTCCTGTCCCCCCCTCTCCTCCTCCCCCCCTTATCTTCCTCCCCTTCCTCCCCCTCCTCCCCTCCCTCCTCCTCCCCCTTCCCCTCCTCCTCCTCTCCCCTCCTCCTCACACCCACACGATAGCCCCGAGTTAACGGTTACCACATACTCTGGACCTGTACGGGCTGTGTTCAGTTAGGGTCCTGACAGTTAGTGACCCCCCATGGGGGGTTTTAAAGGGACCCGGGGGCATGCTGCAGGAGGCATTTAAATGTACGGCGTCCTACATGGAAAGTATACCAATCCCCCGGGATTGAACGGAGGGGGGCCTGATTGATGCTGCCTCCCCAAAAAAGCGCCAGGCAAGGCGCCCAAAACCCCTTAAAACCCCCAACGTGTTCCACCATTACAAAAACAAAAAGACCCATTATCAAGCACTAAAACCCCCCCCACAAACTAGTGTAGTTTGCCATAGATTACAGCTTTCAACTTTCCCACAAAAATTTCCTGCAGTTTTTTTATTGCATGGTATCATCTTTTCCGGCCAGCTTCGGCTGGAGGGGTGGGTGGGGGAGGAGGAGCCTTTACTTCTATCCTTCTCTTTTATATTTTTAGTGTAGTATAGTTAAAGCAAACAGTTTTGTAAGGGCCCCATCGGGTTGCGTTTTTGTTTCCTTGTATTCCTTTTTATTCCTCTCCTCCCGGAAACCAATAAACCGAAAGGTTCTTTCAAAACGTTTGAAGTAAGAAAAACGCAAAAAAAGTATTGGGCCCCTGAAAAGATAAGGGAAAAACATCTTGGAAATGATAATAAGAGTTTGGGGTTCGTACTTAATGATTTCTTTTAAGCGGGATTTTTTAAGAAGACGAAGCTCCATTACCCGAAAACCCGTAAAATGTATGCTGGACTCGAAAGTGATAGTTGGTTAGGGGAATAAAACATAGCGAAATATCAAAGTATTTGCAGAAATTGACCGGATAAAACGGGGGGGTGGACGAAATCTCGCCCCGGATCTTTGCGAATGCACAGTAACTTTCGTCCCATTAAAGATTATTTTCAATAAATAGCTAATGGACAAAAAAGTTTCCCAGTATGTGGAAATAGCTTGTTCACCCATACAAGGGAAAGGGGGAGTAAGAGCCTCGCAAGTAATTATCGCCCAATTTAGTTAAAGTCTGAGATTTTTAAAAATTTTGGGGAAAAAATTGCGGGAAAAATAGTGTTTTTCTTGAGAAAAAAACAATACAAACTCCCCGCAGGGTTTTGAAATATGAGATCCTGCTTAACAAAAATTTTCGTTTATAAATGTCATTTTTTCAAAATGGGGCGTAAAATTCTCGGATAAATATACCGATTTTCAGAAAGCCCTTTGATACAGTTCCAATAACGATTTGACCCAAACTAAGGGGACAGACTTAGGAGAGCAATTTGTTCAGGATTGGCGATTTGGGTTTCAAATCGTAAACAAGGGTAGTAAAAATGGGGGCATTTTATTTGGGTTTGATGTTTTGTGGGGGGTCCAGTTCGGTTTGGGTCCCACCTTTTTTTGATATTATCAAAGATCGGAGCGGGGGCTTTTATTTAAAAAAATCGAAATTTGCAATACACCAAATTAGGCGGTTTAAAACCTTATAGGAAAACTGCGAAAACTACAAGTGATTCGACAAATATCGATCGGAGGTAAATGGCTAAAAATTCAATTTCCAAAATGAAAAAATAATGCATATAGAAAAGATAACCTCAAAAAAACTACAAATGCAAAAAAAATCGTTAATGAAGTAATCAGGAAAAGGATTTAGGTGTATCATCGTAACGTCTTAAAAAACCCGTCCCCATTGCCTAAATGCCAGTAAAAAAGGGGAAAAGAGTGGGGCTTTTACACGCAACTTTGAAAATAAAATCCGAAAAAGTTTAAAATTTTTGGGGCAAAAAACCCCAATTANAAATTTGGGGGGGAAATAGAGAAAATTAAATTTGTGGCGGTAGTAGTGTATGGAAAGTAAAACAAAAAAAATATTTAATATTTTGGCGGGGGGGAGGGAAAAAAAAATTTTTTTTGGTGGAAATTTTAAATTAGATTACCTTATGACATCTTATCTATTTCTTTTGCGGTTCCTGAACCCTTCTGAAACGACCGTTGTCCCCAATGCTCCCTGGTCATCATGGTCCCTCACCCCTTTTCCCCCCTTCAGGGGCTGTACCGTACGATCACGCAGCACCAGCTCCCGTACTCCCCCGCGCGAAAGTCACCGGGGACCCTCGCCGTGGCAAAAACTGCTCCCTCTGAGTCACAGCACAGCCGTAAAAAGGAATACAAAAAACAAACAGCAACAGACCTGGTTTTTACAAGGCTTTTTTCTTTAACTACCTACCACTACTAATAAAAGAAGGAAGAAAGTAAAGGCTCCTCCCCACCCACCTCCCCCACCGAAGCTGGCCGGAAAAAAGTGTACCATGCATTAAGAAAAACTGCAGGGAATTTGTGAGGAAATTTTTAAAAGCGTAATCTATGGCAAACTACTACTATTTTTTGTGGGGTAGGTTTATGCTTGATAGATATTCATTTATTGTGTTTTGTATGGTGTGAAACAGGTGGGGGTTAAAAGGGGGGTGCGGCAGCCTTGCCGGCGTTTTTTGGGGAGGCAGCAGTCAATCGGGCCCCGCTCCGTTAAAACCCCTGGGGATTGTGTACTTTCCATGTAGGACCCGTACACTTCAATCCCCTCCTCAGCAGTGACCCCTGGTACCTTAAACCCCGAGGTGGTCACAAACTGTAAACCCCTAACTGAACCCAGCTCGTCGCAGTCGAGAGTAGTTGGTAACCGTTAACTCGGGGCTATCTGTGTGTGTTATGAGGTCAAATGTTTTGGTGTGGCTCATTTGGGATTTCGGGGTGGTGCGGCACCCCTTGCCGGGCGGTTTCTTGGGAGGCAGCTAAATCAGGCCCACTCCTTAAAATCCCTGCGGATTTGCTTTTCCCAATAGGACCCCCGTGCCTTCATCCCCCCTGCGCAGTGACCCCTGGTTTTAAAAACCCGATGGGGGTCCAAACGCGGGCCCTTACTGAACCCAGCCGTCACGGGTCAAAAATTGTAGTATGACCTTTCTCGGGGGTGTCTGGACGTTGGGGGGGTTTGTGTAACGCCTCGCATCATTTTCGGAAGAAGTAAGTTTCAGAGGCCCGCGAGATAAATTTATTATTCCCAGATAACATAAAACCGGGATTTTATAGAATATTTATCGAGGCGATTTTTAATGATTTTATTGATTTGAGTTACTACTCTGCGCAGCCCATTCCCTACGTTTTTTCAAAACGTTTGTGAAAAAGTCTTTGCTTCGTTCGTTACAAACCGTTTTTCCTGCTTATTTTAAAACCGTTGTTTTTTAGTTGACTTGACCGGGCTAGCGTGAAAAAATTTTCTGGACTAGTTCGTAAATCCCTTGAAGATTTTAAAGACTTTTTGATGGGTCACCTCCTATCCTTCGTTTTTGTTATGGGAATAAGTTAAGTTCTTTTAGCCATTTTCGTACGTTTATTTCGCAAACTAGGTATCATTTTGGGTTTCTCTGCGCTGTATTTTTTTTAGTTTATCTATGTCCTTTTCATAATAAAAGGGGCCAAACTGCCACAGTATTCTAGATGGGGGCAACAAGCGGTTGAAAGAGTGCGTAAAATTTTTTAGATTTGAAAATGAAAGTTCGCCCAAAAAAGCCAACCAAATTTATTTTCATTTTTTACTCCCCTATAATTTGGTTTTCGGTTTTTGATCTTTTGGGTTATAACGCCTAAATCTTTTTTTTTATCAAAAATTGTTAGTTTGGAAAACGTTCTCCGTAAATTTTTGAGGGTTTTTTTTACCCATATGTTACATGACATTTGTCCCCTTTTAATTCATTTGCCATGTTTTTGACCTTTTGTTCTGTTTTTAAATCGTTTTGATGGTTTGGGGGCTTAGATTTCTTAGAGGGATGTTTGTATTTCATGGGCCAATGGTCCCTGGTGTCTGTTATTCCCATGTAATCCTAGTAAAATCCTCCCCT
>JACEEZ010020176.1:17500-25399 GCA_016584305.1 Chionoecetes opilio
TAAAAACCTATATACACGATCAACCCAAAACGCCACTAAAGATGCGGTTTGGGATGCAGAAAATTTTAAGTGAAAGTATTCGGTACCCTTCCTTCCATAAAGCTTGAATTACACCACTCACACTTCAAATACTAATACCCGGGAAAATACTTAAAAATTTATTTCAAAGATTCCCAAAAATACTCAGAAACACTTAAAATACTATAAAACAGCAAAAAAGAGGTGTACTGCATTTCATGACTTACCCCTTTCAAGTGTTTTTTCAACACTGCACAATGTCCCCCGTTTCTACATATTAGGGGTTTGTCATGCTGTAAATTTATGCTGCATTTAGCATATTCTTGCGCTTTAAAATAGAGTGAATTTAGAGATATTTAAGTTAAAATCCCATAAAGTCCTACCAATTTTTTGGGTTTGTGTTAACGCAAAAAAATACCGATTTTGACGTATTTTGGGGTTTTTCAAATGATCCAAAAATCCCCCTCCTCCTTCTTTTCCTTTACCCTTTGGTGGTTAAAAAAAAAAAAACCCTACTATTCTTCCTCCGCCCCGGGATAGGGGAAAAGAGCATCGAGGGAGCCCCAGGACGAGTTCGATTTCAGCAGAGTGGCCCGGGAAGGGCGAGGCGCGGGGGCTTGGGTCTAGGGAGGTTTTGTGCAAGGAGGAGGGGAGGAAAGGAGGAGAAGGAGGGGACCCAAAAGCTTACATAGGAATAACAACCCGGAGACCTATTGGCCCCTGACGGGGTTTGCAAAATACTACTACTAACTATCAACTACTTTGTAAAAAAAAACATTTTGAAAATTTACCATGTCCCTAAAGAGGATAGGAACAGGGAAAGTTTCGTAGTGCGAATGATAGAATGAAAATTACTAATAAACTCCCCTACCACTAAAACATCGTACGGGGGACTAGAACGAATTCGCCTATAATCCCCTTTTACTTTACACTGCCGTAAAGTCTTTTTTTGAATGTATTATTGTGCGGGCTCCGAAAAAATTTTGCTGGTAACTTGTTCTCGATAAAACGACCTAACATTGAAAAAATTTTTTACGGAGATCGTTGTGCAACGTTGCCCTTTTATTTTTAAACTATTTTTTTTGTTGACTTGATTTGAAGCTCGAATAGGTTCTCTTGTTTAAAAAAACATAAAAACCTATAATCTTAAAGGTTTCTATAAAGTCCCCACGGTTCTACGATCCTTTAAGGAAAACATATTAATTTTCCCATCTCTCTTCATAAGATGAATTTCGCGGGGATGGAATTTGTTGGTTGCTCTTCTTTCACTGTTTCCCAAACTTGGTTTGATCTTTTACAAAACAGGGCGACCAAATTGAACGGCATTTTCCAAGGGGGCCCAAACCGGCGGTAAAGTGTTTATTTACGGATTTTTTATTTCAAGTTACGTTTAAAAAAAGCCAACATCATATTTGCCTTTTTACGGGCAGCTAGCAATCGGAGGGTTTTTCCCGATATTACTGATGAAAACCCCTAATCCTTTTCCGCTGTACTTCATTAACGTTTTATTTTGCATTTGTAGTTATATTTGGGGGTTATCGTTGCCTATATCATTACTTTAATATCGAATTAAAATTTTAAAAGCCTTTTATCACCCCAATCTGATATTTTGTCGGATCACTTTGAGGGTTTCGCTTTTTTCTCAGTATTTTTCCCGCCTAATTTGGTGTCATCTGAAAATTTCCCCAATTTTGATAAAAGTCCGAGTCTAGACGGTTATATCAGAAAAAGTAGCCCCAAAGACCGAGCCTGGGCCCCCACTAGAAAATTTTAAAAAATCAGATGCCTCGCATTTTTTCTACCCGTTTTTGTTTTTGAAAGCCAATCGCCACCCTAAACATAATTGCTCCCTAAGCCATGGCCTTAGTTTGGGTCAACAGTCGTTTATGGGGAATGATCGAAGGCTTTTTTAAAAAACAAGGTATATTAACCGAGGAATTTTAGCGTCCCAGTTGAAGAAAGACTTAAAAAACCGTAGGTTTGTAAGCGGACCCTTTTTATTTCGAAATCCTGTGGAGTTTTGATTGATTTTTTATCGAAAAAACACATTTATCCCGCAATTTTTTCAAAAATTTTTTTCAATCACGGACGTTAGACTAATTGGGCGATATTTCTTGCGAGGCTCTTATCTCTTTTTTGAATATCGGTGTAAAATTAGCTAATTTTTTCCCCATACTAGGAAAATCTTTGTCCCTTAGCGATTTACTAAATAAATCTTTAAAGGGAGCGAAAATTGACTGTGAATTGCGAAGTATCGCGGCAGATTTGTCCACCCCCATGGATTTTGTGGGTCATTTCAGCAAAAACTTTGATATTTTCGTCTACTGTTTTTTTCCCTTTTCCAGTTATCCCTTTCGGTCCCCATACATGTTTATGGGTTCTGGTAATGGGTTTTTATCTTCATTTAAAAATACCGCATTAAAATATTCATTTAGTACGAACGCCATACTCTTATATCATTTTCCAAAAATATTATTATTATTTTCAGTGGCCCAATACTTGTTTTTTTTACGTTTTTCTTTCTTCGAACGTATTGAAAAAACCTTTTCGGGGTTTTATTTGGATTATTTTTCAAATTTTTTTTCATACTCACGCTTTTTAAAACTTAATTAGTCCTTTGCGCGCGTTTTTTGTCATTGTATTCTCAAGAATCGCAGTCTGCTTTGATCGTTTTAAACTTTTTACGCCGGCGCTTTCTGCCAAGATTTTTGGGAAATCATTATTCATCAACTGGGGTTTTTGTTATTGAAAAGTTTCTTACCATGGAACATGTTTTTTTCCCCCCACCGATTGGATTTATTTGTGAATACATTACACATGTTTTCGGGGTTTTACCTTTAGTAGGTCAAACCATTCAAATTTGCTTTTGTACCCTGCGATCTTCTGAAACGCTTTTTATAATTTGGGATAGTACCCCCTTTTTTGTGGTGTACATTGCAATTTATGCCGCATCTGAAAAAGCCTGTGATCACTGTTTGTCAAATTTTACCTATATCGCAGTAAACAATCAGTCTGTCGGGAGTAAAACTAAAACTAGGAAAATTTATCCTGTAGGCTCACGGACCACCTGATTTAAATAATTTTGTTCCCCATATCAAACAAACCCCAAAACCTTTTTATGACAAAATTATTATCCAGTTTATACGGGTAGGTTAAAATCTCCAAAAAGTTGTTCGTTTTATGTTCACAAATGAATTTATCTCGTCATACCGGGACAAACTGCTTTCGCATTTGATTTGGGGGACAAATTTCCCCAAAAGTTGGAATTTTCCCTTTTGCTTTAAACTTTTGGGAGACTGAGTCCCTAAAATCTTTGTTTTTTCTCTATCGATTTTGATTTCTTGCAATTTTCTTTAATGTAAAGAATGACCCTCCACCTGCTTTATGCTCGACAATTTTTGGGAAAGTCGTATAGCCTGGAAAGGCTATTTCATAATAAATGTTTACTTTTGTGTTGAACCAATCCGTGTACTGACGATATTGGCGTTTTGGCAAAAAAGTAGCTAATAATTCGTTAGCTTTAAAAAATGCTTTGGCATTTGTGTAGAATTTAAATTTTCCCTTTATAGTTTTGGTAACCTTGGTGAGGGTTTTTTCCCGGGAGGGCGTTTTCGGGGCCCTGTTAAGGGGCTTTACTAAGTTACTTGATTGTATTTTTCGGAAAAGGGACTGACCCGGAGGGGGAGGTGGAGGAGGGGGGGAGGGGGAGGAGGAGGGGGAAGGGGGGGTAGGAAAAAGGGAAAGAAAAAGGGGGGAAAAAAAACTGGAGTGAGGTAGGGAATGAGAGGAAGGAGGGCGGGGAAATCGAGAGGAGGGCCGAAGTGAGAAAAATGATGGAAGGCAAGAATTTGTCCGACCCTGAAGGAAAAATTTTTACCCGAAAAAAAAGGGAAAAAGGTGAACGGACGGACGTGGAAAATCTTTTAAAAAAAATTTTTGGGAAAAATGAAACATTTCTTCCAAAATTGAAGCGTGCCAAATCTAAGGAAAAAAATGGACTATTAAAAAAAAGGTTGGAAGAAGGGCAAGGTAGACGATGAAAGGAGGAAATGGAATGCAATTAATAGAGGAAACGAAGGAAAGAAAAATGACAAAACGGGGACAACTCGTCCTTTACGTCCATATAAAAGGGGAGGTGGAGGAGGAAGAGGAACCCGCATTCTTGGGGAGTTGGGACGGATGGTTAGCTCTCCGATGGCTTCTCGGTGACCCAAGTTTGATCCCGAAGAAACCAAACCTTTCTGCACCGTCGAGTGCCTAAGAACACCCACGTCCCGTCCATCAAATCTACCCTTGTTGCGAGTGCATCGGAGGATCAGGGGGGGCATGGCCTCTAATCAAGGCGTCACTATAAAAAACCTGCCCGCCCCCACGGGGGAACCAACCTAAACCCCCCGTGATCTCAAAAATACCATCCGTCCCTGGATCACCACTGCATACAGGCGCTATATGCACAAATTATAAAAAAAAAAAAAAAAAGTGCCGCGTCAAACTCGGCCTAAAAAATTTTTGCAAAAGTCTCGCGTCACGCAAGGGAAAAGATGAACGCCGAGAACAGACAGAAAAAACTTTGAATGAATTACAACTTTTTAAAAAATGATCGGAAGGAAGAGTTCATTCAGAAAAATAAAGAGAAGACCCGTTAAGAGAAAAGGGGTGGAAAAAAAAACGGAATGGTAAAAAAAAAAGAATGAGAGTTGGAGCAGAAAGGGAAAAAGGATAAAAGGGGGAAAAGGGAGGAAAAAAAAAAGGGAAAATAATTTGCATTAGAGAATACAACATTGTAGATGGTTTTGGAATGCATGGGTGGAAATTTTAAGGGGAAAACGAAAGCGGGAGACAGGGTTTTAAGATTGTCTCCTTCAACCTTTTCAACCCCCTTTATCCCTTTCCCTACCTCTCGTTCTTTCCTATTCCCCCACTCTTTCCTTTTTCATCCCACGCCTTTTTCGCCTTTAACTTTCTCTCTTCTATATGCCTCAATCCCTTTCCCTTTCCCCTTCCGCCCCGTGACCCTTTATTCCTTTCCTCCCCCGTCCCAAACCCCTTTTACCATTTTTTCTCTTTTAACCATTTTCTCTGTCAAACATTCCAATTTTCCCCCCCTTTTTACACCTTTATCCCCTTGGTGTCCCCTCACCTCACGCCCCTTCGCCATGACCCCCGAGGCAAATCCCCCGGGTCAGGGGTCGGGCAAAACATATGGCTTTTGGGGTTTTTCAGACTGGGGCCCTTCTGGGTAATATTTTTGGCCTTCGAAGAGCCTCTGTTCTGCTCAACGCCGTTCAGGAAATGTAGAGGAGACGTATAAGACGCGTGTGTGTGTGTGTCTATTGGTAGTTAGAGTATAAGAGATGGGGAAGGAATAGTTTTGTGTGTTACGTGCATGATGGAACTTTCTATCAATTTCCTGCGTTGTGAGGGCAAAGGGTGTTGGTGATTCCCTCGCAACGACAGACCCGCGCCCAGGAGACTTGAGGGACGGTCGTATTTTTCGCCCTTACTTTCACCCGTTTCTATTAGTCTTTTGTTTGTTTCGGATTCATAGAGAGTGTGCCGTGTGGATTTTTTATACGTAGTTGTGGTGAAGTAAAATAATGTGTTCTCGATGATTCCTGTACCAATTATTTTTAGGATTGTCCACTTTCTCTCTCTGTTCTCTGTCTCTGTCTCTGTTTTTGTTTTGTTCTTTTTTCTCTCTTCTCTCTCTCACTTTCTCTCTCTCCTCTTCTCTCGTCTCTTCTCTCTCTCTCAGTATCATCTTCTACGTCATCTCTCTCTCTCTCGTCTCCTCTTCTCCTATCTCTATCCTCCTCTCTCTCTCTTCTCTCTCTCTCTCTCTCTCATCTTCTCTCTCTCTCTCTCACTCTTCTCTCTCCTCTTTTCTCTCATCTCTCTCTCTCTTCTCTCTCTCTCCCTCTCTCTCCTCTCTCTCTCTCCTTCTCTTCTCCCTCTCTCTCCTCTCTCTCTCTCTCTTCTGGCTGTCTGTCCTGTCGGTCTGTCTGTCTGTCTGTCGTCTGTCTGTCTGTCTCTGTTTGTCTGTCTACTGTTTGTCTGTTCGTCTGTCTCTCTGTCCCTCCCTGTCTGTCTGTCTTGTCTGTCTCTCTTCTCTTTCTCTCTCTCTCTCATTAATGTTTTTAACGTAAGAGCTCCATTACTACAGTTTTGGATATATTGCAGCTTCTGTATTCTACATGTAATTACCTGTTGCTCTTTACTTTGCCGACAAATGTTCCGGATTAACATTATGAATTGTAAAGAAAACAAACAAGTAACGAGTTTCACTTCTTTACCCGATGGTATGTTTTTGTTTGTCGGTTCACACACTTTTTTTGTGTGTCAAAATTTCTAAGAATTCTCCTAATATGATTCACTAAATGTTAGCATTGAAAAATGGAAAAATGTTGCTAATGAAAAATCAAAATGACTTTGCTCATGTTAGAATTTAGTCACTTTCTTTTTGCATCATGTCTGCGTTGACGCTGTTTTCATCTGCTTCAATCCAGTCATGTGGAAAGGAGGATTTCTAGGAGAGTCAATTTGTTACAGATGAAAACAAAAAAAATCATATATACATAGGCTACTATCGATGTATCCATTTATCTAGAAGCATCTGTATCCATCTACGTGTAGCCTTTACCCAATCTATCTGTCCCCAGATACATATCAGACTGTGACGCGAGTACAAGGTGGCCTCACTGCCCTCTATTGACATATCATAAAGATGAAGCACAGACGCGTTCTCAGAAGAGATCACAGGAACCACCCGGACCCTGCCCTGTGTGCCCCTGGACGTCACACACAACGCCTCCGCGGCGCCCTGAACGGACCCGGACCAAACAGGACGCAACATGACGCCACAAAGACATAAGAAAAAACCTGCAGAAGAAAAAAAGGGCTGATGAGGATTAAGGGAGTTGTGATGAAGAGATATCGTGAGTTTGACGGGAAGAATATTAGGAAGCAAAGCGAGAGGAAGGGAAAAGGGGAACGTACATGGGTGGAACAGTAAGACAGACTGGTGGATGCTATTCAGGTGGCGGCCATGCTGAGAATAACAAGGGAGAGGGAGACGTGGCATTGCAGGGTCGCCAACGCCTGCAGGGGCGCGGCACTGCGGTAAGATGGGAAAGATGAGATACTTGGATCCTAACTATCTAGATAATTTGCATTCTTATTATAAAAAAGGCTAAGTTCTAAAAGGTTACTATTCTTTTACTGTCATTTTATTCTTATAGGAAATCATTCTTTTACTGTCTTCTATATAGGGATTGGCTACTAAGCGGGCATTTTAGTACTTTTATTTTTTGCCCATGACCAGTTCTTTGTGATGTAAAAAAAAAAAAATCGCACGTACTAACAGCGAGGTTATTGACCACACGAATTGTCACCACGCCAGAATGGACTCAAGCAGCCGTGGTGAGGCAAGGTGAGGTGGGTTTCGAGGAGCAGCCTGACGAAAAATACACGAGGAAATAAAGAAGGAACTTTTATCTCCTTTAGTATACGTGGCTACGCGATGAAAGGGAGAAACGTTAATCTGATACCTTAGATTCAACAATATAATTCCCTTAAAAACCTGGTACTGGTGTCCTGGTAGTTCAGGCCATCTAAATCGATGGTTGTGGGGGAGGAGTATCTAGTACCCCTGAGACATAGGAGGGCAGACCTGAGCAGGGAGAAGGAGAGACGGCACCTCATCCAGGCTCACGCCACTCACGTGGCTCCTTGGCTGGTGCTTCTTTTCTGCCATTACATCTGCTAGTCTTGAATAGAAGCACTTGGCCTTTGGGCCCATCCCGCCTGACGTAGTGAAAACCAGGGGTGTGAGCGCCGTGGTCGACATTTCCGATCCTATCTCCATAACTCCTGTTTTTTGCC
>JACEEZ010020178.1:0-87500 GCA_016584305.1 Chionoecetes opilio
ATTTTGGGTTTGTTGAAAATTACGTATTTTTGCTACCAAGTTAAAAAACATTAATGGTTACTCGAAGCGAGTTGAAATAATTTATGGCATTAAAATTAATTTACATTACATTTGTATTTTTTTTATATTAAATGTGTTTAGTTAAGCATCTTGTGTTGTAGGCTTTACATCACACTGAAACTCACAAATACCCAAAATTTGGTGCTGTAGCAAATGGGTTTCTGGCAAACCCCCTCTGTAGCCAAAAAATTCCCGATAACGGAAAGGGGGTTGACTGAATTATTCCGTTATACAGAAAACTCTCTCTAATTTCCGAAACCAGTTATGATTTGAACTTTCGGATAATTTCAAACCTGTTTTCAGGCCATGGTTCAAATTTTTTCAAAAAATGTTCCAACTTTTCCATAATCAGAACTGACAATTCGAATTTTCTGAGTTTTTTGGCAGCATCTTCCACCTCCTCTGTGCCATCCACTTTCGTCAGCCCCTCACATCCCCTCCAACACATTAAGCCACCAAGCACTGAAGACCTTACCTTCAAATCTCCGAGTGACACCTGCCGGGGCACTGCCGTTTGAATAGCATGGTCAACCCCCCCCCCCCACCCAGCACTCTCTCTACTGAACGATACTGAAACGTTCACAATTTACATGCTACCCAAGATAGCAGCTTGCCGAAAATTCATCTCTGTTACTAATTCTTATTGTTGAAGAATAACTTGCTGATGCCCTGTATTTAATGCAGCAGAAAAGTTAAGCCAGCAGGAAAATAAAATATTTAAGGAGGCAAGAAAGAGGTGACAGAAGAGCAGAAGTTTCTTTTCCCTTTGTTTCCCATACTCTTTATTGTGGCACGAGCTGGGCAAACTCAGTAGCGATCCGCCTCCCAGCTGAGCTGTAGTGCGGGGATAGCTTGCACTATGCATACTGTATGTCTACGTCACCCCCCGTGGCCTCCCTGTGTACCTGTGGCGAGTTGCATTACTTAATGCAGCCCTTGCCTGAAGACGCTATCAGTGACGCCTGAGTGCTCAGTGTAGTACAGTAGTACTGCATTTCTAGACTTCAGCAGAGGGTGGGGCGAGAGCGATACTTAGTGCGATACTGCGATCTATCGCACCGCCAAAATAGTATCGCAGTATCGCATAAGACTTCAAAGTAGCGGAGTACAGTGTACCTTGGCCTTACGAGTTTAATTAAGTTCATTGATGAGCTCGTAACTCAATTTTGCTCGTATATCAAATAATTTTTCCCCCCATTGAAATTATAATTGAAATACCATTAATCCATTCCAGCCCCCAAAAAAACACCCCCAATTTTTTTTTTACTGTACCTATATGACTGGACTGCACTCACCCTCCACCATTTGCATTCCAGTTTTAACTCTTAGTGGGTGGAAACTGCGTAAACGTACTGATCACCCGCCATTTGCATTCGCCTGTGTGAAGCCCCATACAAACCAACAAACAAAGAGGAGATGCTTCCACGGCGGGATGTTAACCAGGTGAAAAGTTGGAAAACCGATTGGGGACGCAGGGTTGCTGGGGTGGATGTTGTGGCGTTTTCGGCTTGCGCCCCCAAACTAGCGGGCGGGCGGATCTTGAAAAGCTCGAGTCTAAAAAACTCGGAGAATTTTGGGGCTTTCCGCAAAACCTTCAAAGCAAAAAAAATCGGGGAAACCGAGCGGGGACTGCTGCGTAAACTCGGGGAAAAAAAAAACTCGTAAAGTTTTTGGGGGCCAATTCGTGAAATCAAGGTACCAGTGGTCAATAAGTATCGGGCAAAACTTCAATAAAGTATCGCTTAAAAAATTTTTACCCGCGCCCCAAATCCACACCACTTTAAAAACCAAAAAGGGGGGGGGGACGGGAACCTTTTTATTTTTAAAAATAAAAAATTTCAGTTTAAAAAACATATTTATATATTAACAAATGTTTTTAATGTTGCCTCCCTTTAAACTGTAGTTTAAGTTAAAAAAAAAAAAGATTTTTTTTTTTGGGCTAATTACCAGGTTGTGTTTTCTTAAGGTTAGCACAAAGTATGCAAAAGCAAAAATTTTTTTGGTATTTCGCAATATCGCTGCGCTACTATCGTTTTCTAGAAAAAAAAAAGTATCGGTAAGCGGAGTATCGCCCAGTAATTCCGCGTATCGTTTTAAGAAAATCGAAAAAAAAGTAGCGAATAAAAACAGGATTCGAGTTATGCAAAACACTAGGGCGGGGAAAAAAGTATTGGCGAGTAATCGTTATTCGCACATTTACAAAAAAAAAAAAAAAAAAAAAAAAAACAGGATCGCGCCCACCTCTGGAACTCAGTTATTTTTAAAGCCATGTTTTTTGGTGGGGAGTACAAGTTAATTTACAATCTTGTTTTTGGCTGTTTGGGATGTTTGAGTGAGGTTCCTTATTGTTGGTGGTGGGCGGGCCCAGAGGTAAAAACCATTGGATAAATTCAGGGGGGACAATTTTGGCTAATTCGGAACCCCAGGGCCCTCCCCAAATTAAGATTCAAAATATTTATAGAGGGTTTTGACTGGAAGGAGGTTTTTCCCCACTATATTAAAAAAAAAAAAAAAACAAAAAGTTTTTTTTTTACATTCTCATTTAAGTATTTCAATGGATTTTTTTTCAAAACATATGGGCAAGATACGGGGAAAGGTAATCCCAAGAATGCTGGATAAGAAAAGGGAAGTTTCCCCAACTGGTAGTTATTAATTTTATTTGTCTAAATGAAACATAGTGTTTTATATTAAATTATCATAAACCTTTATTTTTTGTTCACTTAAAAGTCTGTTCAAGTTAACGGTCACGGGTTTTCAGGAATGGTTAAAAAAAACCACAAGTTTTAAAGTGAGGTTTCAAAACTGTACAACAAAAATTAAGGGAATAACTTAGTTTAGTACTAAAAAATTATGTGGGGTCAGGGCTTGGAAGGAAAAAAAAGTTGGCCTTTTTTTTAGGTCTTTTGTTCATTCAAAAACCATTATGCTGTAAGTTTCCTTCAATAAACCAATAAAAAAAGTAATGATAAAGTTGTTTTATAAAAAATGCAAAAAATGGGGGAAAGGGCATAGGGCTAAAACAAATGACTTAGGGGGGGGGATAAAAAGCGTTTTCATCCCCATGTAAGGCCTCGAGCAAAGGAAGGAGCCGGGGGGCAGGTGTTTTCTGCTTATAAGGAGGGGAGGGACATTAATAGATTTTATTTGCACTATCATGGTCATTCCTTTCTCAATTGGGGCTGGCTGCGTGCACAGGCAGGGTGGGGTGAACGACGTAAGATATTTTTTTACGTTTTTGGGAGGAGAAAGGCTTTTTTCCCAAGTATCAGGGCGGGGCGGGGTAAAATGCTGACACAAAAAGTTGTGGGTTATTAATTTCTTTTTTCTTACGGATTATGAGGGATATTTGGTTAGTGCCAAAAAGACATGATAAAAAAACAAAACTGGGACTTCACTAGAAAGTGGAAAGATAAGTGTTTGAGGGTATGCACTAGTTAGGGCTGCAGAGAAAATTAAAAACACATAGTTTGACGCTTTGTGTGTGCTTTTTTACGCCTGTTTTGGAATATGTGTGATAACGTCTTCGTGATGGGCCAGTGAGGGAAAACCAAAACCAGCTATTTTTTTTGGTAAACAAAAACCTGTTTATTTTCCTGATAGAATTATACTTCGCCAAAAACCACAATCAGTGTATTTTTAGAAGTTTAAAAAAAGTAAAAGGAACTGAAATGTGGGGAGTGGGTAAAGGAGGTTGGTTCCATTTACACATTGCCCCCCACCCTTTTAGGTTGGTACGGGTCACTTAAAAAGAACAAAAGGAAAGGAATTTAAAATGGGAAAAAAAATAGGGGATTAAAGAGTAGGGGTGAATGCTTTTGGAGTGTGAAAGGAAAAAAAAAAAACTCGTAAAAATGGGGAGGGGATAGCGGTGGAAATAGGTTGATGTCAGCGGGTGAAGGGGGATTTAGGGGATTGACGTGGAAGGAGCGCTAGAGTGGGGGATGTACGTGGACAAGTGAAAAAATGGGAGGGTGACTCGTTCTGGGCATTGGGGCCCATTTTTCCCCCACTTGGAGGGGGTTCCCAGGAAAGTCTAAATCATGCGCGAGGGCGGTGGAGCAGACGAGATTAAGCAATTTAGATTAAAAGCTCTTAAAAGTGAGCTTCAGAGGTGGGTTACAGGCAAGGGAAACCAGTTACAGATAGAAGGATGAGCCTAAGAGGCACTTTATCACACGTGCCAGCCCCAGCAAGCTGTACAAAAACTGTGGGGTAAAACAGTTTCTCTCTGCCCAACCCACCAGTTGGGCTGGGGGACCCTGGTGCTTTATTGGCCCAAAGTTTTTCATGAAAACCATGTTGCAATGGCTGTTGTATTTTTCCTTGGATAAATTGTTTCATGCGGCATGTTAGTTATAAAAAGGTACATCAAAAAAAAATCCCATTGGGCGGCAGTCTTATAAAATCCATTGATGAACATTTCCAATGACCTTCGGGCGACAGTTGGATGAAGGATGACAAACTTGGGGGGGAGTAGTTTAAATAGTTTGTCTTGGGGGGGGAACAGCCCCAAGAAGATTTGGCGTATGGTTGAAGGTAAGTGTGGGTCCACCAAACCATTGAAGAAAAACAAAGCAGAGTTTTAAAAAGAGGGAATTTGGTACATAAAAACCCGCCATAAAGGGGCCAAACAAAAAATAGTGTCAATGTTTTGAAAAGATGATTCAGGTTCCTGGTGGAAAAAACCAGGGAGGGATATTGGGGGGAAAAAAGCATTCAACCACTCTTTGTAAAAAAATTATGGATTAGAGGAGGAAAAGGAATTTCCCATGGTTGGATTGTCAAAAAGACAGTGAATTCGAAACAAGGAAACGAATGGGGAAACACCAGGGGACTGTTAAACACAAGGGATTTATGAGAAGATAAGAAAGGGAATAAAAAAATTATAAAATAAGGGGGGACCTTTTTGATGGAAATTGAGGTTTGAAAAAAAAAAAATTACAACTTCCTTAAAAAAACAAAGAGAAAAACTTGGGCATTTTGAAAAAAAGGGAGGAAATGGTAGGATTGGTATAACAAAAACACAAAAAAAAAGTCCATGATTTTCCAATACTTGTAGATAAGCTTTTTTGTTTCTATGTATACTGGCCCTTTCTCCCAAAAAAAAAAACAAGTGGGGTTGGGCCCTCCAATAAGCAAAAAAAAATTCATATTAATTGCTCAAAGCTTTTTTGTTTTCTTGGGGAAAAAATAAACAACTTACCCATGGGACTGTTTTTTTGTTGGGGGACAAGGTTGGAGTTTCCACAAGGGTCTGTTTTTTGGGCCCATTTTTACTATTTTTGATTTAACCCATCAAACGGGACTTTGGGAAGTGGGGATTACGCCCGTTGATATTCCAGCAAGTTTGGGCTGGATGTACAAGTTAGGTTAGGGATTAGTGGATTCACAGTTCTGGACGTTTAAAAAAAAAAAACATTATTGCAGGGAGGGAAACATAAAAGATAAAACCCTTAACGTCGTGGGGCCAGGTTTTCAGATGGGCAGGATGGAAATTTAAAATATTTGATAAAATGTTTTTGAGCGTTAGAAAATGTTGGTTGTAGAAAAAACCTGGTAATAGGATACACCGGGATAAAAAAGCAAATGTTATCGCTTGAAAAAAAAAGGAATCATAAGGGTCCGCAAAAAAAGATCTTGGGAGTTTGAGTGGTAGCACCAGGGGGACCCTTACTCCGACCCCTAGGAAAACAATCGTGATGAGGCCAAAGAAATAGAGCTAATAGGAGTCATTAGGGGGGATTTTCAATTACCATGAAGTTGTTAAAAAGTAAGAAAAGAAAGTGCGGAATATCTTAAAAACAAGCTTTTATTTCCTGGGCTCTAGTCCAGGCATTCACCTAGGGACTATTTGGGCAGTTTAGGTTTTTGGTTCTCCAATTTACCCAGTGAAATGGATATTATAGTTGTTGTTTAGAAAAAGTGGGCAGGAGTGCAAGGATGGACCCAAAAAATGATTTACAAGGGGCATGGCAGGAACTGTAGTTATGAGGAGGAGCTTTTGAAAAGTTTTTAAAAAAATTACACTCACTCGGAAAAAAGGGGGATTTTAAAAGGGGGCAAACTAAAATTTTTTAATTGGATAAAGGGATTTAATAAAGGAGAGTGGAAAAGCTCTTCGGTTTTTAACCAGGGTAGAACAAGAAGTAACGGATTCAAGCTGGAAAAGCGAAAGTTTTTAAAAAGGGGAAATAGGGAAAAAAAACTGGGTTAAAAACAAATGGGGGTGGTGAAATGGGGGGAATGGCTCGGGTGGGGACAGGTATTATTTTTGGGAAAAGTCTTTTGGGGAGCAAAAAAAGGGGGAGCTGGTAGGTTCTGGATGGGGATAAAGGGGGATGTAGGGAGTGTTGGGGGCAGGGGAAAAAATACCACGTGTAGGCCCTCCGGCCTCTTGAAAAGCTTCCTTTTTTTTTCTATGTTCTATGTACCAGGGGAATGGGGGATCCCAGCCTTTCCCCTCCGTCCTTTTTAATTGGCCTCAAAAAAATGCAGGGAAATTGGAGATATCCTATGTCCATTTTTTTCTCAGGGGGGCTCATATATTTAAAAACCCCTGGGCCCAAAACAACAACACAGTAGTATAGATAGACCCATATTTTTTTTTGTAGGGGGGCAGTTGGAACGCCACATCCCACGTCTATAAAATGATATGGGGGGACAAAATAACACAAGCTTGGCTCAAACCAGCACAAAAAATACACAAACACAAAAAAAAAAACCTTTTGGTACAGTAGGAGCAGGGTTTTTTTGGGGCAGGATGAGTGGCCCGTGGAGGGGAACAAAATTGGGGTTTGGCAGACAGATGGTGAGGGGGCCCCTACCCCTTTCCTCCTGCCCCCTCGTTCATACCCCAAAAGGAACCCGGGGACAGTTTCGGGTCACACTTAAAAACTGGCATTTATTCCAAACCATCCGGCAAGCAAGCTGTAAGGGGGATGTTATTTTTTCGTCTTCCGCCAACTGAGACCCCTAGACCTCATTAACAAAAAGAGTTCTTTTTCCAAAAAAAAATTGTGCGTTAAAAAGTAAAAAAAATGTTTTAAAAAACTAACCCTATTTTCCCCATTAATTTTTCCCATTGATTTCTTATTTTTTTTTTTTTTTAAAAAACAAAATTTCAGTTTTTTGTGCTTTAAAAGCCATTTGTATAATATGTTTCTTTTGCGTACACTGAATTTTCCAAATGAGGTTGGTTAAAGTGGGTTCAAGGTTTTATCACTAAAAAAAACAATACCCCAAAAATGTTTAATGTAACACAAACCTCGATTTTTCCGGACCTCGATTTCCCGGATTCGGTTTTTCCCGGGGACAAAACCCGATTTTCGGGGAATGTCAGAGTTCCAGAGTTCCAGACTTTTAAAACGTTTGAAATGCTGGTCCGTTTTGTAAATTGACAAAAATTGTTTTCCGGCGGCCGAGGGGTCTCCTGTAACCCCTGGTCAGTGTTTCCCTGCCTCCCGCCAGGTGGCAGACTCAGCGGTCATTTTTTGTTTACATTTGGGCCACGACCACTACGGTTCACCGGCACGGCCTTCGTAGTCCCCCGCTCCCCTGCCCTGGTGGGAGGGAACATCTTGAGACTATTGAACACCTTTTTTTGCTGCCTCCCCCCCCGCCCCGGTGGCGATCCTCAGCGGTCGTATTGTTTAAAATTTGGACACACGACACCACGGTTCCCGCACAGCCTCGTTAGTCCCCTGACCCCCATTGCCCCCCGGGGGGGGAATGCTCTTGAGACTAGGGGGAACACTTTCTGCTGCCTCCCGCCCGGTGGGCAGCATGCTCAGCGGGGCGTAAAAGTCCCGCGGGGGGGTAGTTGAATTTGGGGGGTTTTCCCGGACAGAAATACTAGAGTAGGAAAAGTCCCGGGGGGGGGTAATGGCATCACTTTTTTTTTTTTTTTTTTTTTTTTTTTGTTTGAGGTAATTCCTGGATGTTGCGATTCCCGGACTTTTGGTTCCGGCCCGTGCTCCCCCCTATTAGTTCGGAAAAAAACCCAGGTTTTGTGTGTAATTTGTTTTTAATCCCGTTAGAGGAAATCTGAAAGTAACTAAAAAATTATACGAAGAATCATCCAGAGCTGGGTACATAAACACCAGTGGGGGTTGGTTTTGGAAAGTCAATGGATTAAAAAAAACAATTACCATTGAATATGGTGGGTATTATCCCCTGGGGGGGGACTAAGGTTTTTGTCTAAACCTTTTTAATCGGAATAAGATTACTGAAAAATAACCCAAAAAGGGGTGTATTTAAAGAGCAGACCCAAAATTTTGGGAAAACTGCGCAGGGAAGTAATGTAAGCGACATCCCTGAATGAAAAAGGGCCCATAGCACTATTTTTACACTTTCCCCTTAAAATTCCCAGCATTTATTTTTTTCAAAAAGTGCACTGAAAGTCGTTTTAAAAAAAAAACCCGGGGCCCCCAAAAAAGGGGGGGAAAAAAAAAAAACCCCCTTTTTCCCAGCAAGTTTTGTTGATGATCCATAAGTTAGGTAGGATTATTGGATCACGTCTGACGTAAACATATTGCAGGAGACTTAGATAAACTTAACGAGTGGGCAGTCAGATGGCAGATGGAATTTAATATTGATAAATGTAGCGTTATGAATGTTTGTAGAAAAAAAACCCTGGTAATAGATACACCATAAGCAAGTATCGCTGAAAAGATCAGAAGGTGAAAAAAGATCTTGGATGAGGGTGAGCCCAGACCTCCGACTAGGAAAACAGTAATTGAGGCCCAGAAATAGAGTAAATAGAGTATGGATTCATACAGAAATGTTAAAAGTAGAAGTGCGGAAGTTATTCTAAAGCTTTATCTAGGCTCTAAGTCAGGCTTCACCTAGACTATGCAGTTCAGTTTTGGTCTCATATTACAGGATGGATATGCCTTGTTAGAAACAGTGCCAGAGAAGGAGGACAAAATGATACAAGGATGCTGTAACTTAGTTATGAGAGGAGATTGAAGTATAAAAATTACACTCACTCGAGAGACGCAGAGTAGGGGCGATCTGATAGAAGTTTTAAGGGATAAAGGGGATTTAATAAAGGAGAGGTAGGAAAAGCTCTTACGGCTTTTTAACCAGGGTAGAACAAGAAGTAACGGATTCAAGCTGGAAAAGCGTAGATTAGAAAGGAAATAGCGAAAAACTGCCCGTGCAGAAAAGGGTGGTAAAAGATTGGCATGACTCAGTAGACAGGTAGTTAGTGCGGAGTCATTAGGGCGCTTTAAAGAGGAGCTGGATTAGGTTCATGGATGGGGATGAAAGGTGGATGTAGGTAGTGTTAGGTGACAGGAACACTTACCACGTGTAGGCCGCGCGGTCTTGATAGCTTCCTTATTTTCTTAGGTTCTTATGTACCAGGGAAGGGATCCCAGGCTTCCATCCTTGTCCTTTTTAATTGCCTCATACAAATGCAGGGAATGGAGAATGCACTATGTTCACATGTCTCAGGGCTGGCTGCATATAGTTAACCACCTAGGCTAACCACAACACAGAGTATAGATAGACCATAGTGTAGTGGGCAGTGAACGCCACAACCCTACGTATAACAATAGATATAGGGACAAAATAACACAAGCTGCTCAAAATCCCAGACAAAACATACACAAACACAAAACAAACCTTGTGTACAGTAGGAGCAGGGTTTGTTGCAGGATGAGTGATCGCCAGTGGCACAGGAACAACCGTAGGGTGGTTAGCAGGACAGATTGCGTGAGGCCCCTACACCGCTCTCCTCCTGTCACTCGTTTCATAGCACAAGGGAAGCCGACAGTTTCCTGGTCACACTTAAACGGGCATTTATACCAAACCATAAAGGCAGCAAGCTGTAAGAGGGATGTTAGTTACGTCTTCTCGCCAAACTGAGACACCTAGACCTCATTTAAATACGGTTAGTTCCAGAAAAATTGTGCGGTAAGTGAAATGTTGTTAAACTAATCTATGTTCCTATTAATTTCCATTGATTTTCTTAATTTTTTTTTTTTTTTTAACAAAGTATTCTAGTTTTTGTGCCATAAGCCAGTTTGGTATAATATGTTTCTTTTGCGTACACTGAATTTTCCTAAAATGATGTGTGTAAAAGTAGGTCTAGATGGTTTATCACTAACAACACCAGATACACCACAATGCTTTCAATGTGACACACAAACATCGATTTTCCAAGACTCGGATTTCCCGCGATATCTGGATTTGCCGGACAAAATACGAGGTTCGGGGCTATGTCAGAGTTTCAGAGTTCCAGACTTTTAAACGTTGAAATGCCTGGTCCTGTTCGTAAATGACAAAATTTCCGGCGGTCCGAGCGTCTCCTGTCACCCCTGGTCAGTGTCGTGCCTCCCGCCAGGTGGCAGCTATGCTCAGGCGTCATATTTGTTTACATTGGAACAACGACACTCACAGTCACTGGCACGGCTCAGTCAGTTCCCCATGACTCCCACTGCCCTGGTGCGGACATCTCTGAGACATTAACACTCTGCTGCCTCCCGCAGGTCGGCAGCACCTCAGCGGTGTATGTTTAAATTTGGAACACACGGACACTTCACGGTTCACCTGCACAGCCTAAGTTAGTCCCCTGACCACTGCCATGGGCAGAATGTCTCTTGAGACTACTTGAACACTTTTGCTGCCTCCCGCCAGTGGCAGCATGCCTCAGCGGACGTAAACGTCCGCCGGTGGCGGGAGTTGATATTGGCAGTTGCCGGACAGTAAATACTAGAGTCGAATAAACGTCCGCAGGTGGGAATGGCATCACTTTTTTTCTTCTTTTTTTTCTTTTTTTGTTTGTTTAGAGGAGAATTCCTGGACTGTGCGGATCCCGGACTTTTGCGGTTCCTGGACCAGTGCTCACCCTATTAGTCAGGAAACCGAGGTTGGTGTATTAGTTGTACATCCCGTTAGAGGAACTCTGAATGTAACTAAAAGAATATACAGAAGAATGCACCATGCCAGCGGGTACATAGCAACCAGTGAGTGGGTGGCAGTCAATGGATAATAAAATACAACTACCATTGATATCTGTGGGTATTATCACGGATGCGCACTATGTTACTGTGCTAACCTACTAATCTGGAATAAGTATTACTGAAAAAAAACCAAAGGGATGTATTGAAGATGCAGAGCCAATATGTGGAACGCGCAGGCAAAGTAATGTTAAGCGACACTCCACCTGAATCCGGGAAATGGCCATATAGCACTATTTTGGACACCCAACTCCTCTAAATTACGAGAATTTAATTTATATCAAAAAGTGCACTGAAATACGGTTGAAAACCGCCAAAGAAACCATCTCGGAGCGCCGCTCGCCAGCCCAAGCCCCGAGGCACTGCGAGTTGCAGCACAGTACCCTCCCAAGTTTCACGCTATCCGAGTTCGCGTCCATCGAGTTTCACGCTGAGTCCTAAATTCTTACCCGACTTTAGCGCATTATTTCCCCGAGTTTCGCGCCAGCTTCGTACACGTACGGGACACGCTGTCTACCATTGGCGCACCTGCGCGCTTAGACCGGTTGCCAGAACTGCCTCCGAATACCTCGAATAGCCGTATTTAAGGCTGTATAAGAAGCTGATATTGGATAACGCACCCTGATTTGGAAAGAAATTTTAAGAAAAAAAAATATAATAAACAGATTTACTACAGGTAGGCAGTAGCTAAAATCCTACCGATTTTCTCCCTGAGCCTTCATTTTCTTCTTCTGTGACCTCTATCATTAGTATCGCTTCGTAGGTCATAATTCCTCTCCTCACTCTTCTCTTCCTCCTCCTCTACCCTAGTATGGCCGAAGGACACCACCCCGGGAGGCGGGACACAAACCCCCAAGCTAAACAGCGGTAGTGGGTCCCGGTACCCATTCACTGCTGGATGGACAGGGCTCAGGTTTTTAAGGAAACATCTATTTCCACTTGCCCGGGCGATCGAGCCGGGACTTCACGGTTGTGAGTACCGAGCGGTTTTGCTTACCCCTACATACGGAGTTCCCAAAGAGTTGCCCCGGTAGGATTCGAAATCGGGACATGGAGCCACACTCCAAGATTTAATTTGTTTTTGCCCAACCACTCGGCACCGCTCTCCGTGGTGATCCGAAGTGTCTACTCTTTCGCTCTGTTCACATGTTCTTTGGCGTAGTGTAAAACGTTAGTTGTATGCGACAGTAATAGTAGATCGTTTTCATGAATCACCATGGGTGCTAATTTCCAGGACTGAAAAGAGCTTGTGATACGTGTGACAGCATGGTAGTAAATTGTACATCACACTAGCAGACGATAGATGCGCTGTTGGCCAATCTGCCGAGCCTCAGAGCAGAACGTATAACATAACAGCGTGAGACAGATTAGTTGATTGAAATGTTTATGGATTTGAAATACTGTAACAAGTTTAATTACTGAGGTACTGAGTACTGAGGAAGTACTACATTAGTCTTGGAAGACGCAGAGTATTTTTCAGGGCATTTTTTGGGGAAAAGTTGCTGTTTATAGCCGTAAAATACGGTACACCTCAAACTGGAATAAATACATATTTTAGGGCTTATAAGACGTGTCATTTTGGAAGACGCACCCTGATTTTGAAAAGAAATTTCTAGACTCCCGCTCTCTCCCAAAAAAAAAACAGACAGCAAAACTGTTGTCCGATATGACAGTCACTTTCACACCATGAAACACTCACTCGTCATTATCTTCATTAACCACTGCTCCATCAGCCATTTTATTTTCTAGCTGTATGCCATAGTATAAGTAAATCATTATGTTGGCTGGTCTGAACACGCAGGGTCGGACGAGGAGTGAAAACAAACCCGAATTGCCGGTGGTGTGCAGCTGCGTGCCGCCTGGTGTGCCGATCAGCTGGGTCTGGCTTTGTGGGCCTCGAGTGAAACACCTCTCATTTCTCCCGTGCCTCAATACGTTGCCTGCCTCCTGGCCTTCACCACGTATTGTTTGAATTTTCATGGCTGCACGAGGAGGCAAAAGCCTTGGGACTTGAGGTCTCTGGGGCTTTTTTTTTTTCAAAAAGAACAAGGTCCAGGTTTTGGAGCTTACTGAAGATTTTTAAACAGTACAGTCTGTTCAGCGTGCGGCCGAGGACCATTGAGATCGTGGAAAGTTTTACATACCTTGGAGCACAGCCATAATGATGGCAGGCGTCACGTCAAGAAAGTCTATGGCGGATTGGCATAGCCCACAGTGTTAGGACTCGACGCAGCAGGAGTATTTGGCGTTGTCGGTACCTGTGCAGGAAGACAAAGATCCGGATCCTTCAAGCGCTTGTGATCCCTGTCTTACTTATGGTTGTGAGACATGGGACACTAAATAGGCAAACTTGAAGAGACGAATCAATGCCTTTGGTAAAAGTGTCTTCGCAGAATCATGGGGTATCGCTGGGATGATACGGTGTCAAATCAGCGATTGCACCGTGAGACTGAATCGAGGCCTATTACCTGCATCTCGTCAGCGCCCAACTTGGGTATATGGCATGTTGCACGCTACCCTGAAAAAACCGATCTTCCCATCGGGTTGTATCTGTAAGAGGACAATCCGTGCGTGGAGGAGGCCAAGGGGGCGACCACAAGGCTCGTGGCTGGGGCAAGTGGGTGTATCTTGTGAGAGAGTTGGTATGGGAAAGGAGCGCATGGGGCCTCGCACGTGGTGGACCCCCTGGGAGTGGCGGTCGTAGGGTGGGCGAGGAGGACACGCCTCCCGACGTATGCCCCCCAATATTGTTTTATTTTAAATACATTCGTACAATGTATTTAGTATTTTGTATTTAGGATACATTCTCCCATGTATTAGTATTTTAGTATTTAAATACATTAAATGTATTAGGGCCCAGCTCTGATGTAAATACCAAGTAAGGAGGTAGTGAGGTGTGGATTGGGTGAAGCCGAACAGATGAGGATGACATAGTCTTGGTTATGTATAAGAAGGAATAAAGTGTTGTAAAAATGACAAGGAAATGGCGGTTGATGGACATTGACCGTGAGACTCAGGAAAAAACCTGTATTGCTGTGTGCAGAAGAAATGGGAAAGCCTGGAGATTCAGAAGACCTGGTAAGGGTATGGAAGGAATGGAGAAGAGTAATCGCACGTCTAACCTTTTTTTAGTATGAGGAGGGAAAAGAAGGATGTTTAAGGAAGATGATAATAGAGACTAGTAAAGAAGGCAAACACAGATATTGCCAGGCATGTATTACACCAAAAACAAGATGATGGAATGGGGATTAATATCAAGGGAAATGTTGAACAAACAAGCTACATGCATATAAGGAAATAAAGGAGCAAAGAAGCATTTACTTTTGATGAACAATTATAACATTGGGAGGAGGCTCCTACTGAAGTAACGTGTAGGACTTATGGGGCATTAAGTGACTGTTATCTAGAATGGAGCATCTTATGACCCATCGTGAACACGAG
Source organism: Chionoecetes opilio (assembly GCA_016584305.1). Classification (NCBI taxonomy): domain Eukaryota; kingdom Metazoa; phylum Arthropoda; class Malacostraca; order Decapoda; family Majidae; genus Chionoecetes; species Chionoecetes opilio. The sequence goes on from JACEEZ010020178.1 coordinate 14,466, forward strand.
AGAGATTTCAAAGGATGATGACACTCCCACAAGAATGTATCAGCTGTTCACAAAAGGAGACTGACATAACTGATAAGTTATAAATTCATGGTCATCTTGGGAAAGACTGATCATGTAGTACAGGAGCTTACAATCTTAGCGGAGATAGTTGAAACAAAGGGACTTAAGATATAGAAAAGGGAAGATACAATAATGGAAGGACAAACTTGTGGATTAAAAAACATTTCTTTGCTATTAAAAAAATTTCTTGATAAATAAACTTGAGGCCCTTCCATAAAGCCAGAAAGTATGAGGAGATATGGAAAAAAATCTCGTAGAAATTGATGATACTGCTGTTGAAAAGTGTGGTGTGTGCAGAGTAACGGGTAAAGAGAACTGAAGAAGGACTGGTCAATAGCAGCTGATAGCATATAGAAAAAGGAGATGATGGTAAGAGAGGAGAAGTGAATATGGAATGTTATGTAATGATAAAATCACCAGAAGTAGCCAAGTGGGTAACCTTATTGGCTCAGTGGTCTAACGCGCCACGTTGTTCACTGCAAATTGTGGTGATGGTGTGGGTTCGACTCCCACCCAGAATGCTATGAGAAAGGGACTGATTTATTTCCACAAAGGAAACCGTATTTTAGGGCTTATAAGACGTTGCATTTTGGAAGACGCACCCTGATTTTGGAAAGAAATTTCTAAGAAAAAAAAACAAGCACCAGCAAAACTCGTTGTCCGATATACAGTCACTTTCACACCAGAACCTCACTAAGTAATTATCTTCATCACCACTGCTCCTCAGGCCATTTTTATTTCTAGCGTATGCCATAGTATAAGCTAAATCATTATGTTGGTGGCTGAACACGCAGGTCGGACGGCAGGATGTGAAACAAACCGACTGCGGTGGTGTGCAGCTGCGTGCCTGCCTGGTGTGCCGATCAGCTGAGGTCTGGCTTTGTGGTCTGAGTGTAACACCTATAATTATCCGTGCTCACTACGTGCCCGCCTCTGTGCCTCACCACGTATGTTGAACTTACTGGATGCGTGTAGTATTTGTGGTGGCCTGCAGGTACATAAGTATACAAACTTCTATCTGATGTAAACAAACAAAGTTCCGATACACGGAATGCTGTTGGTACCAATCTGCCAGGGCGGATGGCCCCGTCAGTACCGCAGTAAAGAGCACAAGCGTGAAGGCAGAGATTGATTTGAACTCTTATGGTATTTGAATACTGTAACAGATAAGTACTGAGGTTACATCATATAAGAGGCTGAATTGAATAGTACCTAAACTAACCTCCTACAACATTCATCTTGGAAGGCGCATGAGTACTTTCGGGTATTTTGGTGGGAAAATGTGCGTTTATAAGGCCATAAAAACGGTACCACCCGAGTCAGAATGTCCTTGGAAGGACAGCTGCCGGGATTCATTAAGGGCTAATTGTCGGCTCAGGGCAGAGTATTGCCTGTTGCGTCTATCCCCCTCTGGAACATTACATTAGCTACCGTATTTATGGCTTATAAGACGCACTTTTACCCCAAAAAAATACCCATGAAAAACAATTTCAGCGTCTTCCAAGACGAATGTGTAGAGAGGTTAGCTTAGGTAGCTATAAATTCATCCTCATATTATGATGTAACCTCAGTTACATAACCTGTTAAGAGTATTAGAATACATAAGGGACATTTCAAATCAACTACCAATCTGTCCTCCACCCTGTGATGTTACACGATACTGGCGGGAGCCTTTCTGCCCCGGCAATGTCAGCAATAGCCATTTGCGTGTATTAAGGAAACTTTGTTTGTTAAATTAAGAAAAATTTGTTATACATATGTACATGCAGCCCCACAAATATACACGCACAAGGAAATCAAACAATAAGTCGTTTGAGCACAGGAGGCAGGCAAAGTTAGTGAGGCACAGGGAGGGCGTGAGAGGTGTTTGTTTACATCAGGACACAAACCAGGCTCAAGATGATGGGCACATCAGGCAGGCACAGGCTGCGCCACCGTCGCGTAAGGTTTTTTCACACCCGCCGTCCGACCGCGTGCAAATGTTCAGCCAGCCAACATGACATTTACTTATTACTATCGCATACAAGCTAGAAAATAAAAAATAGGCTGAGAGCAGTGGCTGAATGAAGATGAATGAATAGTGCGTGTGTTCTTGTGTGAAAAATGAATGTATCGGAACAAGTTTTTTTCTTTTTCTTAAAAATTTCTTTCCAAATATCAGGGTGGGTCTTCCAAGATCAGCGTCTTATAAGCAGTAAAAATACGGATACCGCCCAGCTTCCATGAAAACCCCCGGTGAGAAGCTTAATTCGAGGGATGCAGCAGCCCTTTCGGAATCCCTAGAACACATCACAACGACAAGAGAGAAGAAGTAAGAAGAAAGAGTAGGAAGAGAGAAGGACACACCCCCCCTTGGACCCGGCGATACAGTTATCAAACAAAGAGAAGAATTCAAGAGAACTAGATATAATATGAAAAGTCTGTAGAGAAGAGGAAAGGAAACATATAAAAAGATACTGTAAAAAAGTAAAAATGAGCAGGCTTGTCCAAAGGGAAGCTAAACAGAGAAAAAAGTTACAAGCTGAAAGTAAAAGAGATGGTTTCACAATAAAACCAGAAACACAAGTTGAAATTATAGGATCATGTTTCAAGCAGATTTAGGGGAAAAAATGCAATTGTGTATGAACAGTTCATGAAAAGAGGCAACAGACTGAGTGATATTAAAGTGAAATACATGGAATAAATTCAGAAAAAACTATTGGAAACCTAGGATGTAAGAAAGACTTAGGTCTAGACTGAGGCCAACAGGATTTAGAAGGAATCAAGTGATCAATGTGGTGGAAAAGTGTATAACCTATGTAATTGCATCCCCTCAAATGCTGAGACACCAAATAATACATTAATGTATCCTGCCATGTCACCTTTACCCTTATACACGTAGTTGAATGTTGCAGGATACTAAGCGTTCAGTGATGCCTCTTTTTTTTTAGTTAGCTTCTGGTAACACATAAGAAATGCAGCCACAGCTTCACATCATCGCTAAGATAATCATCTTGTTTGGTTATCCACATTGGGATATTACCAGGCTGGTCCAGCCCCCTACACCTATGTGATCCCTGGGAACCCCCAGTGGTTAAAAGCCTTCTGGCTAATACGCAGCAATAAACATGACATGAAGTGCCCCTGATAAAGCAGCTAAAAAGGGAGACAGAGAGGTTGTGAGGAAAAACTGTGTCAGGGTGGAGAGGTGTATCATTGAGTACCAAACAGTTCAGTGCTGGCACCAAACCATGTTCGATTACAGTAACAACATGGTGCATGGCCTTAGTGAGGCATGATGTACAAATTTTAGAATCAGGTTTAAAACGAGGGGCTTGCAGACTGTCAGAGGATGAGATATAAGATATGAAGGCGTACAGCATAAGGGCCACTCGCGACCCCCGGCCAAAACCGAGAGAATCGCACGTACAGCACTTATAGCAGGTCTTAACTTTAGCGTGGGAGTAGATGAGTGTCCCTTTTGAACACTTACAGGGAGGTCCAGTTATACGAGCATTCGTATACGAGAATCCGATGATACGAATGTGTAAATTTAGGGTCTATTTTCAATATACGAGATCAAAATCCAATGATCCGACATTCAAACTGGGGTGAGTAAAATTATCAAGGTCAAAAGCGCGGCCTACCACTTCCCTGGCTGAACAAAGGGGAATTTGGTTGCCCAGTTGAGGTCACCCCAGCAAGCCCTGACCTGAAGGGTAATTAAGCATATGGCGCGCCCAGACAGTTAGGGGTAATAGCAGGTGTGCGGCCCCAACCTTGGGACGCAGTCAGGTCACCCCTAGTAAGCATGACCTGAAGGATAATTAAGAATATGGTGGTGGGCCTGACCTTTAGGGGTAATAGCAGGTGTGTGGGCCCCAACTTGGGAATGCTACACTACCTTCTCTTGTATCACGCGCGTCACCTACATTACAAACGTCTCTTTTTTGCTTGTTTGCATGTTTTATGCTTTAATTAATGTGCAGTTATGTATTTTGTGTGCTATTTTCGCTTTCAGAAGCTTTTTATACAGAATAGGTAGTGCAGTGTGGTAATATAGGACGTGTGGTTTTTGGTCTGATATAGTTTATTTAGCTGAAAAACATATCTTTTTCTTGTATTTTTTTTTTATTGAAAGGGTCCTGAACCAAACCTATTTTTTACCATTAGTTATGTGTTTCGTTATACGAGATTTCGCTTTACGAGTATGCCAGGTGGAACCTAACTGCTCGTATCTTCGGGACCTCCCTGTATATACCCTGGTTGTACTTTTTCATATAAAAAAAACAGTATGATCACGATTATAAAAGTATATTACTACGATTATAAAAGGGGAGGCGGTAGCAGAGTGGTTAGCGTCACCGGGTGGCGTTCTCGAAGACCCGAGTGAGACCCATAAATCCACTTTAAATCTTTCTGCACCGTCGAGTGGCCTAAGAACACCCACATGCTGCCCAATAACTCTACCTTCGATTGCGAGTGCATCGGAGGACACAGGGGGGCGGCATGAGCCTCTAATCACAGGCGTCACTATAAAAATCCTGCCTGCGCCACCACAGGTGAGGGCCAACCATCACAGCCCTCAAGTGAGCCTCTAGTCTAGGGCCTACCATTCCACCCCTGGAGGTCACTTGCTACAGGTGCTATAGCCTAAGATGTAAAAAAAAAAAAAAAAAAAAAAAAAAAAAAAAAAAAAAAAAAAAAAAAAAAAAAAAAAAAAAAAAAAAAAAAAAAAGGAAGTTCCACAGAGCCTCTCATAAAAGCATAAAAACCATATATAAAAAAAAAAAAAAAAAAAAAAAAAAAAAAAAGATATGTTCCACAGAGCCTCCTCATAAAGCATAAACCATAATTATGTTTATCAAGGCAATAAACAAAAGGGTTGAATGGATATATATTCCCAAGCACTGACGACACCAATTCATGAGTGTGTGTATAAATTTCCAAATGAGTAAAGGCTTACATACTTACATATAGACAACAGAAAGATAATGCTGCATTGATTGATGTCACTTTTTACACATGTATGAAAAGAATGAAAATAATAATTTAGCAGTGAAAAAGAAAGAACCACACATGGACCGGAACTTGCATATTTATGTTTCTACAACAAAACAACAAAGCTATATCAATTGATTTAGAAGCTATACAAAATAAGCAGAGAAAGAGAGAGTATGAGGAAATGCCTGAAAGTACTGTTTAAAAAAAAAAAAAATTTTAAAAAAATTTTTCCCCACACAACACCCCCCCCCCCCCCAAAATTTTTTTATGGTCGTATATAACAAAGGCTGAATATGTAGCTGTGATAAGATCACCACACATAAAAACATACAAGAAAATCAATAAAAGAATTGCAATCAAACTGTTGAGGAGAGATTGGGTGTCAAAACGTACTATACTGGGGAATAGAAAGCAAGGGGGGGAAGGATTGTGACGTACAATATAGTAAGGGAACTACAAAATGTGAACAGATCTGATAAAAGATGATAGAATGACAAGCAGTCATAAGTACAAACTGCAAGAGACCAGATAATTCAACACTCAAAAGATTCAGCTTCCCAAGCAAAAGTACAGACACTTGGAATGGGTTGATGCAGAGGTGGTGGGTGCAAGGAACAGACGGCATATTATTTTAAGAATAAGTTAGATAAAAGTAGACATGGACACAGGGCAGTATGAAGTTAACCCAAATCTTGTACACCATGCCTGGGTAAATACACACAGAAGGGCAGGGTTGCTGGCTTTCCACTCCTGCCTGGGAGTGAGGTTACAACTTCATACCTATTCTGTGCAAGGTGAACATGGGCAAAAGCATGAAAGGAGACAAAGCCAAAATAATCTCCGCCCCTTTGAGGATTAAGAAACCATCTGACTTCTGCTGAGGTGTACCGGGACACGTTTACTAGTTTGGGTGTTAGTGTTGAAAGGAAAGTGATACACACCTGGTAGCTTGATGTTCCAATTGAGCCATTGAGTTATCTACACATTCTCCCCAGGCAGCTACATCTGTCATCTTGCCAGGCGGCGGCGGCGGCAACTCATAACGCTTCATGCTGAGGGTGTCCATCGGTTGTCTCGCCGACACTCTCATATTCACAGCGCATTACCTCAGTCTGGGCCAAACACAAGGGAATCTCCAATAAGATACATGGGCTACAGTAGTACAGTGGAGCAAGTCTCACTTAACGTTTTCATCTAAATATAGTAATACAGTATAATGTTTCTAAATATAGTAATACAGTATAATGTCTTCCAATCAAACCTATGTATTATGATTTCACATCATTACTAAAACTAAATATACACTACTTGATGATCTCGATACAGTTTTTGCATATACAGTGGCCGGGGATGAAATTAGGATGATTCCTTTTTTTTGTTGCTATTTTTACTTTTTACTTTGTAAATAAACCAATGAAGGATTGAAACTAAACATTTTTATTACATTTCATTTCTTTTATTTAGTATTTAGACATACGTTAAGTTTATTTCTAGTAAATAGAGAGAACCGGGACTAGCAGCGTGGAGCTGACGTGGATAGCCCGTGGGCCAGGTAGGGACTGAGTTACACACGTGTGCCTGGGGGGCAGTGCCGCTGTTGCCGCAGTGTGGCGCAGTGTTGCTATGTAACAATAGGTGTAAGGTTTACTTAAGAGGCATGAATAATGTGTGTATGACTATCTGGATGTAATCACATATCCACACGTATTACCAAGGTTTTTAAGTAAAAAATAAAGTCTTTTTGGCATATGTAGTTTAGGCAACAGTACGTAAATACTCTAAAGTAAATGTTCGTTTTACCCGGATGGATGCAGTGTTTTTGGATATGTTTAGACGTCGTCTTATCTCTGCTAGAGACACCCCCTCTTCATGGAGTGTCACAATTATTGCTTTCTCCACCATGGTCAAGTGTATTTTCCCCAATGTCAGTAGGTTGTAGCATACGCGTGCGCATAAAATAGCACGTAAAACAGTGCAAAAGAGGGGAGAGAGAGAGAGAGCGAACCCAAAACGCCTCCTAGTGTGGAGTGTATTGGGTATCTGACGGCGCAGCTTGAAAGAGAGTTGACAACACTTTGTAGAGTTGACTGTAAGTAGCTAGGAAACTCAACCGTATGTTCAATCATAGTAACATTAGCTGATGAAGTTATGGCAAAAAAACGTGCTATTATTCTCCGTCGTCCTAATTTCATCCGCGGGCACTGTATAACCTTCAATCTCCAGGTACCTCACACAACATGAGTAACCCAAATGTTTGCTGTTGATTAAGATATTAGCTCAGAGTTTTGAAATTATGGTGAACTGAAAGAAAAGCATACATCCAAAATAAAAGAGTTAAGAGGAAAGGAATAATTTAAGATGTCGAATGAGAGAGTAAAAGCAAAGGTAAAAGAAACAAAAAAGGAAATGAGTTTGATGGAAGGAGAAGTAAGGACAAGTTTACAAAGAATATTGTAGTCTTATTAAAGTGTAATTATTCTGTATTTTTTACTTTAATTATAAAAAGAAAATTAATAGATAAAACAACAAAATGCAGGCATATTTACTGATTACCTCATTGGAAAAAAATGCCGACTCAAAATACAATGAACATAATTACTGAGCAATAGAAGACATTCAACGCGATCACATACCTCAAAGACAGCAAGGTTGAGGGCTGGGAGCTGCTCTAGATAGTTCTTCTTAGGACGATAACGTTTCTTCTCATCTTCCACCATGGCAAGTGCCTAAGGGCAGAAGAAACAAACTGAAAAGTTTTATATACCTAATGAAAGGAAGGTTCTAGTAGCAAAATGGGGTCAGGAATCAAAGTGATGGAGTCAGAATAGATTAATTTAGATTTAAGAAAGAAACATGCAAAAAGTGGTAAAAAAATACAGTAATCTCAGATCCCATGCATCTGGATTCCACAATTAGCATCCTACGGTACTTTCTAATGCTTACCCAAAGTCTCATCTCACAATAAACCATTCGCATCCCACGGATGTGCACCAACGGATTGTGGAGAGGCACGTTGATGACGCACTCCTTAGTTTCTCACCTACTATAAAGAACAGTCCTATTCTCCTATGCATGTGATATATATATATATATATATATATATATATATATATATATATATATATATATATATATATATATATATGCCCGTAGATACGTATAGATAGACATTATTCTCTACTCCCTTTTCCTCTTCTCACTTTTTTCTCCCCCTTTCCCCTTATGGTTCAAGAATATAGGGCCCAGTGGTCCAAATGATGAAGGAAAAGAGCTCCCTAAGCATCCATAAAAAGTAAAAGAAGGGAGTAACAAAGGTTTAATGTAATTATGATTCTTTATGATGTTTTATTAAGCTTTTTCATCATTAAAGCAACCTACATTTCTATGAATTACTGGCATGTAATCAAAGTACAAAGTCCCCTGGCAAAAGGCCTTAATACCTATTACATGTACTTTTTCCCATTGCTTACATTACTCTGTATCCCACAATAATGTCGCAGTAACAATAAAGTAACAATGCAGTAACAATGCCATGACTGAGCTATCATGAGTGGCCTTGCCAAATTGTATACAGTATAGATCAATAGGTTTTAGACAGACCCTCATGTATATCTAGATTCTAGAGGTACTTGGGACTGTCGCCGATAGGAATTTTCGCCGACGTCGGCGAGTATTCCTATTTTCGGCAACAGTTCCAGTTCTTGATCTTGATATTACAGCGCATATATATACATACCGTACAGTTTATAAATCCTAGAGGTACCTGGGACTGTCGCCGATCAGGAATTCTCGCCTACGTCGGCTAGAGTTCCTATTTTCGGCAAGTTCCAATTCTTGATCTTGATATTACAGCGCCCTATATATGCATTTAATCAACTTTTATCCGTGTTTCTGCATTCAGGGATGAGATACCAGCAATAACCTGAACAGCTAGGCTAGGTTATGTGGTTAGGTTAGGTTGGGTAGTTCCAATGTGTAGGTTGGGTTACGGTAGTGAACGAGCGGGGAGGGTCATGTTACGTTACTAAAGTCAAACTGTAGTTTTAGTGTTTTGGGACAAGCAAAAAATGTGGTGTCAAATAGCCTTTATTCTTCTTTCTCATCTATTAAAATTGGAACTGTCCACGTCGTCCACTGTCCACAAATTTCCACATCGGCGAGTGTTCCACTGTCGGTGAGAGTTCTCGGTTGGTGTTTCGGCGAGTATCTATCGGCGACATTTGCATAAACCTATTTTTTTTTTTTTTTAACATTTGTGCCTATAGCGCCTGAGGCATGTGACCCAGGGACTCGGATGTAGCTCTGAAGTCACTTGAGGCTGTGATCGGTTGGCCCTCGCCCGTGGGTTGAGCAGGCAGGATTCTTAGAGTGACGCCCTGTGGATTAGAGGCTCATGCGCCCCCCTGTGTCCTCCCATGCACTCGCCAAATCGTTAAAGGGCAGCGGCATAGTGGGTGTCTTAGGCCACTCAACGGTGCAGAAAGGTTTTGGTTTTCGTCGGGGATCGAACTCGGGTCACCGAAAACGCCAGTCGGAGACGCTAACCACTCTGCTACCGCCTCCCCATATCTAGATATGTTGTCTAGATAGTCTGTAGATTAATCTTAGTAAAGATGAGTGAAAAACAAGGAAATACAAGTGTTACCAGTACTTACCGCTTCCCTGACTCCTGGCTCGTCATAGCCCGTGTCAATGTAGGGCAGTGCGTCCACTATGACGTCGTGACTCATCTTGGAAGGCAGCTAACGGTGCCACGAGTTCCTGGGACCAAGCCTAGGGGGTGAAGAGCATGGTGATGTATTGAAGATAGCGTAGGTTGGTTACTCAGCCTTTGTCATGTTTACCCATTCTTGTTTTGTGTTAACACTTAACATATAACCAATGACATTGACATAGCATTCTTTCAGTGACTTACCTCTCCTATCGCCTGATAATAAAAATTACTTGCACCTCGGTAGCCACACGTCCAAAGAAGCGGGCTTATGTTGTGTACAGACGCGCGGCCAGTGTTTGGGTCGCTTCGCTACTACCACAGAGTCTTGATCTTGATCTTTATCTTGATTTGGGAGTCACCCAGAGATAGTGTAAGTGAGCTTTGGTCCGGCGTTCTACCACACATGTAATTGTTGGGATGAGAAGCAAAGAGGGAAGCAAAAAACTAGGGATTTCTTTACCCCTCCTCCTCTTCTCTGCATCACATTCATACGGGGTCCCATCACTGAGGGGCCCCTGCTCTCATGCTCTCTCCACGTGCTCTCCAAGAGTTCTCCAAGAATTCTTTTACACTCTCAATCACACGACTGTCACTCCTCCACTCAGCACACAACCCCAGCAGGTACTCCATCTCCACTCTCCTGTCTCTCATCTCTCGCCATTCTTCCACTCCGCCCTCACAGTCGCACAGGCCAAGTTACGTGATATTCTAGAAACACACAAACATTTCATCATAGACTGCAACATTTGACAAAACTGTTGGACTTTATTAATGCTGTGTATAAGATATAATAAGTGATTATTACATCAAATTACTGATGAAGCGATTTTGAACTTCTTGTATTTTTTCATAATTGTTTTCCATGCATTTTACGTGTACGTAGCGACATTTGACTGGTCTCGCGAGATATCCACGATCAATACTAAAAGGATATTCTCCACACACGAAGAAAATGAATGTAATATTAATTCTCAACACACCAGTTAGTGGTGGTAAAGTAAAGCATAGCCTCCTGCTTTGACTTTCTTTATCACTCCCCATCACGACTCTCGATCTTGTGAGTCCCCTTCCGGAAGCCCTTGGTGGCCTTCGATTAGTGCCACTTTAGACTCAGTCCACGTCGTTTCTCTTCCTCTCGTGCAAGATCTCGTTCATGGTTCGTCTTGTCTTATTTTGGTTCCACCTTAATTGGAACCCTTGGATAATTCCAATTATTAGGGAACAGCCAGGCTGGCTGGGAACCGGGACCAGCACAGGGCTCTGTCACGCCGGACTAGAACCCTCCTGAGGAGAGACAAGGAGAGTTATGTCAGGAGTCTCGCTGAGGATGTCGAGGGTCATTTGAACGCTAATGACCTCCGACCCGCATACCGAGCCCTGAAGAGCTCGTGCCCAAGTCTCCTTCTCGTGCGAGAGCTATTCGAACAGCAGATGGGCGCCTCGTGTCGGACATGGATGGGCAGATGGCCGTGGGCTGAGTACTTTGGGCAGTTGTTACGGTGGACCCTCCAATGAGCAGCGTCACACACTGGGGTTACAGGCAGTGGATGACGATTCTACCATTGACGAACACTGCACCCTCTCTTGACGAAGTTAGAGAGGCTGTAGCAAAGTTGAAGGGTGGAAAGGCAGACTGGTGTTGTACTATCAGTGCGGAGCTCCTCAAAGCTGGGTGGGTGAGGCATGATCTGCGGGTTGCATGCTGTCCTGATCTGCCGTGTTGGCAATCAGTACATTCTCCTGACTGGAAAAGGGGCTGGTCGTCACTATCTGGAAAGGGAAAGGGACGTCAGGACTGCAACAATTAGAGAGAACGCAACTCCGAACATGCCATGGTCGCTGGCAGTTTTAACTCACAATTGGTGAAAAGTTGTCAACTTGAAAGAAAAATATGGGCTTATTCCCCTGCACTTAAAAGCACAAAAGTATAATTTTAAGAACGATTTCTTCTATATGTATATTTGTTATAGAAGTCTGAGTCGTAAAACATGCATTTAACAAATAAACAAGTAGGTTATAGTTGAGGAGCGAGCGTAAATGTTACTCTATGATATTATATAGTAATAAATATGTTTAGAAGTTATCTATACCTAGGCGTCAATTTTCGTTATTAGTGTATCATCAGAGAGAAAGGCCTGGAAGTGAAATGAGTCGACGCGTGGAAGTGGCCATGTTTTGATTCAATCTCCCCGCACAAAATCTCCGCACCACTACCCGGCCGCGCACGTCGCCTCCACAATTATAACCTTACATTGTCGCAGCAACAAAGCGATTTCGGCATCTTTATTCTTCGTTTTCAAGGCATTGCTTTATTGTATTTTGACAAGCGTTTGCCAGACGCCCGCAGTACTGTCTTAGACAAACAGTGTGAACATCACCCAAATTTACATGCCCACAATATACATGTTAAAAATATATTAAGCTTTGCTAATCGAGCGAGTAATTTGCATTAAATTGCTATTATAGAACGTTCCATCGTATGAATGTCATCCATATAATAGTAGAAACAACAGAAGAACTATATTTTTGGTATCAGATGCGGTGCATCAATGGTTTATCGCGAATTTAATTATAGAAAAATAATTAGTCCGGCAGCCAAAACACAGTAGACCAACCTTTGAGTTAAAACTGCCAGCGACCACTGGCATTTTCGAGTTTACAGTTCTCTCTAATACCGCGGTTTACACTGCTCAGGCGTACCAGGCAAGGTGCTGCCCATCTATTGCGGGACACGATTCGCAGTCATCCGGTGAAGCATCAGAGACCTAGCAGTCTGTTCACGCCTGGTAAAGGATCCCCCATCCACTGTACGATTTGGTAGTACGATCTGATAGACAGACCTGATCCGATGGATATCCTACCAACCCACTTAACGATCCGACCGCCACCTCAGTGGTTGGGGGGGACAAAAAAAAAATCAATTCAGTGGTGATAGAAACGGTGAGCAGCGGTTCCCCTGATGGATTAGCAACGAGGATCGAATCACTTTGATGGAATTGATACCACAACTGAGGAAGCGTAAACATCATCGCGTTCACACCCAAATTTCACAGAGGCATTATTTTCTTAATATATTTCCGGAACAAACTTCTCATATTTTTTTTTTTTTTGTTTACTGTGTCAACATTAGCCTCACTGTCGCCACTGTCGCTCCTCCCGAGTTTCTTACCAAATACTTCATAAGCGCATTTTTTATATTTATCCCATTTACTTTTTGCCTTTTATTTCCCACAAATATTCACAGTTTCTATATAATGATGAATTCTGTCCAAAAGTGCTTGTCATCAAAAAACAATTCATCTTGGAATCCTCTCGCGACGCGTCAGTGGTGAAATGACGTTGGCCTCACGAGCAGCACACTTCACGGTGCGACCGGTCTGAAACGGATGATGCTGTCGGATTAAAAAACCAAACAATGTTGGTCGCATCCGACCAGCTGTCATGTCGGCGGACAAGACCAAAATCACCCCCACTCACTATCGAATTGGTTGGATCAAACAGATCTGTCCGATGGTCGTACGACATGATCGTTCCGTGGGATGGGGGCTTAAGTCAACAACGGACCGTATCCTAGCACGCTCGTGTCCTGTGGAACGCGACGTGAGTTTCGGCGGGGATGCTGCAGCCTATGTTGATCTTCAAGAAGGCGTTTGACTCAGGCATCGTGAGTCACTCTGGGATTCTTCTGCGACTTCAAGGGATCTGCAAGGACTATTGGTTGATACCTGGTCTGTATTCTGGGGAATGAGAGTGCGGTGAAGTGTTAGGCAGGTGTATCCAGCTTCTTTCTGTGACTACAGGAGTGAGGCAAGGTGCGTCCTTGCCCCATCACTGTTAACAGCTTGAGGGATGGTATTGGACAAGGTTGTAGATCAAGTGATTGTGGAGCATCCATCGGCAACACCAAGATCACTGATCTTGTTTTGCCGATGATGCAGTAATCTTGCTGAGTCGCGGAGGGTCATGGTGATGGCTCTCGAGGCGCTGCACGAGGAGGCAAAGCCTTGCGGACCCATTGAGGTCTCCTGGCTCAAGACCAAGGTCCAGGTATTGGAGACTTACTAGATGAAGCATTTACAGTCTGTTCATGCGTGTGGCGAGGGGACATTGAGATTTGGAACGTTCAGTACCTTGTAGCGCAGTCCATAATGACGGCGGGTCACGTCAAGAAGTCTTACGGCGGATGGCATAGCCACGGTGTTATGGACTCGGTCAGCGGGAGTATTTGGCGTGTCGGTACCGTGCAGGAGGACAAAGGGGGGGATCCGGATCTTCAATTCGCTTGTGACCCTGTCCTACTCTAGGTTGTGAGGACAGGACAATAAATAGTGACTGAAGAGAAGGACATCAATAGCCTTTGGTAAAAAGGGTCTTCCGCAGAATACATGGGTATCGCTGGGATGACACGTTAAATCAGCGATTGGCACCGTGAGACTGAAATCGAGGCCTATTACCTGCATAGTACGTCAGCGCCAACTTCGGCTATATGGGCATGTGGCACGCTACCCTGAAACCAATCCTTCCATCGGGTTGTATCTGTAAAGAGACCCAATCGCCATGGAGGAGGCCAGGGGGCCGGCCCACACGGCTCGTGGCTGGGGTAAGTTGATGTTTCTTGTCGAGAGCTGCTTGGTATGGGAAAGGAGCCTGCATGGGAACTCGCGCGTGGTGACCCCCGGGAGTGGCGTCGTAGGGTGGGCGAGGCGACGCGCCCCCCGGCGTATGCCCCCAATGATTGATTGATTGATAATTCCTGTCGGCATAGCTATATGTCCACAAAATCAATGTTACATAACATTTTCAAGAAAGCAGATAATCCAGCCTACAGAGTACTATATCTGACATTATGAAGACATTGACCACTGTTTTCGAATAATATGTGAAAATCATTATGTGATGTTATGACACTACTCCCAGTAATCACTTGGTGCTCCTCAGCCTCCTAGAAACAAGAGTATAGCGGTGCATACTTCCAACAAGTGCCTCAGGCTGTCAGTGCCGACTCCGAAGCCTATCTGGTGACAAACTTACTGTGATCGATCCAGCCTCCCCGGCCCGGCTTCCTTTGCCCTGACGTCAACACCATGCGTGGGCTTGAAACATGAATCAGGATTACGCAGATATATCGAATTGGAAAAATATATCGAATAAGAAGTCAGTAAAAGGACTGAGTGAACATTAATTGTTAACTATGAGAGAGAGTGAAGGAAATGGGTGTATGACTACTTTTTTTATATGATCAAAAGTTCAATTGAGTTATGGAGTATGAGTGATTCCAGTCAGAGAATGATGATTGAGAATTAACCGAAAAACAGTTTTTTACGAAAATGGGCAGCTGGCGGCGGCTAACCAGTAGATGCACCCGTAGATTTTTATTGACAGGTAGGTCTGGACCTTGGTTTTGCGGAATAACTTTGGAATAGCTATGCTTGTAGCGACATTTGCTCAACTGAATTCGTGGAGAAGAGGTTACGCAGTTGTGCATGTGTTTCAGCGATTGCCGGTAGTGGCGAAAGACAACTGGCCTAATGATACTGTTTGGGGCGGCCGCGGTGGAGGAAGCAGCGTCTTACCGCACTCCGGAGGCAGAGCTGAACTGGCCTCGCTACTCCTTGACGGAAGACAGTCATATGCCACCCATCTTGGTGAGTGAATCTGATATTCAAGATGTTATTGCGCAACAGGTGAAGGCTGTGCAATTTTTTTTTTTGTCCCGTTGAAAGAACAAAAATTGATTAATTTCTACTTCGTTCTAAAACAGAAGGGACCCGGAACGGTGGTTACGAAAGTGGGGCTGACGCTCCTGGAGAGATTACTGAATGGCCGAGGTGGCGCAAGGGAGATCATTACGTTAGACATGACTCGGCCTGCATCTCGTGACATAACCTGCTTCCACACCAAGTGAGTAACACCTGCCCTCGAATGATTTGTCAAAGTTAATCTCTCTCTCTCTCTCTCTCTCTCTCTCTCTCTCTCTCTCTCTCCTCTCTCTCTCCTAGCTCTCTCATCTATCTCTCTCTCTCTCTCCTCTCTCCTCTCTCTCTCTCTCTTCCCCGATCTCTAGCTCTCTCTCTCTCTCTTTCTCTCTCTCTCTTCTCCTCTCTCTCTTCTCTCTCCCTCTCTCTCTCTCTCTCCTACTCTCTCTTCTCTCTCTCTTCTCTCTCTCTCTCTCTGCTCTTCTCTCTTCTCTCTCTCTCTCCTTTGATATAAGAAATGAGGAAAGATTGCAAGCTTTGAAAATAATCATATATCATTCTAACCATCTCGAGTACAGACTGGCAGTGCAACTGACGGATAATGTCGCAGAGCCACGGGGAGAAGGGCAAGGGTGTGAGACTGCCAGACGCCATCCGCTTTGAGTTGGTTCGAAATATGGTGGTCTTGCGTTGGGGTGTGAGGACACACAGCGAAACTAGGCACGGTTCTAAAAGAATAAAAAATCATTAAAGTCCAGGATAATAATATATATTATATATAGATATATATATACATATTATATATATCCTGACTTTAATGATTTTTTATAAAATCATTAAAGTCAGGAATAATATATATATATATATATCTATACATATATATAATATATATATAATATATATACTCATACTATAATATATATATCCGACTTTAATGATTTTTATTTGATATATATATATATTATTATATATATATATTATAATATATATAATATAGAGAGAGAGAGAGAGAAAGGAGAGAGAGGAATCGAGAGAGAGGGAGACGAGAGAAGGGATGAGAGAGGGAGACGCGGAGAGAGAGGAGGAGGAGAGGGAGAGAGAGAGGAGGAGAGAGAGAGAAGAGCAGAGGGAGAGTGGAAGAGAGAGAGAGAGGGAAGGAGATGAGAGAGATGACAGAGAGAGAGAGAGAGAGAGAGAGAGAGGTAGATGGAGGACGAGGAGAGAGAGAGAGAGAGAGAGAGAGAGAGTAATCGGGATGAGAGAGAGAGAGAGAGAGGAGAGAGAGAAGAGAGAAGAGACGACGAAGACTGCGAGAGAGAGAGAGAGAGATGAGATTGAGCGAGCCGCGAGAGATGAGAGGAAGACGAGAGAGAGAGAAGAGATTAACTTTGACAAATCATTCGAGGGCAGGTGTTACTCACTTGGTGTGGAAGCAGGTTATGTCACGAGATGCAGGCCGAGTCATGTCTAACGTAATGATCTCCCTTGCGCCACCTCGGCCATTCAGTAATCTCTCCAGTAAGCCGTCATCTCCAACTTTCGTAACCACCGTTCCGGGTCCCTTCTGTTTTAGAACGAAGTAGAAATTAATCAATTTTTGTTCTTTCAACGGGACAAAAAAAAAAATTGCACAGCCTTCACCTGTTGCGCAATAACATCTTGAATATCAGATTCACTCACCAAGATGGGTGGCATATGACTGTCTTCCGTCAAGGAGTAGCGAGGCCAGTTCAGCTCTGCCTCCGGAGTGCGGTAAGACGCTGCTTCCTCCACCGCGGCCGCCCCAAACAGTATCATTAGGCCAAGTGCTGTCGCCACTACCGCAATCGCTGAAACACATGCACAACTGCGTAACCTCTTCTCCACGAATTCAGTTGAGCAAATGTCGCTACAAGCATAGCTATTCCAAAGTTATTCCGCAAAACCAAGGTCCAGACCTACCTGTCAATAAAAATCTACGGGTGCATCTACTGGTTAGCCGCCGCCAGCTGCCCATTTTCGTAAAAAACTGTTTTTCGGTTAATTCTCATCAAATTCTCGACTGGAATCACTCATACTCCAGAACTCAATTGAAATCTTTTATTCATATAAAAAAAAAAAGTAGTCATACACCATGTCCTTAACTCTCTCCATAGTTAACAAATTAAATGTTCACTCAGTCCTTTTCACTGACTTTTAATCGATATATTTTTCAATCGATATATTGCGTAATCCTGATTCATGTTTCAAGACACGCATGGTTGTTGACGTCAGGGCAAAAGGAAAGCCGGCCGGGGAGGCTGGATCGATCACAGTAAGTTTGTCACCAGATAGGCTTCGGAGTCGGCACTGACAGCCTGAGGCACTTGTTGGAAGTATGCACCGCTATACTCTTGTTTCTAGGAGGCTGAGGAGCACCAAGTGATTACTGGGAGTAGTGTCATAACATCACATAATGATTTTCACATATTATTCGAAAGAAAAACAGGGTCAAGGTCTTCATCATGTCGACTATTAGTACTCTTGTAGGTTGGGATTATCTGCTTTCTGAAAATGTTATGTAACATTGATTTTGTGGACATATAGCTATGCCGACAGGATTATCAATCAATCAATCATGGGGGAATACGCCGGGGGGGCGTCGCCTGCGCCCACCTACGACGCCACTCCAGGGGGTCACCACGCGCGAGTTACCCATGCAGGATCCTTCCCATACAAGCAGCTCTCTTCGACAAGAAACATCAACTACCCCAGGCCACGAGCCTTGTGGGCGCGCCCTTGCCTCCTCCATGCCGGATTGTCTTCTTACAGATACAAACCCGATGGGAAGTATGGTTTCAGGGTAGCGTCTGCCACATGCTCCATATAGCGAAAGTTGGCGCTGACGGAATATGCAGGTAATAGGCCTCGATTCAGTTCTCAACGGGCAATCGACTGATGTGAACACGTAATCATCCACCAGCGATACCCACATGATTCTGCGAGACACTTTTACAAAGGGCATGATTCTCTCTTCAAGTCACTATTATTGGTCCATGTCTCACAACCATAGAGTAGGGACAGGGAATCACAAGCGAATTGAAGATCGGGATCTTTGTCCTCCTGCACGGTACCGAAAACGCCAAATACTCCCGCTGAACGAGTCCATAAACACAGGGCTATGCAATCCGCCGTTAGACTTAGCTGACGTGACCCGCCGTCATTATGGACTGCGCTACAAGGTATGTAAAACTTTCCAAGATCTCAATGTTCCTGCCACCACACGCATGACAGACTGTAATGCTTCACTAGTAAGTTCCAAATACCTGGACCTGGTCTTGAGGGCAGGAAGATCAAGTCCCAAAGCTTTGGCCTCCTCGTGCACTGCAGCGCCTCGAGAGACATCACCAGGAACCTCCAGCGACTCAGCAAAGATACTGCATCATCGGCAAAAAATTAAGATCAGTGTATCTTGGTGTGGCCGATGGATGCTCCTACAATCACTTGATCTACAACATTGTCCAATACCCAGTCCCATACAAGTGTTGAAAAGTGATGGGGCTAAGGACGCACACCCTTGCCTCACTCGTTTACAGGAAAGAAGCGGATACAACCTGCCCCACACTTCACAGCACTCTCAGTCCCATGAATACAGACATTATCAAACAAAGTCTTGCAGGAATCCCGGATAGTCCGCAGAAGATCCCAGGAGTGACTCACGATGCACTGAGTACAACGCCTTCTGAGATCAAAATAGGCTGCAAGCATCCCCTGTCGAAACCACGTCGGCGTTCCACCAGGACACGAAGCGCTAGGATACGGTCCGTTGTGACTTAAGCCCCCATCAACGGTTACGATCTGGTCGTACGACCTCGGACAGATCTGGTGGATCAACCAGATTGGATCGTGAGTGGGGTGATTGTGGTTTCGGTCCGACCGTACTGACAAAGCTGGCGGATTGAGACCAAAGTGTTGTTTTTAAATCCGACAGATCATCCGGTTCAGACGGAATCGCACGTGAGTGTGCTGATCGTGAGGCTGAACCTCAGTTTCCCCACTGACAGCGTCGCGATGAGGATTACAGATGAATTGTTTCTTTTGATAGACAAGCACTTTGCGAAGAATTTTTTTTACATCCAATTATATAGAAACCTTGAATATTTGTGGGAAATAAAAAGGCAAAGTAAATGATAAATATAAGAAAAATGAAGCTTATGAAGAGTGTAGAGAAAACTCGAGGAGCGACAGGAGATCGACAGTGAGGCTTAATGTGAAACAGTAACAAAAAAAAAAAAATATGAGAAGCGTGTGTTCGGAAAAATATTTAAGAAAATAATTGCCTCTGTGAAATTTGTTGGAACGCGGATGATGTTTACGCTACTCAGTTGTTGTATCAGATTCCATTCAAAAGTGATTCGATCCTCGTTGATAGATCCATCAGGGGAAACCGCTCTAACCGTTTCTATAACAACTGAATTGATCTGAGGTGCGGTTCGGATCTTAGTGGGTGGTAGGCTATCCATCGGAATCAGGTCCATGTCGGATTCAGATGTACGACCAATGCGTACCGTGGATGGGGGCCTTACACAGGCGTGAACCCAGACTGCTGAGGTCTCTGATTGCTTCACCAGATGACTGCTGAATTCGTCCGTCAGCTGCAATAGATGGGCAAGCACCTTGCCTGGTACGTGAGCAGTGTAATACCGCGGTAAGTAGAGAGAAACTGAAAACTCGAGAAATGCAGTGGTCGCTGGCAGTTTTAACTCAAAGGTTGGTCTACTGTGTTTGGCTCGCGACTAAATTTTTATAAATTATTGTCGGATAAACATTGATGCCACCGCATCTCTGAATACCAAAAAATTAAGTTCTTTCTGTTGTTGTACTAAAATAAATTATAAAACAAAAAACAAAACGGATGACAGGATCATTACGATTGGAACGTTCTATAAATTAGCAATTTAATGCAATTACTACGCCTCGAGTAGCAAAGCTTAATATATTTTTAACATGTATATTGGGGCATGTAAAAATTGGGTGATGTTCACACTGTTTTCTAAGACAGTATGCTGCGTCTGGCAAACGCTTGCAAAATACAATAAGCAATGCCTTGGAAAAAACGAAAGAAAGAAAGAATAAAGAATGCCGAAATCGGCTTGTTGCTGCGACAATGTAGGTTATAATTGTGGAGGCGACGTGCCGCGGCGCGGGAGTGGGGGCGGGGAGATTGTTGGCGGGGAGGGATGATATCAAAACATTGCACTTCACGCCGTCGACCATTGCACTTCAAGGCTTTCTATCTGATTGATACACAATAATAACAGGAAAATATGACTGCCTAGTATAGATAATTGTCTATAAACATACGTTATTAACTATATAATAATCATAGAGTAACCATTTAACTCGCCTCCTCAAAACTTATAACCTACTGGTTATTATTTGGGTAAATGCCATGTTTTACAGACTCAGGCTCGATATCAATATACATATAGAAGAAAATCGGTTCTTAAAATTATGTACTTTTGTGTTTAAGTGCAGTGGGAAAATAAGCGCCCATATTTTCTTTCAAGTTGACAACTTTCACAAATTGTGAGTTATTAAATGCCAGCGAACCACTGGGCATTTTCGGATTATTTGCAGTTCTCCTAATTGTTGCAGTCCTGACGCGGTTCCCTTTCCCTTTCCAGATAGGGACGGACCAGCCCCCTTTTCCAGTCAGGGGGAATGGTACCTGGATTGCCAACGGGCAGTCAGGACAGCATGCAACCCGCAGATCATGGCATACCCCAGCCTTTGAGGAGCTCCGCACTGATATTACAAACACAGCTGCCTTTCCAACCTTGCAACTTTGCTACAGCTCTCTACTTCGTCAAGAGAGGGGTGCAGTTTAGTCAATGGGAGGATCGGCATCCCTGCCTGTAACCCAGTGGTGTGAAGTGCTCAGTTGGAGGCTCCACCGTGAACAACTGCCCAAAGTTTTACCAGCCCAACGAGCCATCTGCCCACATGTCCGACACGAGGCGCACATCTGCTGTTCGAATAAGCGCATCGCAGAGAGGAGACTGGACCGGAGCTTCTTCAGGGCTCGGTAGGCGGGTCGGAGGTCATTAGCGTTCAAATGACCCTCGACCATCCTCAGCGAGACTCCTGACATACCTCTTTTTTTTTTAAATTTTGGTTTTTCCTCCCTCAGGAGGGTTCTAGTCCGGCGTGACAGAGCCCTGTGCTGGTCCCGGTTCCCAGCCAGCCTGGCTGTTCCATAATAATTGGAATTATCCAAGGGTTCCAATTAAGGCGGAACCAAAATAAGACAAGACGAACCATGAACGAGATCTTGCACGAGAGGAAGAGAAACGACGTGGACTGAGTCTAAAGTGGCACTAATCGAAGGCCACCAAGGGCTTCCGGAAGGGGACTCACAAGATCGAGAGTCGTGATGGGAGGTGAAAAGAAAGTCAAACAGGGGCCTATGCTTTACTTTACCACCACTAACTGGTGTGTTGAGAATTAATATTACATTCATTTTCTTCGTGTGTGGAGAATATCCTTTTAGTATTGATCGTGGATATCTCGCGAGACCAGTCAAAATGTCGCTACGTACACGTAAAATGCATGGAAAACAATTATGAAAAAATACAAGAAGTTCAAAATCGCTTCATCAGTAATTTGATGTAATAATCACTTATTATATCTTATACACAGCATTAATAAAGTCCAACAGTTTTGTCAAATGTTGCAGTCTATGATGAAATGTTGTGGTTTTCTTAGAATATCACAGTACGTGCCTGTGCGACTGTGAGGGCGGAGTGGAAGAATGGCGAGAGATGAGAGACAGGAGAGTGGGGATTGGAGTACCCCATGCGGGGTTGTGTGCGAGGGAGGAGTGACAGTCGTGTGTTGAGAGTGTATAAAGATTCTTGGAGAACTCTTGGAGAGCACGTAGGAGAGGAGATGAGAGGCAGGGGGCACCCTCAGGATGGGGGACCCCGTATGAATGTGATGCAGAGAGAGGAAGAGGGGAAAAAGAAATCACTAGTTTTGCTTCCCACTTGCTTCTCGCCCACAGATTACATTGTGTGGGAGAACGCCGGACAAAGGCTTCACTGACAGCATCGCTGGGTGATCCCAAATCAAGATCAAGTCAAAGATCAAGACTCTGTGGTAGTAGCGAAGCGACCCAAACACTGGCCGCGCGTCTGTACACAACACAAGCCCGCTTCTTGGGACGTGTGGCTACCGAGGTGCAAGTAATTTTTATTATCAGGCGATAGGAGAGGTAAGTCACTGAAAGAATGCTATGTCAATGTCATTGGTTATATGTTAAGTGTTAACACAAAACAAGAATGGGTAAACATGACAAAGGCTGAGGTAACCAAACATACGGCTATCTGCAATACATCACCAGGCTCTTCACCCCCTAGGCTTGGTCCCAGGAACTCGTGGCACCGTTAGCTGCCTTCCAAGATGAGTCACGACGTCATAGTGGACGCACTGCCCTACATTGACACGGGCTATGACGAGCCAGGAGTCAGGGAGCGCGTAAGTAGTGGTGAAACACTTGTATTTCTGTTTTCACTTCATTTTACTAAGATTAATCTACAGACTATCTAGACAACATATCTAGATATGGGGAGGCGGTAGCAGAGTGGTTAGCGTCTCCGACTGGCGTTTTCGGTGACCCGAGTTCGATCCCCGACGAAAACCAAAACCTTTCTGCACCGTTGAGTGGCCTAAGAACACCCACATGCCCTGCCCATTAACGATTGCGAGTGCATGGGAGGACACAGGGGGGCGGCATGAGCCTCTAATCACAGGCGTCACTATAAGAATCCTGCCATGCGCCACCCGGGCGAGGGCCAACCATCCCCCCCACAGCCCTCAAGTGAACCTTCAGAGCCTACCATCCGAGCCCTGGGTCACCACTGCCTACAGGCGCTATAGGCACAAATGTAAAAAAAAAAAAAAAAAGGTTTATGCAAATGTCGCCGATAGATACTCGCCGAAACACCAACCGAGAACTCTCACCGACAGTGGAACACTCGCCGATGTGGAAATTTGTGGACAGTGGACGACGTGGACAGTTCCAATTTTAATAGATGAGAAAGAAGAATAAAGGCTATTTGACACCACATTTTTTGCTTGTCCCAAAACACTAAAACTACAGTTTGACTTTAGTAACGTAACATGACCCTCCCCGCTCGTTCACTACCGTAACCCAACCTACACATTGGAACTACCCAACCTAACCTAACCACATAACCTAGCCTAGCTGTTCAGGTATTGTGGCTATCTCATTCCCTGAATGCAGAAACACGGATAAAGTTGATTAAATGCTATATAGGGCGCTGTAATATCAAGATAAAAGTAATTGGAACTTGCCGAAACAATAGGAACTCTAGCGACGTAGGCGAAGAATCCTATCGGCGACAGTCCCAGGTAACCTTAGGATTTATAAAAACCTTACTGTATGTATATATATGCGCGGTAATATAAGATCAAGAACTCGGAACTGTGCCGAAAAAATAGGAATACTCGCGAGTAGGGCGAAAAATTCCTATCGGCGACAGTCCCAAGTACCTCTAGAATCTAGATATACATGAGGGTCTGTCTAAAACCTATTGATCTATACTGTATACAATTTGGCAAGGCCACTCATGATAGCTCAGTCATGGCATTGTTACTGCATTGTTACTTTATTGTTACTGCGACATTATTGTGGGATACAGAGTAATGTAAGCAATGGGAAAAAGTACATGTAATAGGTATTAAGGCCTTTTGCCAGGGGACTTTGTACTTTGATTACATGCCAGTAATTCATAGAAATGTAGGTTGCTTTAATGATGAAAAAGCTTAATAAAACATCATAAAGAATCATAATTACATTAAACCTTTGTTACTCCCTTCTTTTACTTTTTATGGATGCTTAGGGAGCTCTTTTCCTTCATCATTTGGACCACTGGGGCCCCTACTATTCTTAGAAACCAGAGAGAGAGAAAATATATGTATATATATACGTATATACGGGCATATATATATATATATATATATATATATATATATATATATATATATTATATATATATATATATATATATATATATTATATCACATGCATAGAGAATAGGATGTTCGTAAGTAGGTGAGAAAAAACTAATGGAGTGCGCCCTCATCAACGTGCCTCTCCCACAATCGTGGGCACATCCGTGTGTGGGATGCGAATGGTTTATTGTGAGATGAGACTTTGGGTAAGCATTAGAAAGTACCGTAGGATGCTAATTGTGGAATCCAGATGCATGGGATCTGAGATTACTGTATTTTTTTACCACTTTTTGCATGTTTCTTTCTTAAATCTAAATTAATCTATTCTGAATCCATCACTTTGATTCCTGACCCCATTTTGCTACTAGAACCTTCCTTTCATTAGGTATATAAAACATTTCAGTTTGTTTCTTCTGCCCTTAGGCACTTGCCATGGTGGAAGATGAGAAGAAACGTTATCGTCCTACGAAGAACTATCTAGAGCAGCTCCCAGCCCTCAACCTTGCTGCCTTTGAGGTATGTGATCGCGTTGAATGTCTTCTATTGCTCAGTAATTATGTTCATTGTATTTTGAGTCGGCATTTTTTTCCAATGAGGTAATCAGTAAATATGCCTGCATTTTGTTGTTTTATCTATTAATTTTCTTTTTATAATTAAAGTAAAAAATACAGAATAATTACACTTTAATAAGACTACAATATTCTTTGTAAACTTGTCCTTACTTCTCCTTCCATCAAACTCATTTCCTTTTTTGTTTCTTTTACCTTTGCTTTTACTCTCTCATTCGACATCTTAAATTATTCCTTTCCTCTTAACTCTTTTATTTTGGATGTATGCTTTTCTTTCAGTTCACCATAATTTCAAAACTCTGAGCTAATATCTTAATCAACAGCAAACATTTGGGTTACTCATGTTGTGTGAGGTACCTGGAGATTGAAGGTTATACAGTGCCCGCGGATGAAATTAGGACGACGGAGAATAATAGCACGTTTTTTTGCCATAACTTCATCAGCTAATGTTACTATGATTGAACATACGGTTGAGTTTCTAGCAACTTACAGCAACTCTACAAAGTGTTGTCAACTCTCTTTCAAAGCTGCGCCGTCAGATACCCAATACACTCCACACTAGGAGGCGTTTTGGGTTCGCTCTCTCTCTCTCTCCCCTCTTTTGCACTGTTTTACGTGCTATTTTATGCGCACGCGTATGCTACAACCTACTGACATTGGGGAAAATACACTTGACCATGGTGGAGAAAGCAATAATTGTGACACTCCATGAAGAGGGGGTGTCTCTAGCAGAGATAAGACGACGTCTAAACATATCCAAAAACACTGCATCCATCCGGGTAAAACGAACATTTACTTTAGAGTATTTACGTACTGTTGCCTAAACTACATATGCCAAAAAGACTTGATTTTTTACTTAAAAACCTTGGTAATACGTGTGGATATGTGATTACATCCAGATAGTCATACACACATTATTCATGCCTCTTAAGTAAACCTTACACCTATTGTTACATAGCAACACTGCGCCACACTGCGGCAACAGCGCACTGCCCCCCAGGCACCCTCTCGCCTGCTATTGCCGTTTGCACCGCACATCCATTGTGGTAACTAAGTCCCTACCTGGCCCACGGGCTATCCACGTCAGCTCCACGCTGCTAGTCCCGGTTATCCCCCCTCTTTCCCCCACCCACCACGTCCCCTTTTTTTTCCCCTCTATTTACTAGAAATTAAACTTAACGTATGGATAATACTAATAAAAGAAATGAAATGTAATAAAAATGGTTAGTTTCAATCCTTCATTGGTTTATTTACAAAGTAAAAAGTAAAAATAGCAACAAAAAAAAGGAATCATCCTAATTTCATCCCCGGCCACTGTATATGCAAAAACTGTATCGAGATCATCAAGTAGTGTATATTTAGTTTTAGTAATGATGTGAAATCATAATACATAGGTTTGATTGGAAGACATTATACTGTATTACTATATTTAGAAACATTATATATGTATTAAATAGTTAGATGAAAAACGTAAGTGAGACGTGCTCCACTGTACATACTGAAGCCATGTATACTTATTGGAGATTACCCTGTGTTAGCGCCAGACTGAGTAAGGCGCTGTGAATATGAGAGTGTTCGGCGAGACAACCGAGGGACACCTCAGCATGAAGCGTTATGAGTTGCCGCCGCCGCCGCCTGGCAAGATGACAGATGTAGCTGCCTGGGGAGAATGTGTAGATAACTCAATGGCTCAATTGGAACATCAAGCTACCAGGTGTGTATCACTTTCCTTTCAACACTAACACCCAAACTAGTAAACGTGTCCCGGTACACCTCAGCAGAAGTCAGATGGTTGCTTAATCCTCAAAGGGCGGAGATTATTTTGGCTTTGTCTCCTTAAAAGGACCAAAACTGAACTGTAGTCTGGGAAAACCTGACTTAGACCAGAAAAAGCTTTAGAATAACCCCCGCATTCTATTTTTAACTTTTCTGGAAATGAATCCAAATACTCTATTAGCTCTTTTTTGGGCCTCTACTTTTTTTTCCTAGGTCGGAGGTCTGGGCTCACCCTCACCCCAAAGATTTTTTTTCCCTTCTGATCTTTTCGCGATACTTTTGCTTAGGGTGTATCTATTACCGGGGTTTTTTTTCTACCAACATTCTAACGCTACATTTATCAATTTTAATTTCCCATCTGCCATCTGAAACTGCCCCTCTTTAAGTTTTCTAAGTCCCCCCTGCAATATGTTTACCAGACTGTGATCCAAAAACCCCTACCAAACTAGTATCACAACAAATTTGCTAAATTCATGCTAACCCACTATCCAAGTCGTTGATGTAAATCAAAAATAGTAAGGGGCCCAAACAGCCCCTTGGGGAACCCCACTTGTCACCAGTCCCCATGGTGTGTTATTTCCCAAAAAAAAAAAGCTGAGAAATCTGATTGTTGCTATGGGGCCCCCCACTTTTTGGAGAAGGCCAGTTGCATAAAAAAAAAAAGCAAATCTAAAAGTTTTAAAAAAATCTGGATCTTTTTTGTTTATTACCATCCACCTTCCTCCCCTTTCAAAATGCCAGTTCTCTTGTTTAGGAAGTTGATTTTTTTTCACTATTCATCAACCCTTTATTTTATATTTTTTTTCCCCTTATCATCTCTGGACCCCTTTTAAACAGACCTGTGGTCCATTCGTTCCTTTCTTCACTTCTTTTGACATCAATAAATCTTCCTTCTCTATCATATTTTAAAAAGAGTGTTGAATACTTTTCCAATTCTCTGTTCGGTAAACTCCAAACATTGCACTATTTTTGTGGCCTTTGGGTTTGTACCATCTTTTAAACTTGTGTTTTTCATTGTGGTACCACACTATTCAACATACTAAAATTTTCTTGGCTGCCCCCAATGACACTATAACTCCCCATGTATCTCACACTGTATCCGAAGGTCATAATTTTCATCAATGTTTTTAAAAAGGCTCCAATTTTTTTGATGTCTTAAAACGTGCAAAAACAATTAATCAAAAAATATACAGCCTTGCCCACTTAATGAATTTTGCAAAAAAGCCCCAGGGTCGCCCTGGTGTAGGCTGAGAAAAACTGTCAAGTTACAGTTTGCTGGGCTGCACGTGGGTAGTGCCTTTTAGGCTCACCCCTTCTATTGTATGGGTTTTGGGGCTGTCCATCCTCTGAGCTTTTACGCTTTAATCTAATCTAATCTCGTCTGCTCCACCGCCCATTCCTGGGAACTCCCTAAAGGGGATGGCCCATCCCAAAAAGAGTCTATTTCAGGGGGGACATCCCCCCTAGCGCCACTCATTCCTTTATCCCTCCCTGCCCCAAACTTTCCCGCTATCCTCCATTTTACAGGAATTTTTCCCTTTTCACACTCAAGCTTCCCCCTACTCTTGTAAACCCTCTTTTTCATTTATTCCCTTTTTTTTATCTTTTAATGACCATACCACCTAAAGGTGCAATGATGAACCTCTTCCATCCCCTTTCATTCCTTTTTCTTTTAACTCTAAAAAAACTGTGTTTGGCATAAATCTATCAGGATAAAGGTTTTAAAAAAAAAATAGTGTTTCTCACTGCCCTACGAGACGTAGCAGCAAAAGGCTAAGCATCACACCGCTCAAAAATGTTTTTTCTGCACTACTGCACCCCAAACACTGCTCCTTCACCTTGAAGTCATTTTTCTGTCTTTTCGGACTACCAATAATGTCTATAATCCCTAGAAAAAAATTAATACCCACAACTGTGTCGAAGTCGCCCCGATAACTGGGAAGCCTTCACCCTCAAAAAATAAAAAAACTACTCGTGCTACCCCCTCCTGGGGCGAGCCCGCCAATGAGAAAGGATACAGATAGTGCTAAAAATAGTAATGTCTCCCCTTCTTATATAGCAGAACCCTGCCCCGGGATCCCTTTCCTTTCTCCAGGGGTTACATGGGATGAGCTTTCCTCCTAAAACATTTTTTAGCCCCAGCTTCCCCCTTTTTTATTTATAAAAAAAACTTTCATTACTTTATTATGAAGGGGAAAATTACAGCCTAAAAGGTTTTTAATGACAAAGCCCCCAAAAAAGGGCCCTTTTTCTTCCAAGCTGACAAATTTTACTAAATGTTATTTTTAATTTTTTTTACAGTTGAACCCCATTTAAAATTGGGGGTTTCATTCCTGAAAACCGTGACGTTAACTGAAAACTTTTAAATGAAACAAAAAATAAGTTTTGATAATTAATATAAAAACTATGTTATAGACAAAAAAATTAACTACAGTGGAACCTTTCTATCCAGCATTTGGGATCTTTCCCCTACTTTTATATTTGAAAAAAAAACCCTTGATAATAGAAATGTAAAAAAAAAAAAAAAAATTGTATATACAGGGAGGTTTCCCCCCCAAGATCCAGCAGTTAGGTTCCACCTGGATACTCGTATAGCGAAAAAACATAACTAATGGGAAAAAAAGGGTTTGTTCCCGGACCCCCTTTAAAAAAAAAATAAAAAAAAAAAAAAAAAACCCATGTTTTTCAAGCTAAAAAAAACTGTAGCAAACACAACAAAAACACCGCATATTCCCCCCTGTACTACCTATTTTTTGAAAAAAGCTTTTAAAGGAAAAAAAGCACACAAATAACATAATGCCCTTATTAACATAAAAAAATGCATAACAAGCAAAAAAGACGTTGTAATTATGGGACGCCGTTAACAGGAAGGGGAGTGTAGGGTCCCAAGGGTTGGGCCGCATACCTCTAATTTCCCCCAAAGTCAGGCCGCGCCCAAGCTTAATTCCCTTTAGGCAGGGGCCCTTTCTAGGGGGACCTGATGCGGTCCCAAAGGGTTTGGGGGTGCAACCTGCTAATTTCCCCTAAATGCGGGGGCGCCAAGCTTAATTTTCCCTTTAGGTCACGGTTTTCTAGGGGACCCCACTGGGGTCAAACCAAAACCCCCTTTGTCCCCCGGGAGTGGTGGGCGCGCATTTTGAGCTTGTAATTTTACTATCCCCGTTTTTTAATGTCGTATCATTGGGGTTTTCGATCTCGATATGAAAATAGACCCCAATTTCCATTGTACCTCGGATTCTCGTTTAAAATTTTCCNGCCTAACCTTATCATCAGAGTAAGCTTCTACTAACCATTGATTCAAAGTTTCATACATCAAAATGTAATTGTTAATTTTCTTTTTATAACCCATATTCATAATGTTTTCCATCAAATATGTAGTTTGCATCTATAGAAAAGGATATACATGAGTAGATGCTTTAGGTACGGTCGTTAATGCAAAGTATTGTCACATTTTATTGTATTTTTTTGTCCTGATATTGACATCTGGCAACATGACAGCATAATATTTGCTGGTGGTGGTAGTGATGTGTGTCCATTTCTATCTGCGCATGTACATTTAAATGATCTTTATATATTTCACTATAATAAAATGTATCAAACTCAATATTATTGCAGTATATATGATGTGCGATCAAAAAGTTCAAGTACTACGTCTCTAAAAAACAGGCGACGTACCTGATTTAAATTTGGCCACCAACCGCTTTGAGGTAGTCACCTTGTGCAGCAATACACCGATCCCAGCACTTCTTCCACAATTGGAATGCTACCTGGAAGCCGAAGCTGAAGGAAGCTGAAGGGTTCCTGTTTAACACTATCAAGTAGATCCAGCACGAATCGCAGGTGCTGCTTGACTTGAAGAACGGTTCTTCAAGTCAAGCAGCACCTGCGATTCGTGCTGGATCTACTTGATAGTGTTAAACAGGAACCCTTCAGCTTGAATTTTATCCTTAATCCTGGGGAAAAGGAAGAAGTCGCAGGGAGCCAAATCCAGCGAGTAGGGTGGGTGAAAAGCGACGATCATGCTGGTGTAGGCCTAAAACTTGTGCAATTTCAACGCACTGTGAGCGGGTTGCTTTTGCTCTGGGATCAGGAGTCTGGACACGAACTTTGCAGCGACACGGTGAATGTTCAAAGTGGACATGAGGATTGCCTGAACTGATCCAAATGACACGTTGACCATGTCATCAACTTCATTGATGGTGATCTGACTATTCTGACACACAATTAGTTTAATTTCTTCAACATTTTCAGATGTTGTGCTCATGGAAGGTCACTCTGACCTCTCGTCATCCTACAATGATGTTCTGCCCCTCCTGAAGCATGAGTGCCACTAAAAACAAAAACACATCGTTCAGTACATTGCTTCATTGTTGTAGGCCTCTTTTAACATTTCAAAGGTTCGCATTGTCAATTTTCCTAGCTTGACACAGAATTTGATGTTTGCTTGTTGTTCAAGTCTGAGGTCCATACTGAAATAGCAACTGAGTATGTGAACGTGGTCACAAAATCATATGTAGAACACGTCCCAATGTCCACAGAATGATGCCACGTGGCATTCTGAACCACAATGGTCACTGCTTGCTCCTGCTGTGCGTGCGTGAGTGTCCTGCACCTGTTTCTTTGCTACGTGGATAGTCCGGGAACTTTTTGATTGCACCTAGTATATGAGAACCATGGACAAGACTTTAGAGAACTTAGAAAGTTCTCAACTCAATTTCCTGTGAATGAAACTTTTGAATGAGTACCATTTCAAAAAGTTTTAACAGGTAACTGGTAACTTGTTGAATATACATACACTATTGATTGACATGCAAAATTTATGTACGTATTTCTATTTTGTTTATTATGTATATAGAGTACGTACATATATAGTGACAAATCATAACAGAAGTTCTATTTTGATTGGATATGAAGGATTTTGAGTAGCAATGGAAGGGTTGGTTGCCAGTTGTCATTCTTTCAGAAGAAAAATTCATTAGAAAGTGTGAGAATGGATTATTAGAGGTAGAGGGACAGTTGTAGGGCGAGGTGCAAAGGCAGGAAAAGTGGAGACTTCTGCCATTGTCACGCCTTTAAAGCAATTTCTACGAATATCAGATTATATGACATTTACATATAGATCATATATAATATATATATATATATATATATATATATATATATATATATATATATATATATATATATATATATATATATATATATATATATACAGTGGTACCTTGACTTACGAGTTTAATTCGTTCATTGATCGAGCTCATAACTCAATTTGCTCGTATATCAAATCAGTTTCCCCATTGAAATTAATTGAAATACCATTAATCCGTTCCAGCCCCCCCCAAAAAAACCCAATTTTTTTACTGTACCTATATGACTGGACTGCACTCACCCTCCGCCATTTGCATTCGCCTGTGTTTACACTTTGTATCAGCTGTTGGAAACA
Source organism: Chionoecetes opilio (assembly GCA_016584305.1). Classification (NCBI taxonomy): domain Eukaryota; kingdom Metazoa; phylum Arthropoda; class Malacostraca; order Decapoda; family Majidae; genus Chionoecetes; species Chionoecetes opilio. The sequence continues at coordinate 46,704 of JACEEZ010020178.1, forward strand.
GCTGTGGGTGGAACTACCGCTAAACGTACTGCACTCACCCTCCGCCATTTGCATTCGGCAGTGTTTATACTCTGTGTATCAGCTGTTGGAAACAGCTGTGGGTGGAACTGCCGCTAAACGTACTGCACTCACCCTCCGCCATTTGCATTCGGCAGTGTTTATACTCTGTGTATCAGCTGTTGGAAACAGCTGTGGGTGGAACTGCCGCTAAACGTACTGCACTCACCCTCCGCCATTTGCATTCGGCTGTGTGAGCACAACACAACAGAGATGCTTCCACGGCGAGGTAACCACGTGAAGTGAACGAGTGAGACGCGGGATGCTGGGCGGATGCTGTGGCGTTCGCTGCTCCAACTAGCGGCGGCGTATCTGAAGCTCGCTCGTAACAAAACAAAAAAATCGCTCGTAACTCGGATTTTGGCTCGCAACGCAAAGCAAAAAATTGACCGAGCGACTGCTCGTAACTCGGAAAACTCGTTAGTTGGGGCACTCGTAAGTCAAGGTACCACTGTATATATATATATATATATATATATATATATATATATATATATATAATATATATATATATATATATATATATATATATATATATATATATATAATATATATATAGGTATAAATATTATGCTGTTTCATTACAGAAAGGAAATTCAAGAGCTGAACTGGTCCAGGAAAAGCATGCAGACCAAGGCTGGTGAGGAACTACGGCATCTAGAGAGCAGCTGGGTGTCTCTGGTCTCAAGGAACTATGAGATAGAACAGGCCTGTGTGCTGCTGGAGGCTGAGATTGTAAAATTGAGAGAGAAAGAAAGAGTAAGAGGTTATTGAATGGACCTCATCTACACTGTATTTTCTCTCCTTTTCAATTAATTTGTAATTTTGATTATGCTGTACTAATGAATATGTGAACTTATTAAAAATACAAGCTTTTGTCTTGTCCATGTTTCTTAATCCTGAACAAATTGTTTTCAAAGTCCAGTGACGATGCAATAAACCATCAGGTCACAATGACGAGCCCTAAAATTATGAAAGCTATAGTTACTATGGAGTTATATGATTATAATATACAACAATGAGTGACCAAGACAAATAGGGTTTGATAAAAGAATAGTTTTCAAATAGCTTCACCTAGGTATGTTTATCTAACCTAGGGGGCCCACAGCTTCCCTCTCTGCCTTCCAGCTAATCAATGATTTCTTTTTAGGTTCTACTGAAGTTTATGAATTACAAGGCACTTAGTTAAAACCGACTTCAACTTGTAAATCTGAGACCATTTGCAGTATTCATAACCCCTATAACAGCCGTTGGAAATTAAAAATAACATAAGGAGGGGGGAAGGGGGCTGTGCCAAGGCCTCGTAGAACACCTAGGCTGTTGTAGGAGCCCATGGCTGTGTCCCCTCAGTTAGGTTAGTGAACTACCTTTTCACTCAAATTAAAACAATGAACTTCAAATTAAAACGACTGAACTTCAAATTAAAACAATGAACTTCAAATTAAAACGACTGAACTTCAAATTAAAACGACTGAACTTCAAATTAAAACGACTGAACTTCAAATTAAAACGACTGAACTTCAAATTAAAACGACTGAACTTCAAATTAAAACAACTGAACTTCAAATTAAAACAACAACTTCAAATTAAAACAACTGAACTTCAAATTAAAACAAGTGAATCTCAAATTAAAACAACTGAATTTTAAATCAAAACAACTGAAGTTTAAATTAAAACAACCGAAGTTTAAATTAAAACAACCGAAGTTTATATTAAAACAACTGAAGTTTAAATTAAAACAACTGAAGTTTAAATTAAAATAACAACTTCAAATTAAAATAATTGAATTTCAAATTAAAAGAAAAAATTCATCTATTATATTTTGAAATTCATTTGTTTTATTTTGAAGTTCTGTTCTAATTTGATAGTGAAAAGGTATATTATGAAAACCCCCAGAAAAGTAACATACTTCTTCCGGCATACTTTTTCTTATCTTTACCAGAGTGCTGCCAGCAAAGGGAAGAGAGGAAAAAAATTATTTATGCAAAGATATACCATTCTTTTAAATATTTTTACACAACCTGAGCATACAGCTGCATACTAGGTACATAGATAAAGCAACACAGGATGAAGTAACGTGTAGCTATTCCGTGTATGTTAGTACACATACGGCCTCTTCCATTTGCGACATTTCAAGAACCAGCCTCACGGAACCCAAGAGTTCAGGCGTTCCATTTGCGCACGAAAACCTGGGTCCGAGGCAAAGCGCGTAGTGACTCAGCAAAACCCGTGAACTTTCTCTACTCACATTGAGAGGTGGGTAGCTTGGGTAGAGTTTTCAGTTCATAACAAACAATGGTCGCCTTGGGCCCTATTTCTCTTATCATGAAGGGTTTTCCGCATGCACGAGTCGGAGGGGATGTCAGACGGCATAAAAGAGGCATACATGGCTGGTGGAGGACATGCTTTCCCGCGATCTTAAACTTGATATATTCCCTTCACATAGCAGCTAGCTGAGTTATATCTCTCGTTATCTCTCTCTCGTTATCTCTCGTTATCTCTCGTTATCTCTCGTTATCTCTCGTTATCTCTCGTTATCTCTCTCTCTCTCTTTTCTCTCTCTCTCTCTCTCTCTCTCTATCTCTCTCTCTCTCTCTCTCTCTCTCTCTCTCTCTCTCTCTCTCGTCTTCTCTCTCTCTCTCTCTCTCTCTCTCTCTCTCTCTCTCTCTCTCTCTCTCTCTCTCTCTCTCTCTCTCTCTCTCTCTCTCTCTCTCTCTCTCTCTCTCTCTCTTGCCTCGCCAGCTGAGTATGTTTATAAACAAAAAACGGGGTTTTTGCGTTCCATTTGTGACACGCGAACCCAACCCTGAACCCAGAACCCAACCCTGAACTGAAAGAACTGGTTCATGCAGCTTGGGCACAAATGGAAGAGGCCTATACTGTAGTTATACAAAAGAAAACGAGTTACATTTTTGGTACTCAAATTTTTGGCACTCAAAAAATTTTGGCACAATTTTTGGGCACTCAAAATGTTTGCCACTTAAATTTGTTTGGCACTCAAAAAAAAATTGGCACTCAAAAAATTGTTGGCACTCAAAAAAAATTGCACTCGAAAGTTTTTGGCAATTTTTATATTCAAATGTTTTAATTTGAAGTTCAGTGGTTTTAATTTGAGTGAAAAGGTGTACGGTAGCGGGGGGGAGGGGAGTTATTGTATTGAACTGAAGTTTTACCTCTTTATATGGCCTTCACATCAAATGTTACTATATCAAAATTCAGCTGCAGACAAAGATAATTATATAATCAATGGTGACATATTTTAATAGGTGCCTTGCACTGACGTCACGATCTAGCGTCTACAAGCCAAATGACGCCCGTCGGAGCGAGCTGCAGGACCAACAAACTCCACTTGCCGGCCGTGTTTGCCAGCTTATGGTAATTTTCCCCTACCAAATATGTTTATCAGTATAAAAGATATACTGTTATGTTTGTTCTATAATATTATCAAATAAAAAACCGTAAAACACACTAAAGAAAGGCCATTATGAGACTCAAGAAATATGCATGAACTTAATATTCTATTAAACTCTTCGCCATTTAATACTTTGCGGAAAACTTTTTACATAGATAATATCAATAGAAGCGGAATTTCATTAGCTTTCCATTGATATATTGGTTTTTTTTATAAATGAATTAGAACCATGCATACATTAGCGTTAACTAAATAAATAACCTCATCAATTGGGAAAAATTACCCGATTTCATGATGTTATTTATTTAGTTAACGCTAATTTATGCATGGTTCAAAAATTACCCGATTTCATGATGTTGTTTATTTAGTTAACGCTAATTTATGCATGGTTCTAATTCATTTATCAGAAAACGAAATATATCAATGGAAAGCTAATGAAATTCCGTTTCTATAGATATTCTCCATGTAAAAAGTTTTCTCGCAAAATATTAAATGGGAGCTGGCGCTGGTGTATATTAAGTTCATGCATATTTCTTGAGAGTCTCATAAAGGCCTTTCTTTAGTGTGTTTTACGGTTTTTTTATTTGATAATATTGTTACACTTGGCGTGTCTGAATGTGTTGGTCGAGGCGTGGGCGTGTGTATGTCTGTGTGTCTCGGTATGTTGGTCGAGGTGTGGGCGTGTGTATGTCTATGTGTCTGGGTGTGTGGAATGAGAGAGTGTCTGTACTCAGGCGGCACGTGAATGAGGGTGGTTGCTGTACACACAAAGAGAGGGTGACATCATTTCGCCCACGCCCTCTGATTGGAGCGCGCACGACGGCTAGCCGGCGGCAGGAATACAGGGGGGGAGGGGAAGCCGTCGTCGGCGTAGCTAGGGGAGAACACCGCGGGACACGGAGAGGAGCACAGTGTCTGTGTGTCTCGCGTGCGGAGGGGCGTCTGCCTCGCCGTCAGCAGCCTTCGTCAGCCCTTCGTCAGTAGCTAAGTCAGTGTCTCGTGTGCCGTAAGCCAGCGTACTTTCGTGTGTTTGTGTATCTCAAATGAAGCCTCGTGTGTTAAGAGAACCATTAAAAGACCGAGTAAACATGTGTGTACTTTGTTCACTATCTCCACCTTCAGGAGTGGGCCGTCAGGAGAATGGTGTATTGTGTGATTTACGACATTAAAGGGAAGAATTGTACAGTGAGTGTTCAATGTCCTCTACCCGCCTTGTGTTAATGACTACGTGTGCACACCATTGCTCGCCCAGGTTAATTCTACCGAGCTCTTCTACAGGAGGGAAGTTAAGGGGTTACGTGATGGCGCCTTTGGGGGTAAATTAAGACAGGTGAGTCTTTGAGGTATGAGGGCAGCGCGTAACACTGGTGTTTTGAAGTGGGATAAATTGTAGAATAATCTGTGGCCGGTAATGGCGGTGTCGCACGCGGTTAAAATGGCGGACAGGGAGGAGAACAGGGGGGAAGACGAAGTGAAGCCTTGTGACGTCACTGAGGAATATGCACGTGGCGCGCTTCTAATATTGAGAGACAATGAGAAAATGAAGAAAGTAATGAAAAAGGAAATGGTTAACCAAAGTGAAAATTTAAGGAAAATGAGAAAGGAAATGGAACAGGATATATTGAAAATGAGAAACACACCAAAGAGAGGCTTAAATAACTAGGTAAAGGCTTACGCAATGCAGGACCTGACGAAGGGTGGGGCATGCGTCGGAGCGGGGAAGAAGTTGGTTAGGGTTGGCGACGAAGAGCTGCCTAACTCCCTAGGTGACGCCCCTGCAGAGGATGTGGGCGTGGAAATTAAGGCGGCGCCGTCAGAAGGGTGCAGTGAAGAGGTGCCCTTACTCCCCGGTGGCGCCCCAGCGGAGGTTGTTGCGGCTAAGCGCGTGCTCACTGCCCCGCCTTCTTCAGGAGGTGGCGGAAATGCGGCGTTGAGGGCCTGGCGGGTCCCTCCCGCTGCGCTGGCAAACGGCGTAAAAGGCGCGCCGGCCGCATCATCTGCTCTTCGCCTCCCTGCCCTGCCTTCTTCAGGAGGTGAACGTGGGAAGGGTCGCGCTGGGGGCCTGACACTCCGGCAGGTGCGGATCAAACGCCCACGGCTGAAGAGCGGCCTGCTGCCCCTGCCGAAGAGCCGCAGGCGTGGTGAACGAGGGAAGCCGCGCAGCCAGCAGGGAAGGCCTCGGAGGGCCAGGATGAAGAAAACGTCCCCATACCTGCCTCTGCTACGCCGTCAGGAAGATGGCGAGCGCAGGAGGTGCCCCCCCGCCGCCGAAGCTGTGGCAGGTGGCAGTAACGGCCTGTTACGACGGTGGGGGGATGCATCGTGCCCGCTACCAGGCAGAGCCAGCCACAGCGTGCTGCTGTTAAGTCCTGTCGCACCGTCACCGGCGCCTTGCAGTGGAGGGCATAGTCGGTCGGGAAGTCGTGGCGCCCTTGTGTCCGCGGAGATGAAGCAGCTGGAGTAGAGGCGACCCCCCAGGGAAGAGGGGGGGGGGGTTGTGTGGCGCCCTTGGAGAACCACGGAGCCAATGGAGAGCGACCCTTGGTCGTGGTCACTTTTGAGGCAAGCCAGGGATGAGGAGGGTCCCTTGGGAGCTTGTAGCGCCTGCATGAGGAAGGGTGCAGGGGTGTCACCTGCTTGTGAGTCTCGCGGGGGGGGGGGGAAGAGAAGGGCTGCCTGTGTGACCTTTCCAACGCTGCAGGGGCGGCTGGTGGATGGTGATGGAGGGGCTTGCAGCTTACAGCTGGTGGTGGCTTTGTGCGGGGTAGAAGTGGCGGGGGGTGACGCACGCTGTGCGGTGTGCCTGCAGAGGTGGGGGTGGAATAGCCGCACGTTGGGCCTGCGGGGGGAGATCGAGGTACCCTTCTGCAGGAGGAGCCTCTGTTGGGGGGGTTCGAGCGGCAACCCCTGTGGTATAGTGGGGCTTTAATCCACTTAGTGGTGGAGGTTGATGCGGTGAGACCTGCCGGTAATCTACTACAGGATGATGTGGTGGGAGAATTATGTAATTGCTGCATTATATGTCAAGAGGAATTTGATTTTTGTCGTGTGTTAAATGATGGGCGAGCTGCCATTTCATTTGAGGATTTTTGTTAGTGTTAATTTTTGCATGTATCAACTATGGCCATATTGTGTATTTTCTTTTATGTACTCTTAGAATACAGGATTTAGGATTTACGGTAACAGTGAGGTCACTGTTCTATTAGGAAGGGGGATAATGTTACACTTGGCGTGTCTGAATGTGTTGGTCGAGGCGTGGGCGTGTGTATGTCTGTGTGTCTGGGTATGTTGGTCGAGGTGTGGGCGTGTGTATGCCTGGGTGTGTGGACTGAGGGAGTGTCTGTACTCGGACGGCACGTGAATGAGGGTGGTTGCTGTACACACAAAGAGAGGGTGACGTCATTTCGCCCGCGCTCTCTGATTGGAGCGCGCACGACGGCTAGCCGGCGGCAGGAAGACAGGGGGGGAGGGGAAGCCGTCGTCGGCGTAGCTAGGAGAGAACACCGCGGGACATGATGAGGAGCAGAGTGTACAGCTGATAAAATCTCTCATATCATAAGAATTGTGCAAATTATGACTAAAGCATGAAATTTCTACCAGTGTTAGTACATGCCATAAGCTTCATTTTCAGATCGGGAGGTAAGGCAGATTTGACCTCTGAGGACCGTGAGAGGTCAATGACCTCAAAGTTTCAAAATATTGATGTTTGGCGTCATTGGTTAATGGTAAACATGTTTATGATGTACAAACCATGCATTTGTGTTCCAATAAAAGTGTCTACATACTCCACACAGCGTTGGTAATCATTTACAGGTGTCTAGCTTTGACCTCTGAGGACAGTGAGAGGTCAATTAGAGAGAACTGCAACTCCGAAATGCCAGTGGTCGCTGGTAGTTTTAACTCACAATTTGGTGAAAAGTGGTAACTTGAAAAAAAATAGGGGTTTTTCCACTGTATTAAAACACACAAGTATAATATTAAAACGTTTTTTCTTCTTATTTTATTTATAGAACCTGATTCTGAAAACTTTGAAATTCCCAAATAACCAAAGTAGGTTATATTTTGAGGAGGCGGGGTAAATGTATCTATGATATTATATAGTCAATAACAAATGTTTAGAAGTTATCTTACCTGGGCGCCCTTTTTTTCCGTTATATTGTGTATCAATCAATAGAAGCCTAAAAGGCAATGAGTGACGGTGAATGGCAATGTTTTGATTCAATCTCCCCGCCCAATCTCCCGCCCCCACCCCCCCCCGCGGCATCGCCCCCCAAAATTAAACCTCATTGTGCAGAAACAAGCCGATTTCGGTTTTCTTTATTTTTTCGTTTTTCCGGCTTGCTTATTGTTTTTTTGAAAAGCGTTTCCAGACGCACCAGTACTGTCTTAGAAAACGTGTGAACACCCCCCAAATTTTACTGCCAAAATATACTGTAAAAAATCTTTTAAATTTTTGCTACTCGAGGCAGTAATTTGCAAAAATTGCTATTTAGAACGTTCCATCTTAATGCATGTCCCCATAAAATTATAGAAAAACAGAAGAACTATATTTTTTGGTATTCAGGGGGTCATCAATATTATCGCAAAATTAATTTATAAAAAATATTATTGGGGACCCAAAACACAGTTGCCAACCTTTGAGTTAAAACTCCCACACCACTGGCTTTTTCTCGATTTGCGTTCTCTTAATTACACGAAATTTAAAACTGAATTTTCCACATGTCTATCCCTTGCCATTTTTTTTCATCAAATTTCGTAATTACACCCCCCCCGTTCCCCCTTCATTTCGCTCACCCCCATGACGAAGAAAGCCCTCTGTCCTCATTACAAGCTGCTTTATAATAAGCTTGAAAAATATAAATCAAAAGTGGGTTAAGAAAAAGGCACTACCCCTATATAAAAAAATACTGTTTTAAAAAAATTAAAAAAAGGATAAATTATTTTAAACGTATAGGGCATAAAATGATTTCAAATCAATCCTTGATAGTCCAAGCAAATTTTTTGTAAAAATTTTTCGTCGTCGGTGCATTCTAGGACGCCTCCCGGGGGCCAAACCCCCTAGCCCCACCTTTTTTGGGGTTTTTGATTGGTCTTTTTAATGTTAATAAAACAAACCCTTTTTCAAACAATTTGGTTTTTTGGTTTTTTGATAAAATTTGGACAAAATCATTTTTTTAATAGGGTTTGCCCCCACGCCTTCTTGGCCCGGCGAAACACCCACATTTGTTTCTCCGGTCCCGGGAATTTTTTTGGTTTTTGCCGACATCTACTATTATTTTTCTGTACGGTTGTTTTCCCCCTCACGGTGGGGGTTCTCGTTGCGTGCGCCAGTGCTGGAAAACCCCGGGGTGGCATGGAGGGCCCTTTCGGGCGGGCCCAACGTTTCTGGGGGTTTTTTGGTGGGCCACGTCCTTTTTGCGTGTTTTGCCCGTTGAGCGCGGCCGCGCCCCCTTTTGCGCTCGTTCCCCCCTCCCCACCGCAGCGGTGGCTTGGGCCTTCGGCCGCCCCTGGGCTGGCGGCCCCTGAGGTGCGGCCCCTTGGGGGGGCCTGGGGGGCGGCACCCCCCTCGCCAGGGTTTCCCTTTTGGGTTCGGGGCCGCAGGCCCACCCCTTTTTGGCGTTTTTCCCCGTGAACCTAACCGGCCGGTTTGTTTTCCCCAGTTGGGGTGGGGGTTTGTTTCTGTCCTGGGTTGGCGTTTTTTTGGGGGGGTTTTTTTTTTTTCCCCGCCCCCCCCTTTTTTTGGGGTTCGTGGGGGGGGGGCACGCGCACTCCCAACGACGGGTTTTTTTGACAAACTTGCCCACCGCTCGCCGCGGGGGCCCATCCGTGTCGGCGCATTTTTTGGGGGTCGACAAGGACCGTGTCCCTGTTCTTCCACCACACTGTCCACCGCGCCCCGGGGGACGTGGGGGGGAGGGACGGGGGCGCGGCGCCGCCTCCTGCCCGTGGGCCTTGACTGTCTGGCCTCTGGGGCGGCGATGTCCTCCGGGGCGCCGTTGGCCCCGAATGGGGGCCCTGCACGGCCTTGGCCGGCTGCTTTTCAACATGTCCTTTGTCAACAGTTTTCCTGTTTCTTGGGGCAGACACTTGCCACCCGGGGCCGTCGTCCTGCTTTTGGTCGTCAGGACACGGCGGCGGGGGCGACGCACCTTCTTGCGCTGCGGCTGCGGGACTGAGTCCCGGGAAGGCGTTCCCCGTTGTCCAGGATTCCATCAACTCTTGAGGCTCCGCGCTGCCTTTTGTGGGGCGTCGAGGAGGGGTTTAGAGGGCGGGTTTCCTGCGGCACCACCAGGCAGGGCTCGGACAAAACCTCCGCACTGTGCCCCTGGTGGGGGGTTGGAGTGTCCTCCGGCAGGAGGGCGATCCCTGCGCTCCGCTTGACGTTGAGCACGGCACCTCGCGCTTTCCCCGGCGTCTTTGCGGCGTCTGTTCCCGCAGCCTTCCTGCGGCACGCTTGGCGAGGGTCCTGAACGCCTTCTTTAGGCCGGCGCAACACCCCCCACTTGGCTTCCTGGGTTCTTGTAACCGCTTCTCTTTAGTCTTAGGAGTCTACCTAGACTTTCTATCCCACCAGTTGCGCGGTCCCCAATAATTAAAAATTCCCTACAAAAAGTTTGGAGTTAGCAAATAGGAACAAATCCTTTTTTGGCACACACTCATCATCACCACTCTCACTACTAGTGTTTCTTACTCCCAAAACTCACGCTGTTGGGTACTACAGTTCTGCCCCGATCCAAGCTGGCGTCAGTAAGGTCCCGGGGTTTTTCCCAATATGCTCAAATCCAACCCCGCGTAAGGGGCCTCTCACGCCACCGCCATCATCATCATCATCAGCATCACCACTTATTGCCTATACCATAGACCACTTAAAACCTGGACTGTTCACGCGACAATGTTTTTAATTGCGGGGCTGCACAGGGGCCCCGGGGCGCCCGACAAAGAGTATAGTGGTCTATGGACTTCATATAACTGGTTTATCATATATTGATATACTTTAAAAACTTCGTAATGTTTGTTCTTAAAAATATCAAATAAAAACAGTAAAAAAACGCTAAAGAAATGCCATTTCGAGACTATGTAAATATGCATGAAATTAATATTCACTTAACTCTTTCCATTTAAAACTTGGGGAGTCAACTTTTATCATGAAGGTACAATAGAAACGCAATTTTATTACTTTCCCTTGGTTATTTCGTTATCTGTAAAAATTAGAACCCTGCATAAAAACGTTAAATAAAAAATTAAATCATCAATCGGGGGAATTTTCCCCATTGATGATGTTATTTATTCACTTATATTTTCGTTTTTTTATAAATGAAATTAGTACCATGTTAAATTAGCGTTGCCTAATAAAAAAAACCCATCAATCGGGAAAATTACCCCATTGATGATTTTTTTTATTTAGTTAACGTAATTTATCTGGTTCTAATTAATTTATCAGATAAAAGAATATAGCAAGGAAAGCTAAAAAATTGCGCTTCTATTGATACCTTCATGATAAAAGTTGATCGCAAAGTTTTTTTAAAAGGCGAAGAGTTGAAGTGAATATTAATTTTTATGCATTTTTCTTCATAGCTCGTAATGGAAATTTTTTTAGGGGTTTTTTTCTGTTTTTTTTGATAATATTATGAACAAATTTACGAAGATTCAGTATTCTATATACTGATAAACCCGTCTATTGATCCGTATTATAATTATATGAAAACCGACGGCCCCCCGATTTGGGGCCCTTTCGCGCAGGGGTACCGTGCGCAGTCCAGGTATTGTGGTCTATGCCTATTCATGGGGCACGAACGCATCCTTCCCCCTGCAATACAGGACAATATCCCAAGGGGTTATTCTCTCTCTCTCTCTCTCTCTCTCTCTCTCTCTCCTTTTCTTCTCTTCTCTCCTCTCTTCCTCCTCTCTCTCCTCTCCCCAAATTTGTCTCTAAAGATGGATTTTTTCGCCTTAATTATAATTTTTTTCCCAAAATTTCCCGCAATAAACCTTTTTAAAAGCTTGTGTATCGCCCCTTTCCTTCTTTAAATAAATGGCTTGAGAGCTTGTGTTTAATTAATACCATTTAATTTTCTTTGGCCTTTTTTTCCCAATTAGTCCCTACATAAAAACAAAAGGCGTTAATTCCTTCTTTGGTAAATTCATCTTTTTTGTATACATCCCCAAACCTTAATTCCCCCCCATAATAAATTAAATAGGCAAAGGGAAGGTCAACTAAGCCTTTAATTTTTTTGTACTGTGTTTTTTATCCATTTTTTCCCCATTTTTATCTTTCTCTTTTCCTTTCTTCTTGCACCCTATTACCTCTTTTTTATTTTATATTTTACTGTACCTCAATCCTTCTTTCTTAAAAGGCCCCGTCCCCCCTTTTCCCCACAATGTTCTCGTCTCTTCTCTCTTCCCCCCTCTCCTCTCTCTCTCTCTTTTCTCTCTCTCTCTCTCCTCTCTCCCCCCCCCCCTCCTCTCTTCTCTCTCATTGATAGCTATAGCCTGTAAAAAACATTTTCACTTCCCTTTTCAAAACCCGGAGATCATTTCCTAAAACCCGTTATTATTTTTTTTTACATTTTAATGCCTGATCCTTTTATCTTTCATTCCCCTTTAACTACACCCAGATTCACTACACCCAAAGACGTGCTTCTCTTCCCACCAAATTGAGAGAATGGAACCCAAAATGCCATGGTCGCTGGCAGTCTTAACTCACTTTTTTTATAATAAGTTTGGGACTGGGAAAAAAAAATATGGCTTATTCCACGCACTTAAAACACAAAATGTAATATTAAGAACGATTTCTTCTATATTTATTGCATGAAACCTGTTTGTAAAAATTGTATTAACCAAAAAACCAAGTAGGTTATAGTTGAGGGGGCGAGGTAAAAAGTACCCAGATATTTTATAGCAAAACGAATGTTAGAAGTTAAACTATACCTAGGCATCATATTTCCTGTTATTATTGTGTTCAATCAGTAGAAAGCCTGGGAAATGCATGAGGGCGACGCTGAAGTGAATGTTTTGATTCAATCTCCCCGCCACAATCCCCCGCCCACCACTCCCCCGCCGCGGCGTGTCGCCTCCCAAATTTTAACCCACATTGTCGCAGCAAAAAAGCCGATTTTGGCTTCTTTTTTTTTGTTTTTTTAAGGCATTGCTTTTTGTATTTTGACAACGTTTTTCCAGACGCAGCAGTACTGTCTTTGAAAACATTTTGAACATCGCCCCAAATTTTACATGCCACAATATACATGTAAAAAAAACTATTAAGCTTTGCTACTCGAGGCGAGTAATTTTCATTAAATTGCTATTTTAGAGCCCTTCCTCGTAAAGCGTCATCCATATAATTAGTAGAACAGAAAACTATATTTTTTGGTATTTAGATCGGTGCATCAATTTTATCGCGAAATTAAATTTTTGAAAAATTTAGTCGGGAGCCAAAACACAGTTGACCCAACCTTTGAGTTAAAACTGCCAGCGACCACTGGATTTCTCGAGTTTTAGATATTGGAATTAGAGAGAACGCAACTCCGAATGCCAGTGGTCGCTTTGGGAGTTTTAAATCACAATTTTGGGAAAAGTTGGTCAACTTGAAAGAAAAATATGGCTTATTCCACTGTATTAAAAACACAATAAATATTAAGAAAATTTTTCTTCTATATGTATATTGTATAGAAGCCGATTCTGTAAAAAAAATTGTTATAACCAAAAAAACCCAAATAGGGTTTTAGTTAGAGGGGAGGGAAATGCTACTCTATGATTTTTAGTCAATAAGAAATGTTTAGAAGTTATCTATACCTAGGAGTCATATTTTCCTGTTTTTATGTGTTCAATCAATAGAAACCCCAGAAGTGCAATGAGCGACGCGTAAGCGCAATGTTTTGTTCAATCTCCCCGCCACAATTCCCCCCCCACCACCCCCGCCGCGGCACGTCGCCCCACAATTATAACCCCCATTGTCGCAGCAAAAAGCCCCATTTCGGGATTCTTTATTCTTCGTTTTTCCCAAAGGGATTACTTATTTATTTTGCAAGCGTTTTTCCAGAGCCCAGTACTGTCTTAGAAAACAGGTGAACACGCCCAAATTTTACTGCCCCAAAAATACATGTAAAAAAACTATTAACTTTTGCTACTCGAGGCGAGTAATTTGCATTAAAAATTCTATTATAGAACGTTCCATCGTAAGCATGTCATCCATATAATTTGTAGAAAAACGAAAACTATTTTTTGGTATTTGATGCGGTGCATCAATATTTTTCGCAAATTTAATTTAAAAAAAAATATTTCGCGGAGCCAAAACACAGTAGACCAACCTTTGGTTAAAACTCCCAGCGACCACGGGCTTTTTTCTCGAGTTGCAGTTCTCTCAATTACCTCAACATATAAAATTTGATGCCAATAAATGAAAATGGGGGCTGGTACTAACAAAATTTGTTGTCTTTTTGGGTTGCGGGTTTCCCCTGCCTGATATCGAAGCCAAATAAAACACCCAACCTGATCTCACTATGGAAAAGCCCATACCTCTAGACCCACCCCACCCCTCACGTCCAAGCAATCAAGACCACCCCCAAGAACAAATTGGGAGCTTTGATTCTTTGCCAAGCGGGGACGGGATAAACCCTTTGCAGTCCCCCAAAAAGATAAAACCATGAAACCGAGGTATGGCTATGCTCATTGCAGAAACTCCATTAAAGGGGACTTGGGCCATGCAATGGCCCAAAACGTGAACAGACTGGGTATGGCGTGGCGTAGAAGCTACCTTGAGGCCACAGTGCTCAGTGGCACAAGAAATGTCTTTAAAATTTAACAAAAAAATGTTTTACCACAGGGAGACAGAACGTTCAGGACAGCAATCTGTACCGTACTCCAACCGTGACACACGATCAGCACTGCCCACAGGGTTCCACGTCAAAACCCCCTATCTGTTTCTTTTGCAATAACCAGCTGGCACGGGAGACTTGCACGAAGCCGTCTAAGGAAAATTGACAAAAACGTTCGGAGATGTGCCACTGAATTGGGGGACACTGAACTGCTGGCCAAGCTGTCTGCAGGAGACATGATTGCCATCGAGGCAAAATACCATCGCAACTGTCTCCGTGCATTATCATTCCACGCTGACTGCCAGAAAGATTCTGTGACACCATCCCTCCTTGCTCTGGTAAACATGATCCTCGATGGGCGCCGCATACATTCCAACGCACCAGACTAAGTTGGCCAACACAAGCACCGAAACGTTGGCCAACACAAGCACCAGACTAAGTTGGCCAACACAAGCACCACAACTGCTGCTGAAATGCTGAAATCAGACCAACCCGAAACCACCAGCGCACCTGGGGTTGATGCCACAATCCTTGCCGGAGCAACTATTGTTCAAATGCTCAATCCTGTAACGGCAAAGACCTTTGAAGAGTATGTGAACACAGTCTTTGCACCTTACATCTCTACTCAACTCGAAAAGGTCAACAGACTCGACCTCGTCTGGGATGTATATCTACCTGACAGCCTGAAAGGCACGACAAGACAGAAGAGGGGCAAGGGCGTCAGGAAGAGAGTGGCTCCCTCTACCGTCATGCCTAAGAACTGGAAGGACTTCCTTCGTGTGGATCAAAACAAGACTGCCCAGCAAACACAAAGACGGAGGGCCTCTGGAGGCCCTCCGTATGTCTTACCGGCGGCCCGACGGAAGTGTACGACGTAGGCCGCTGGGAATTTGCTCAGAGGCTCACCGGCGGGCCGCTCCCAGCAGCCCGCCGTAAGGCATATGACCATTTGCCGCTGTTATATTAAATGATTGAGGAATATTTATGGTTATACTTTCTAAGTATATTGCAGATACAGTAATGTTTTAAGGGGTGTTGCACAACCCATTAGCCGATTAATAGACTAACGCTGTTCAACACTTAAAACCAATACTATATATGCAATATATGCTTAGAAAATTTAACCAGAAATATTCCTATGTCGTTATCCAGTAATACGATGAAAAGGAGATCATAATTGCTACGGACATTGTTTATTTCATAATAACAAAAACATTTTCGTTATTGGGTTTACATGGTGGTGTACGTGGAACACTGAACAGCCATGTAGAAGGATATTGGTTGCGGCGAACAACATAACTACATCCATCCACTTGTGCGTTTTCCCACTAACTGATTTCACTCACTGGCACAGCGCTGGAGGAATTCCTAAAAAAACGTGTCGTACTGCAATTATTTATATTATTCAGTCTATTTCGATATAATGAATGCGCGAAAACATGTTATAACTAAGTTCTCATTATGTTATCGACTGGTTAAGGCTGACAATTTAGGTCTTTTGTGGGTTTTTAACCCTTTGTAATGGCTATCGTACGTCTGGCAGTTTAGTGTATTGATAGCTGAGACATTATTTCAAATAATATTCTATTCTAAATCATGATATTATCCATTTTAACTCCATCATCTACATATTCCTTATTAGGTGTACCATTGAGTATTGATATGTGTTGATAATATGTTGGAAATTATTGAAATAAGGGAAAATATGACCTTGTGTTATCCCGTAATCTTTGCTCGGATAATCAAATGTTATTTTTATATGTAACTACACACATAGACTAACTGATAACGTTTTTCCATGTAAACTCCTTCCTATGTACGTATCTCATCTTTATTTCTATGTATCTCTGGGTGTTCCTGATTAAGCTGGAAATATTTGAAATAAACTGAAATATGATAATTTCTATAAACTATTATAAAAACTTTTAGAACAATTCTTAATAGTTTGAACAGGCCAAATAATAGTGATGGTACCGATATTGAGATACTATGTATATTACTGCGTTAATATTATATAAAATGAAATGAATATTTCCCACCTACAAATACGTACCATGCAGCGGGCCTCCGGAGGATTGACGTCAAGTTGCCGCTGCTTGTCACTACTGATGTATTACTACATCAAGATAATCATATAACTGTTGTTTCAAAATGTTTACACATAGAAATATTCAATTCAATTCTGTACATTAATTTTCAACATAGTAAATTTTCCCGTCTGAAAATACACCAGCGGCCCTTCGGAGGGCTGACGGAGGTAAGTTTGCCGCCGGCGGCCGCCGTTCGCCGCTCTACAGCCTACGTAGGCCCGCCGGTGATGGTTAGCTGGGTGAGCTCTTTGGTTTCCTGTCACGAGAGGCCATTCGTCTTCCAATAGCAGATGGCAAGGAAATGTATCCAACATGTGGAACTGAGGTCCTGTGCTCTCCTGCCGAGTCTGACTTGACCAGCCTCGCCCCATGTTCACACGAGGAGGCGGACACTCGCCTGCTTCTACATGTGGCAGATGCTGTGCAGAAGGGGATCAGAAAGGTGGCCATACGCACTGTGGATACTGATGTTGTGGTACTGGCTGTGGCTTCATTCAACAACATCAATCCTGACGAGCTGTGGATAGCTCTTGGTACTGGATCCAGCTTCCGGTACATAGCTGTTCACCAACTGGCTGCCGCCATGAACCCAAGACAATGTGCTACTCTCCCCATCTTCCATGCCCTCACAGGGTGCGACACTGTGTCTTCTTTCGCTGGCAGAGGGAAGAAGACTGCCTGGGAGACTTGGAAAGTGTTCCCACAGGTGACTGATGCCTTTGAAGAACTCTTACGCATGCCAAGTGATGTGAGTGAGGAGTCAATGTCACTGCTGGAGCGCTTCGTTGTGCTGATGTATGACCGCACCAGTGACACCATGGAAGTGAACGATGCTAGGAAACAGTTCTTCGCACACAAGTCTAGGGCTCTAGAAAACATTCCCCCAACGCAGGCAGCACTCCAGCAGCACATCAAGCGTGCATCTCTCCAGGGCAACTGCTGGAACCAAACTCTGGTCCTGAATCCAGAGTTACCAATCCCATCTGACTGGGGCTGGACAAAGGAGGCCCCTGGGTGGCAGCCTCTTTGGACGGCACTGCCAGAGGCATCAAAATCTTGCCACGAACTGATCCACTGCGGCTGCAAAAAAGGGATGTACCGGCCGCTACAAGTACACCAAGGCTGCACTCAAGTGCACTGCATTATGTGCATGTTCGGGAGACTGTTAGGTGCAATCAGACACCTTTATATTTATGCGTCTATATGGATAATGTGCGTGTATTACATGTACCGGTATGTACTATACATGTGTCTGAGGTAACTGACCTCACTGTACTTTAAGCTTATAAATTACGTTCAGTGCACATTGAAAATTAAGGTTGCACAGATGATCTTACAACACTATTTCATGCAAGCTGTTCTGGACACCACAATAACCTAAATGTGTATTTCAATAAATTTGTTTTCTGAGGTCACTGACCTCATTTAAAGCACTTGTTCAGGCATGGTTGCATCCTGTGATTATGTATAAATAGGCTCTCCAGAAGATAAAGGGACCAACACATGGCAACATACCTTTTTAATGATTCCCAAAACAGACAAACTGCACCAGAATCGTGAAAAAATGACAATTTCAATGTAATTGAGGTCATTGACCTCTCACTATCCTCAGAGGTCAAATCTGACTTACCTCCCGATCTGAAAATGAACCTTATGGTATGTACTAACACTGGTAAAAATGTCATGCTTTAGTCATAATTTGCACAATTTTTATGATTATCTGCTGCACTATCTGTGTCTCTCGCGTGCGGAGGGGCGTCTGCCTCGCCGTCAGCAGCCTTCGTCAGCCCTTCGTCAGTAGCTAAGTCAGTGTCTCGTGTGCCGTAAGCCAGCGTACTTTCATGTGTTTGTGTATCTCAAGTGAAGCCTCGTGTGTTAAGAGAACCATTAATAGACCGAGTAAACATGTGTGTACTTTGTTCACCCTCTCCACCTTCAGGAGTGGGCCGTCAGGAGAACGGTGTATTGTGTGATTTACATCATTAAAGGGAAGAATTGTACAGTGAGTGTTCAATGTCCTCTACCCGCCTTGTGTTAATGACTACGTGTGCACACCATTGCTCGCCCAGGTTAATTCTACCGAGCCCTTCTACAGGAGGGAAGTTAAGGGGTTACGTGATGGCGCCTTTGGGGGTAAATTAAGACAGGTGAGTCTTTGAGGTATGAGGGCGGCGCGTAACAATATTATAGAAGAAACATTTCCGAAGATAACAGTATACCTTTTATACTCATCAATCAATCATTGGGGGCATACGCCGGGGGGCGCGTCGCCTCGCCCACCCTACGACTCCACTCCCGGGGGTCACCACGCGCGAGTTCCCATGCAGGCTCCTTTCCCATACCAAGCAGCTCTCGACAAGAAACATCAACTTGCCCCAGCCACGAGCCTTGTGGGCGCCCCCTTGGCCTCCTCCACGACGGATTGTCTCTTACAGATACAACCCGATGGGAAGGATCGGTTTCAGGGTAGCGTGCCACATGCCCATATAGCCGAAGTTGGCGCTGACGGACTATGCAGGTAATAGGCCTCGATTCAGTCTCACGGTGCAATCGCTGATTTGACACGTAATCATCCCAGCGATACCCCATGATTCTTCGAAGACACTTATTACCAAAGGCATTGATTCGTCTCTTCAAGTCACTATTTAGTGTCCATGTCTCACAACCATAGAGTAAGACAGGGATCACAAGCGACTTGAAGATCCGGATCTTTGTCCTCCTGCACAGGTACCGACAACGCCAAATACTCCCGCTGAGCGAGTCCATAACACCGTGGGCTATGCCAATCCGCCGTAAGACTTCTTGACGTGACCCGCCGTCATTATGGACTGCGCTACCAAGGTATGTAAAACTTTCCAAGATCTCAATGTCCTCGCCACACGCATGAACAGACTGTACTGCTTCATCTAGTAAGTCTCCAAATACCTGGACCTTGGTCTTGAGCCAGGAGACCTCAAGTCCCAAAGGCTTTGCCTCCTCGTGCAGCGCCTCGAGAGCCATCACCAGGACCTCCAGCGACTCAGCAAAGATTACTGCATCATCGCCAAAAACAAGATCAGTGATCTTGGTGTTGCCGACGGATGCTCCACAATCACTTTGATCTACAACCTTGTCCAATACCCAGTCCATACAAGCGTTGAAAAGTGATGGGGCAAGGACGCACCCTTGCCTCACTCTTGTATTCACAGGAAAGAAGCTGGATACACCTGCCCCACACTTCACAGCACTCTCAATCTTTTATACTAATAAACATATATTTGGCAGGGGAAAATTACCATAAGCGGCAAACGGGCGGCAAGTGGAGTTTGTTGGTCCTCCAGATCGCATCTCCCGCGTCTGTCGCAGGCTCGCAGCCACAACAAGGGCTATGACGTCACGTGCAAGGCACCGTTTTCAGTATAAACAAGAGACAGACCGGAAGTCAAGACTGTCTAAAGCCGCGGTGTTGGTGTTGTTTACCCTTAGCTGCAGCACGTGTAGTGGTGTAGACGGTGTCGTAAACAGGCAACTTGGCAAGGCGTCCCTTCAACACACGTTTTTAACAAGACACAGGTGATCATTGTTGCATTGGATTATGTGGCTACCCAGTAAAAACCGTAATAACCATGTATGATTGTGTTGCAGTGTTGAATGTATCGCCTGTAATCCTCGCGAGAATCATATTTCGATGCACAAAGGCTTGATATTGACCCGTGCCAGCAATACTACTTTATATAATAATGGTGCGAAATGGAATGGTACTAATGTGGTAGAAAGGTGGCACATGGCTGAATTTCAATGATGATTAGGTCTTCTTAATGATGGACAAGGTAGGCTACATGAGAGCTCATTATAATAGTGACATGCCAAGGCCTCTTACAGGGTGCATGCAGTGTTAGTAGCTGTGGAAAGGTAGTCATAGAGTGGTATCTGTATTCTGTTAACACTTCTCTGGTTATTATTTGCGAGAACTAGGCACTTTCTGCTGGCCATAATACTCTCATTATCTGTATGATTTGCTGAGTTTGACTTAAACTCAACTTAAAAATTACATTGTATTTTTTTTCAGCTTATGACAGCCGTTATGTTTTCCTTTTTGGTGAAATGCAGTGAGAGTTGAGATCTGTTAGATATTTGAGATCAGTCCTGGAGATGTGATACAGTCAGGACTGCACTCATAGATTACGTACCTTGAGCCCATATCTCCTTAATAATAACCATGTGGGAGGCATTCGTGAGCCCATATCTCCTTAATAATAACCATGTGGGAGGCATTCGTGAGCCCATATCTCCTTAATATAACTGATGAGATGAGTTAATATAACTTAATATAACTGATGAGATGCCTACATTCACCATCACAATAGGTATATATGGGCTCAGAACTGGGTAGAAAAAAGTTACGAAAGTTAGGGACGTTGTGTTATAGCAGTTAGGAGAATGTCTGCAATGAATATGCATGTGTTAGGCCCTCCTGTCTACCTACCCTCCTGAGGTCGTACGGGACAGGAAGGTAGGTTAAGTTATGATCAGGTTACGATAGGTGAATATAATAATATAATACTATAGTTGTGAATACAACTCTCTCTCTCTCTCTCTCTCTCTCTCTCTCTCTCTCTCTCTCTCTCTCTCTCTCTCTCTCTCTCTCTCTCTCTCTCTCTCTCTCTCTCTCTCTCTCTCTCTCTCTCTCTCTCTCTCTCTCAGAACCTGGTGTCTAATCTGAGGTGTATTGCAGATACACAGGAATTCCACAACCATGCCCACCCAGGCTGAGATCTTCGCAGAACTGGTAAATATCAAAGTTCCACTGACTACTGGTGAACAGTATTAGACTTATAAACTTCTCTTGGACGGACAGGTAAAGGTGGGAAGCTTAAAAGTATAATGTAGATTGCATTAGGTTTCCATGATTTTTTTGGCAAATATTACATATGAATACAAAATGAATACACAATATATCCCATTCTGTAATTGTAACCTATTTTTTGTTATGTTGAAAAATTTACTACTAATTGAGGCATTACATAACAATGATGATGCTTATACTTTATGGACAACACTTATCTGTGCAGACAGTTTGATCCAAAGATATAACATGGTGAAATTTGCGATTAAATGAGGGGACTCTATCTCCGACAGTATCTTGATCTCCACTGGGGCATGAAAACTCCAGGCTGGAGGGTATGCAGACTATTTCCCATATACTGCACTGCTAATGTGCCTCATGGTATTTTCTTTCTCCGCATGTTACTATATTTGTAAGCATCAAGATACACAATGCTACTCCCATCCCTGCCTCCCCCCTCCCCTGCCAGAAAAAGCTAGCTAAAATTTGATTGCCTTCATATACATATGTACTATGATTTCATACAGGAGTAATGTTTTTCCTGATGGTAATAATAATAAACGCTCTATGATAAAGAGAAAAGACAAGAAGAGGTAGGGTGATGAATGTGTTGGCAGCATACAGGGTTGTTGATCCGGAACTTATAATAAGTTTGTAGCGCAAGGTAATGAAGTGATATCACACTAGTTTTGCCTACATCTTGTATTCCCATCACCTGTCTTGTAACATGAACAGCCAAATTGTGCAAGTTACAGAATTATGCAAGTTTTTACCTCTGAAAATTGCAAAAATGTAACATTGCAAATAATTATTTCTGGGAATCTCTAGCTTGTATGATACAATTACATTACATGTGCAATCAAAAGCAGCTCAACAGATTAGTACACAGGGTGATTAATCATTGTACTTGCTCAATACACATCAACATTACATTGCAATTAAAAGCAGCTCAACAGATTAGTACACAGGGTGATTAATCATTGTACTTGCTCAAGATCACAATTACATAAAAAGTTGAAATGATAAATGATTTTAAGTACGTAATTTCTGTATGAGTATCAAAAGGAAATGCAGTATACTAAGGAATACATCAATTTGAACTGTGGTGGGTACTTACTGGTGTTCTTCTACAGGGAATCCCCGGTAATGTGGTCACAGCATCAGGTGGGGCTGGCGCGGCGTCTGGGATCAATGCTGACGAGCTCGGGAATGATGTAAGTCCTGTGAAATAAATATTGATTTTTTTTATATTCATGTAGAAGTGAAAAATTCTTGTCAGCTCAAAACTACTAACTCATCCCTTTCAGCTTACTTATTTTCAAAGAGATAGTAATGGAATTCTTGCACATAAATTGACACATGATCAAGCTACAGTGATGAGACCCATAATGTGTTGCAGTCCACCATGGAGGGCATGTGGGCTATGAAGGCCATGGAGCATGCTGAGATACACTTCAATGTGAGTATACGTAAGATAGCAAAGGCAGCTTGAACTGGTTACTTTTGAATATGTAGTAATTCAGTTTTTGCCATATGAGATCACTGGTAGAAATGAGAAGTTTGATACTTTTCTTGATATGTAATAAGCTCTTGATTAAGTAGTATTCAAATGAATTTTCTTTTATTTTTTCTTAATTTCATTGAATATTTCGCTAAATTAAAGATGATTCCATTAATACACACACATCAGACACATGATAAGCATATGTGAATATATTGGAAACACTATTCACTGCATATCTTGAACAAAAGTATTATAGTGTCTTTTTGTTTAGGTGGCCAGCTTAAAGTAATCGTCCAGACCATTTCATCATTCCTGATTTAATGCAATAAAATTATAGCCATTAGCGAGTATATCAACAATATGTTGTCACTTTTTGCATCCAGTCAGCCGTTTTTAAATAATCCGTAATCAAAATCTGTAAATTCCCTGAGCTCTCAAAACGCTCCTCACGACAAGCAGACGATGTGCCACGGCTCGGTGACGTCACGGGAGGAAGGCTCCTCTTCCCGCGCTGCCCCAGAAGCACGTAAACACAAGAGATGAATACAGGGAGGTCCCGTTATACGAGCTTTCGATATACGAGAATCCGATGATACGAGATGTGTAAATGTTACGACATTCAAACTGGGGTGAGGAAAATTACCAAGTTATTTACTAAAGTAAATTACATGTTACTTACTAAAGTAAATTCCAAGTTATTTACTAAAATTATAAAGTCATTTACTGACTATATGATTTTACCTAAGGTTGTACGATAATCAATCTGAAAATATGATAATTCTGGTGGCTCGGTACGACAATGTGGCCTACAAAAATTCACAACCCTGGGCGAGAAGCCAGCAACGGAGGTAGTATGGCCAGCAACGACCTGCTCGCACTACCTAGATACTACTTTCCCTAACGACGGAAGCTACAAAGCTCCCTCGATAGGTCGTAAACGAGTAGGAAGGTTGTGACTGGCTAAGGCGTCATCCGTCACTAGCCAATGACAAACAGTTTTTAAAACTTCTCGACCAATCACAAGCCAGCGAGACATATTTCCGGGCAAGAATGGCATGCCAGACTGCCTCTCTCCGCCTTCTGTCCCCGTCATCTAAAACTAATTCTCGTTTTATTTGGAATGCTTGCGTTTTAAGGAGTTTTAATGTATCAGATGGTAAGATATATAAGTAAGGAGCCTGTGTTGCTAGTGTTTTGGTGGTAGAAGGTGTGTATGTGGGTTAAAATAGTGAATATTTGTGTTATGGGGCGGCTCCGCGGCAAGAATTTCTCCGTCACTCACTGCCCCGCCAGCAGTCACCTTATCATAACATCTTTAAATAGCCCTTATTTAAGGTGACACACGGTGCTACATTGATTTAGATAATGACACGTGTATATAACATCTCACCATAATCACTAAGTTGTATAATAACGAGTGATAAGATGTTTAAGCCTGCCCAAACCTACTGTGGCAGAGGAGGCGGCGGCCTGCCCCGTCCGCCGCCTCTCTCAAAAACCGCCGTCATCCGCCTCACCTGTGCCTTCCTGAAGAAGACAGTCAGCTCCTACGCCTGTTATAGCACCATAGGATATCACCAGTGATCATAGGATTCCTCAAAGGATCCTCGCTTTCCTACTAAATAATTACCAAGGAGATCTCCGCTGGCGGCGGAAATCGGCTGCCGCCCGCACAACACAACACCCCGTTATCAGCTGTATAATATGTGCCTTCCTGAAGAAGTCAGATCAGCTCCCACGCCTGTGATAGCACCATAGGATATCACCAGGGATCATAGGATTCCTCAAGGGGTTCTCGCACCCCTACTAAATATTACCAAATTTTATTTTAGCTTGCAAAACATTATTATTTTTTTTTTTTTAATTGATAGGGTCCTGGAACCGAACCTATATTTTACCATTAGTTATGTGTTTCGTTATACGAGATTTCGCTTTATGAGTATGCCAGGTGGAACCTAACTGCTCGTATCTTCGGGACCTCCCTGTATCAGTACTTGAAGATTTTTGGGTGTTTCTGACCGATTTTTTAGTGCCCTCTGGCACACACACAGTCACACACTCGTGCGGGACAGGAGATAGCAGGGAGGGGGAGCGTTGTAGTGAAAAGGAGGGAGGGGAGGAAGGGAGGGATGAGTTTCAGTCGGTGCAAGTGTACTCTCTCTCTCTCTCTCTCTCTCTCTCTCTCTCTCTCTCTCTCTCTCTCTCTCTCTCTCTCTCTCTCTCTCTCTCTCTCTCTCTCTCATAAGAACGAACTTTCACTTGTCAGGTAAAAGAAAATAAAGAAAGTGTATAACGTTTTCATGCCATCACACACCTGTTTAGATCTCACTTTACCTCTGTATGACACCTGTCCACACACACACACACACACACACACGCCGGAAGACTTAAACCTATTGAGACTTGACATTTCTTTTATGTATTTCCTTTTGAAGCTTTTATACTCCTTCTCTCTTTCTCTCTCTCTTTTTAGTGCCACCCCGCCACCATTTACATATACCTTGACTGTGCCAGAGTCTAGGTGGTGCCCCACTGGGCCAGACTGTGCCACACACAATAGTGTAGCCTTGTATGGCAGTCTGCATTACAAACCAGTCATCACAACACTCCCTTGGCTGTCATGTCACACTGTCTACATCACCCCCCACCCACCCACACATCCCGTGGCCACACACACACAAGAGCGTAGCCTTGTATGGCAGTCTGCATCACAAACCAGTCATCACAACACTCCCTTGGCTGTCATGTCACACTGTCTACATCATCCCCCACCCACCCACACATGCCGTCCACACACACACAATAGCGTAGCCTTGTATGGCAGTCTGCATCACAAACCAGTCATCACAACACTCCCTTGGCTGTCACACTGTCTGTCTTCCCGCCCGCATATTTTCCAACTCTATGCTATAGTTAATGCTAGTATGTGGTTTCCGAGTAATGACGTTTGGCTGTAGCTCCAAAACTAACCATAGGATTTTCTCGAAAGTACCTGCATTGTGATTCCCACACACACATTTTGGTTTCCCTTACTAACCAATCCATGTTTTGGAGAAGTGCCAGGTCCTCCTGCTGAACCTCAGCAGGCTCCGCTAACACCTGCTCATCCACCTCGTACTCTGGCTCAAACATATAGGGTTGGGCTCCCATCACAATCTGAGGTTCCTTTTCCTCATATACGCGAGCAGCGTCATTTAGTTCGGTCTCAGATTGAGCATCGTACTCTAGATCTATCAGCGACAGATTCACTGTCTGACACCGAAGTACAATCGCTCATCATAACATTTGCCGACAGGTCTCACAGAGGCAGACGAGTGTTGTTTACCTTGGAGTTCCTCCCGTGACGTCATCAATTACATTCGTAGCCCTGTTGGAGGGAAGATTTTTTTTTTTGCGCGCTTTTTACAAAAGTCGTGTTTTTACGGAAATAAGGCCCGGAAATCAATTATTTTTGGTAGATTAGGTGTTTCGAATGTACATTCAACATAATTAGGCAAAAAAAAAATGGGTCTGGACGATTACTTGATAAGATAAGATAAGATTTTCATCCTATCTAGACACTTTGCAAGTACCAACTACAAGGTTATTGACTATACAAAGCGCCGCCACGTCAGCATGAACTAGGCGGACTCGAACCGCTGACCGAATGCACAGGGACGCTGCACATTGCGAACTCACGTCTCTACCAACCTTGCCACCCTGACGGGCACGATTACTTGAAGTTATATTTTTGGACAGTGGGAATAAAAGTTTCTCTGCATGTAATTGATGCACATAAAGGTTCCTTTGACTATGCAAAACTATCATAGAAGAATGCTTTTAGAAGACAAAGGTTAGAGAACTGACTTGGTATGTTCAGGGAACATACAGCTACTAAAAACTCATGTGTATTTCAATAGAATCTAATTAAATTTTGAGAACTATTTCTTTCCATATGTAGCTACAAACTATCACACTCCCAAGAAGTTTCATCAATGATGGTCAGTCAGTCACTCCCAGCATGTTGGAGTGTTGCAATAATCTGGTGCATACGTGTCTCAGGCTGCTACATTATTATATCTTTTTTTTGTAGTTCTGCAGGTTTTGCTATTCAATAGATCTTTGCTTGTTTTTCGGGCGAAAGCCAATGCAAAACGTAACTAACTTTGTCTTGCATTCTGCATTACAGGTTCAAAGGCCGAGAAGACTTAACATTAGTGTTGTAACAAAAGCATAACACAACACCATGCACTTCAACTGTATTGTTACATGCAATATATTTATTTAATTTTCTCACAGGTGTTGCAGTAAAATAAAATTGTAGCTACTTCCCAAAAAATTCATCAGCTTACCAACCGTACTTTTTTTTTTTAATTCTGTTAGTCATATTTTTCTGTAACCTTTACAAATATAAAGCTGTATCAAGATGTCATCTAGCTTTGAAGTTTTCAAGAAGGGCATTGCACTTTATTTCTAGAAAGTAAGAGACAATATTAGAATAAAGTAAACAGCTCAAACAGAGTAGTGGAAAAGTTGATGTCCATTATGAGTTTAACTAATAACCATAAAATTAACATCAATAATCTCTGATAATTCAATCCAAATAATTAATTCTCATTTGATAACATAAAATTTAATTTAATGCACCAGTCTAGATAGATAATTAGAAATAAGATTAGATTCACTAATCTAGATAAAACTATCATAGCCATCACCAGTTAGATTTGAAAATAACCTACTGTGTTTTATAGATGATCTAATAAGAAATAACCAGCATGTGTGTCTGTGACCCATCTTACACACCATCGGCCACCCCTAACTATTCCCCTTTCTCTTAGTGCATTGCAACACTCCATTTGATCTGTGCTGCTTTCTCATCTTATAAACCTTTGTATCGTTGCTGCAGCTCCCCAGCTGACTTTGCTTCCTCTCCTGCAGCTGTTGTGTGCAGTTGACCCTAAACTGCTCAGGCTTACCCCAAAGGATGACCTAATCTATCAGGAGTTCAGGAAAGAGTTTTCAGACTTAAGTGTGGCAAAGCTAAAAGAAGAAGATCTCAAAAGTCCTGCAGCAAAAGAGGTAAGTTTGAAAGATCCCTCCTCCACCAAAAATGCCTCAAGAATGTCCTGATTTTACATAAATATTGCAATTTGTTATTCATTGTAGGTTTACCTCACCTGTTCCCCAACATATACAGCTCACTAAAGTTCTCCCTTCCTTGCATGTATGCCTTGCCGGATTCAAGTACAGTAAAGTGCACTATACGACCATTTGTTTAAGGAGAATTCAGTTATACAAGTTCCATGAATTTGTACACTAATTTGATGTACGGGCAACAATCGTTAAAAAATTACTATTTGCATGGCAATATCTGTGTTTATTTTCCATTAATTTTTTGCATACATTTGTAATTATACAAGAATTTAATAAAGCCATTCTCTACAAGCAGAAGTTACCGGTAATAAGGATGAGGCTTAGAGAGACAATCTGAATGGCGTTGTAACACCGTATTTATGACTCTCTCACCTCTATCTAGTAATCACATTTCTCTATCAGACATTCTCATTGGTAGACTCAAAAAGGGTTAACCCCATGATCATTTACTGTCAGAAGATAGGTAGTGCATGCAACTCCTCTTACTTTGTTGAGTACAAATGTATACAGTACCATTAAGAAGTCAGTTATCTGTTTTAATTTATTTTGTCACAAAGTGCATAGCATCTGCCTTTAATCTCTTTGGTTGATTCAAAAAGGGGCTCAGAACTAATATAAACTAATTGTCACCGTAACATTTGACATCTGGATTTATGAGAAATTATTGATCAATTTGATTGTCAGTGAATCTACAGTAAATGCACCAGTTCTTACAGTCAGATCTCACTGCACACGGTCAGGTTGAGAATGGTCAATTGTTACATATCGTCGCATATCGTGATTTCATCTGTTATAGCCATCCCAACATACGTACTTTGAAAGGTTTATTTGTTATACCAATTGAAGTTATAAAACTTCTAGCAATCCCATATTTTCATCTGTAAAATGCAAAACAAATTTTGGGAGAACAGTTTTTTTGGTGTACACTATTACTATTCTAAAGATAATATATCAATGATGAAAAAACGTGGAGACAAACCCTTTTGAGGCAGTAGCTTGTGTGGCAACCATTAGTGTTGAATGGTCATATGTTTTCAATTATACAAAATACTTTCAAGAGAAGAATATGAAGTCTGATTTTTTTTTTTTGTGTGTGTGTGTGTGTGTGTGTCTTTAATGTGGCTCCCATTGGTATACATAGTAGTAGTGTGTGGATATTTACTTTCATATGTAACTCTTCCATGCTCCCATTTAACTTGCCTGCACATGTATAGGTATAATTAAAATTTTGAGACAGTCACACTTGTTACCAAAATTCCCCTTTTTTCAGCAAATATGACACCATAATCCATTAGGTTTCACAGAACATTTTACTTGCTTAGTTTTATGGCAAATTACAACTTTAAGTACATCTTCCTTATACTTTGTCTCACACATCTTACTTTCTTTGCTAAGTCAATCTCAAGTTCATCTCAACACTTTGTATTTTCTTCCTACTTCACATCCTTATCCTCATTCTACGCCACATCCTTATCCTCATTCTACGCCACATCCTTATCCTCATTCTACGCCACATCCTTATCCTCATTCTACGCCACATCCTCATTCTACTTCACATCCTTTTCCTCATTCTACTTCACATCCTTATCCTCATTCTACGCCACATCCTTATCCTCATTCTACTTCACATCCTTATCCTCATTCTATGCCACATCCTTATCCTCATTCTATGCCACATCCTTATCCTCATTCTATGCCACATCCTTATCCTCATTCTATGCCACATCCT
This sequence comes from Chionoecetes opilio, assembly GCA_016584305.1. Classification (NCBI taxonomy): domain Eukaryota; kingdom Metazoa; phylum Arthropoda; class Malacostraca; order Decapoda; family Majidae; genus Chionoecetes; species Chionoecetes opilio. The sequence goes on from JACEEZ010020178.1 coordinate 76,265, forward strand.
TATCCTCATTCTATGCCACATCCTTATCCTCATTCTATGCCACATCCTTATCCTCATTCTACTTCACATCCTTATCCTCATTCTACTTCACATCCTTATCCTCATTCTACTTCACATCCTTATCCTCATTCTACTTCACATCCTTATCCTCATTCTACTTCACATCCTTATCCTCATTCTACTTCACATCCTTTTCCTCATTCTACTTCACATCCTTATCCTCATTCTACGCCACATCCTTATCCTCATTCTACTTCACATCCTTATCCTCATTCTACGCCACATCCTTATCCTCATTCTACGCCACATCCTTATCCTCATTCTACGCCACATCCTTATCCTCATTCTACTTCACATCCTTATCCTCATTCTACTTCACATCCTTATCCTCATTCTACTTCACATCCTTTTCCTCATTCTACGCCACATCCTTATCCTCATTCTACGCCACATCCTTATCCTCATTCTACTTCACATCCTTTTCTCATTCTACTTCACATCCTTATCCTCATTCTACGCCACATCCTTATCCTCATTCTACTTCACATCTTATCTCATTTTACGCCACATCCTTATCCTCATTCTACGCCACATCCTTATCCTCATTCTACTTCACATCCTTATCCTCAGTCTACGCCACATCCTTATCCTCATTCTACTTCACATCCTTTTCCTCATTCTACTTCACATCCTTACCCATTCTACGCCACATCCTTATCCTCATTCTACGCCACATCCTTATCCTCATTCTACGCCACATCCTATCCTCATTCTACTTCACATCCTTATCCTCATTCTACTTCACATCCTTTTCCCATTCTACGCCACATCCTTATCCTCATTCTACGCCACATCCTTATCCTCATTCTACTTCACATTCTTTTCCTCATTCTACTTCACATCCTTATCCTCATTCTACGCCACATCCTTATCCTCATTCTACTTCACATCCTTATCCTCATTCTACGCCACATCCTTATCCTCATTCTACGCCACATCCTTATCCTCATTCTACGCCACATCCTTATCCTCATTCTACGCCACATCCTTATCCTCATTCTACGCCACATCCTTATCCTCATTCTACGCCACATCCTTATCCTCATTCTACGCCACATCCTTATCCTCATTCTACTTCACATTCTTTTCCTCATTCTACGCCACATCCTTATCCTCATTCTACTTCACATCCTTATCCTCATTCTACTTCACATCCTTATCCTCATTCTACTTCACATCCTTATCCTCATTCTATGCCACATCCTTATCCTCATTCTACTTCACATCCTTATCCTCATTCTACGCCACATCCTTATCCTCATTCTACGCCACATCCTTATCCTCATTCTACTTCACATTCTTTTCCTCATTCTACTTCACATCCTTATCCTCATTCTACGCCACATCCTTATCCTCATTCTACGCCACATCCTTATCCTCATTCTACGCCACATCCTTATCCTCATTCTACGCCACATCCTTATCCTCATTCTACGCCACATCCTTATCCTCATTCTACGCCACATCCTTATCCTCATTCTACGCCACATCCTTATCCTCATTCTACGCCACATTCTTTTCCTCATTCTATGCCACATCCTTATCCTCATTCTACGCCACATCCTTATCCTCATTCTACGCCACATCCTTATCCTCATTCTACGCCACATCCTTATCCTCATTCTACGCCACATCCTTATCCTCATTCTACGCACATCCTTATCCTCATTCTACGCCACATCCTTATCCTCATTCTACGCCACATCCTTATCCTCATTCTACGCCACATTCTTTTCCTCATTCTACGCCACATCCTTATCCTCATTCTACTTCACATCCTTTTCCTCATTCTACTTCACATCCTTATCCTCATTCTACACCACATCCTTATCCTCATTCTACGCCACATCCTTATCCTCATTCTACGCCACATCCTTATCCTCATTCTACGCCACATCCTTATCCTCATTTACGCACATCCTTATCATCATTCTACTTCACATCCTTTTCCTATCAGGCATAATTTTAGACTATTTCGAGCTATATTTATCACTACCATCTTTACTCCCTTGAGACCCAGAACGTAATTTTCATTGTAATTGGGTGCCATTAGACGATTTTTTGTGACTATAAGCAATATTTTATAGATTTGACCTGTTTTGACCTGTTTAGTATCCTTGTCCACTAACTAATTTACTATATTAAGTGACTTTTCTTAATTTTATGGCTCGACAACATACAATTTTTTATAGTAAAGGAAAGATTTGGGCATGAAGGGGTTAACTCCATTCTCAATTGTCAGAAATGGCGACCTTTCTGCATGAAGTTTGAGAAGGAGGTGGAGGACTACAGCTTTGCCACACTGGTGAGAATTGACCCTTTCGACGAATACTCAGAATCTAACACCATCCTCGTGACCCGCATCCAGTTCTTCTGCATCGAAATTTCCCGGAACCGCGAGGGCCAGAATGACTCCATCAGGGGTAAGTTCAAGCCCAAGCCACGTACCAAGAAGACCAAGCAATAACAACACGCAATTTGGCAGTGAACTTTGCTTATGTTTATTTTGTGTGCTTGAAATTTAAGGTCTACTAACAGACATAGAATAAGCTTTCATTTGTATGTATCACATATATTGTATTGTATGTATATCCATTAATTTCTAAAGTTCTACATTTATATTTTAAATATATATTATAAAGAAAATATTTAACATGAACATTTTGGAACTATCATTTGTTTGAAGTGCTTCAGAGTGCTTGCATCTACCTGTCTGCCTACTCAAATCCTTGGAACACTCTCAGGATGGCTTACAAATACATAGTACCTACTGCCTGTGTTGAAATGTGATGTTTCATTTTGTAGCCTAATCTGTGGAAAATATGGTGTAAAAGATGTTTTTCTTGGTAAAACCAAATACATTCTCACCACAATTATTCCTTCCAACACATACCGTATTTGCCATAGTATAAGATTTTATATATATATATATATATATATATATATATATATATAATATATATATATATATATATATATATATATATATATATATATATATATATATATATATATATATATATATATATATAATTATATACTTATGAATGTATTTTTAAAATTGCCTTGAGGCTAATGTGGCTGCATCAAGTGTCAGTGTCAATAAACTCAACGGTTGCAACATGATTACCTTCACGCGTGACGCCCACACTCATGGTAACTCTCCACTACAATAGATATGGTCCTGTGAGCACTATTATCCTGTTCTACCCCCAATATAATATGATGTTTCAATATTGTACCAATGTATCTACCATGTAGCTATCTCTCGCATCTCGTCTGTCTGTTGGCTGTCTCTCACCTTCTCAATATTAAGTCTTTCATCTTCCCGACAAACACAGCTGTGTGAACACCTGCACTCTGCCGTCCCCTTTTTGACTTGATGTCGGATTTCAGTAACAACACCTTTCCTTACTTTTTTCTTCTTTTAAAGTTTTATCTGTAACTGTAAAGCATGATTTCAAAACAAGAAATGTAATGAAGACTTCTGTAGCTGTAAAACTGCCGCTTTTAGTCTCAACACGCTAACACATTCGTCATCATGCCAGCTCAAGGTTTAGGTGAGGCAGACTTGTTCATATTGTATTCATTTTTCCATAAAGCAGTACCATGTGATGAAATTCAATGAAATGGTCTGTAATGGCTCAACTTATGAAATATTGAATAAACATTAGGCTGATCATGAGATATTTTTTCCTTTTCCTCTCTTCACAGCTAATTTATGACTGCTCAGTGTTCACTGATTGATTGATTGATTGAGAGCTATTTATTCTTGTTGCAGCACTGGTAAAAATTTATCGGTGACAGTCTACTATGGCATTTTAAACGGATAATATTAGAAATCAGGAAAAATAAAACTCAAATTTATCCTCGAGCTCTGTGATTGGGGGATGAATTGTGTGGTTACCATCAGAAAACATCAGAAATAAGATTCTTGTTTAAAACTAACCATCTTAGCCCCGTGGTTCCTGAATCTTTTCTTGTTTAGTTGCATAATTTTCAAGCAAAAAAGCTTGGCCAGCTTTGGAGGATATCTTTAGGCTTATATATGGAGTATATAAATCTGCCACAATTATATTTTCAGTGCGTAGTCATCATCTTTCTGTTTAACGTCAGAGTAGTATATATATATATATATATATATATATATATATATATATATATATATATATATATATATATATATATATAATATATATATATATATAATATATATATATATATATATATATATATATATATATATATCATAGACCACTATATCTCTGGACTGTTCACGCAACAATGTTTTGAAATTGCAAGCTGCATAGCGGCCTGCGGCCCGCCCAACAAAGATATAGTGGTCTATGGACTATCGTATAGACTGGTTTATCAATATATATGATATACTGTAATCTTCGTAAATGTTTGTTCTATAATATTATCAAATAAAAAATAGTAAAACACGCTAAAGAAATGCCATTACGAGACTGAAGAAATATGCATGAACTTAATATTCACTTTAACTCTTCACCATTTAAAACTTTGCAAGTCAACTTTTATCATGAAGGGTATCAATAGAAGCGCAATTTTATTAGCTTTCCATTGATGTATTTCGTTATCTGATAAATTAATTAGAACCATGCATAAATTAGCGTTAAATAAGTAAATAAAATCAATCTGGTAATTTTCCCGATTGATGATGTTATTTATTTACTTATATATTTCGTTTTCTGATAAATTAATTAGCACCATGTATAAATTAGCGTTAACTAAATAAATAACCTCATCAATCGGGAAAATTACCCGATTGATGATTTTATTTATTTAGTTAACATTTAGTTAACAATCAGTTAGATTCATTTATCAGAAAACGAAATACATCAATGGAAAGCTAATAAAACTGCGCTTCTATTGATACCCTTCGTGATAAAAGTTGACTCGCAAAGTTTTAAATGGCGAAGAGTTGAAGTGAATATTAAGTTCATGCATATTTCTTCAGAGTCTCGTAATGGCATTTCTTTAGCGTGTTTTACTGTTTTTTAATTGATAATATTATAGAACAAACATTTACGAAGATTATAGTATATCATATATACTGATAAACAAGTCTATATGATCCGTATATTTATATATGAATCCGAGCGGCCCTCCGACTTCAGGCCCTTGTGCAACAGGCCGATATTCCGTGGGCAGTCCAGATTTACAGTGGTCTATGTATATATATATATATATATATATATATATATATATATATATATATATATATATATATATATATATATATTATTTTTCTCTCTCTCCACAAAATACCGGCGCCGATGGTTTTCAGCTTATGACGTCGCAGGCTGAGAGTCCATTCAGTTAACCTGCTTCTCTGCCCCACCCTGCTTCCCTCCCTCCTTACCACCCCTTATTCTCCCCATGCTTCTGTCCCCCCACCCCATCCATACCCTAACTCGCTCTACCCCGTCCCACTTACCCAGCCCTTCATTCATTCAGTTGCCACTTGTCGCCACGCATTCCTCTACCAATCTATGTCGCTCTTTGCATCCAGTCCTCTAGTTCCGTCGCGTCTGTGGTTAGGTTTTACGCATAGACAGTTTGGTTTTCTTTTCTATCTTAGGGTTCAGTTTACGTTCTGAGTTAATTCTAGAGAAGGAGAGGTAACCTAGAGGGAGGAGGGGTGAGCCACACCTGAGAGCGGCTGTGACCCTAACCTGGCCGCACTGTTGCCACGTCTACATGGTTCTTTGCGAGGAAAACCTGATTATTAGGTACTGTCTATAAGTACGCGTGTACCCTCCTCCCCACTGGTCCTTTTGGGTGGCAGAATACTGTGATCCTAAATAGTTTTTGTCCCACCAAGAAAAATATTTTTGTCCCTCTGCAAGGATGCAAGGCAGGGCACGACACCACTCAAATTACTGCCACAGATGACACACCCAACCCACGGGGTTTCCTGCCTGCCAGCTGCACTGATGGTCACGATGTGATGGAAAAAAGAACGAGAATAAACTTTAAAACAATGATGATAACAAACAAAACAATGGTTGTTGTTCCAGGATAGCTGGTGGGCAGCGGGACATTGGCCCAACATTTGCAACACTCAAGTAAAGAAAACAAAAAAAAATTACTTTTTAACTCGAATAGGTACACAAAACACCGTTTCACAAACTGTAGTGCACTGCAATAGAAATGCCTAAATGTCTTCATATATAAATCAAGTACTATTCATAAGTGACCTTCCATCAAAGTTGGTTCACAAGTGGGTGCTACTATAGCGTGCGGTCTACCGGGACATTTGTACTATAGCGTGCAGTCTACCGGGACATTTTACACTATAGCGTGCGGTCTACATTTCTTACTCGCTACTTACACTCTACACTCTTACACTTCAGGCTGCAATTTACTATTGCTATATGATATTGTCTATTATGCAGTAGAGTATTATAGAAAAAACAAAACTTTAGTAAGTAATTTATTAAGCACAGGCCGATATTCCCCACCCCTGTCACTTTTTTTTCCTTACATAACACTACCACATCGATGAGCTCTGCTTCTTGTAGTGTGTCCTGAAGATTGCTTTCACGTAAAAACTTAACCGCTGTTTCTTCTGTCAAGATGACACTTCTGTATAATTCTTTCAACAGCATTGTAGAGGGTTAAGTGTGTCAGACTGATGTTTTCGGCTTGAATTTTAGGAGGATACTGAGACATTACTTCGTTGATTCCTATTTTATAAGGTTGAGTAGGGTCCCGGTACTCAGGTCAGGTAAGGTAAGGTCAGGTGTGGACTTGTCAGAATGCATATTAAAGCTATGGGGTAGTCAGGTCAGGTCAGGTCAGGTCAGGCGGGATCTTTTTAGACCGCACGTTAGGGGAGCGTAGACTGCAGGCCCCAATGTAGACCGCACGCTATAGTAGCACCCACAAGGGTCTGTGTTACAAGTTCTTAAATATTTGATGTGCGTGTGTTGGTAGCATCAGGTGTAGGCAGGTGCTTTGCCGTGGTCGCCGCGGCCTTCCAAGGCAGCGCCACGGTGCCACAGTGACGCCGCTTATGGAGATTCCGAGGTCATCAAGTCTACAGCCAATAATGATGGTCATTTGTTACGGCGCAAGGTCAAGACCTGCCGCACCTCCGACACTCGCCTGTTTTTTTTTAAGAAATTCTGCATGGGAAGGCTATTTATGAGATCGACCTACACATTTATTCATTCTTTATATGATAAAAAAAAAAAAAGGCTATTACTCAATACTTGCATATTACTCTTGCTCTGTCCCTCCCGGTGCAAGATCATGAAGTGACGACTGTGGCACTTGCCCACACTGGGATGGAGAACGGACCCAATAACAGAGGGGCAAGGATTAGTAGGGTGTGACTCAGTGGCGTAGCTACGGGGGGGCACGTGGTCCCCACTGGCCATGACTGCCGTATTCTGTATAAATCTTTAATACCCACCACTGGTCTGATCTTAGAATATGCCCTTATACCTTTTTATGTGACATCAGAGTGGCCCCGGAGCTCTGCTTCCCTAGTGCCCCCCCATATTCAGCGGCGGCCCCCCAGGTGCCCCCCCTCCATTCATAGATACCTAGCTACGCCACAGGTGTGAGTGACTTGGGACCCAAGGACCCGCCTCGACACACAGGGCCGAAGAAGAGAGGGTGACTGTCGGTAGGGTCATATAGTACCTTACTGTCGGCGTCCAGAATGTGTACAAACAGCACCACACGAATGCTTCACATACGCACATGCTATTCTGGACGAGACACATGGTGTTCTTGATGGGAATCATACCAATTAAACTTGAAAGTTTCTCGAGACTACACTCCAGCAGTTTTCATAATCATGGATGCATAGTTGTAATAAAGAGTTGACTAGCAAGAAGTGCCGGATGATTTCCAATACGTAAATTGACTGAATAAGCGCCGCCACTTTCATGAAACCGTTTCTCTTATACAACCTTTCACTGTGGTGGCTGATCGGCAGCGATACAAACTGAATATTCATTTTGGGAAAAGCGTTGCAGAATATATGATGGAAACTATAAGTCGTATCTGGTGTGAAAGCATCCAGTAAATCATTTTCTCTTCTGGGTATTTAGTAAAAGAAAAAAAAATAATTACAAAACTAAAACACTAAACTAAACCAGTAAGTAAAAACATAAAATGACCCCCCCCCCCCTAGATTACGAGCTCAAAATTCACACTCGGGCATAATGGTGAACACACACACTCAACACTTGAATCATGGCAACCTGCAGGCCCTTCTGCTATGCCCCAAAGTGAATGATTGGTTTATATAAAAATAAAAATGGTCGTGTATCTTTCAATTAATGTGTGCTTAACGTGTTCAAGATTGATATCAAGACATGTGTGTGTGTGTGTGTGTGTCGTCATCATCATCATCATCATCACTCATCGTTCGTGAAGCATGGCAAGGGGCTTCGCATTCCAAGCATGTCGTTAAAGACAACCAAACAGGACAAGGACGGAGGGCTGGGAACGCCTCCCACGGCCACTTAATGGTTCTCACGGAACAGGAAAGAGGTGGAAGGAACATTAGTTGTTACATCCGTTCTGTTCATTTCTCTTGTTTTGTATTTTCTAAACTCCATACCACATGTACGGAAGAGGCGAGTTGAAAAGGAAAACCAAAACATTTCGTTGCTGTTGCGCAGGTATTGTACGAGAGTGTAACATATTTTCTGGTTTACGTAAAACTAGCACCGTGATAATAAGCGATTAATGTGTCAGTGTCCCATCTGCTGGCCTCCCTTTCCGTCAATCACGCCTTCCCTTCCCTTCCCTTCACCCTCAGCACGACGTGTGGACAGGAAGAGAAACACCAAGCTCTTGCCATGAGTATTGTGAGATTGTACGTTATGCCAATACACTTCCGTTTTGTATGTATTGAACTAGATTTGCTCGTGTGTCCTATATGGAAACGGTGCATAGATATCACAACAATCCTACAGGCACCACGAGGCGATTAAGGAAGCAATGCACAAGGAGGGAACGCACCTTCCTCACCTGTCTACCCTTGACGACAGCTACTCGGAAGGAGGCGCAAGGTGGGGAAGGAAGAGGAAGGGGAGGGGGAAGGAAATTACCGAATGAATGGGCGGTTGAGCTAGTGGGGATGGGGGTGGGGTCAGTCGGGCGTTCCCAGGCGGGCGTGCTCTGGTCGGGGGTCAGTGGGGTCCGGGTGGTTGTTGGGGGAGAGGAGAGGGGATCGCCTATGACCTCCTCCGCGAAGATGACGACTTTGGAGTAATTGTGGAGGAAGAGGTGTGTTGGGGGGGTGGTGGGGAACGGAAGTGAGGGGCGCCCACTTCCCACGGCCACTGTTCCTCCCTCACCCACAAGACCGGTAGTTCACCATGGTCGAGCTCCTGAGGTCATCCAAAGGTCATCCGACGAATCTAGAGGCCACATGGCACATTCACAGGTCAATCAACATGCTCCCACGTCACCCAGCATATACGTGGGTCACCTGGCATACCAGGAGGTCACTCAACACGCTAGTCAGCCCTAAAAGTCAGACCATTCATGCGTCACCATCCTCAGAAGTCGCGCATCACAGCACCACACATGATCATCTGTCGCTTTATCGTCACCAAGACACTCTTTAACGACTTGAGACATCCACCATACTGAGGACTATAGTATATACGTATAAGGCGGTCTTCACACACCAGTTTGTTTCTTTTCTTAACTCCTTGAGGCCCAGAACGTAATTTATATTGTAATTTGGCTACCATTAGACGATTTTAATGAGTATGAGCAATATTTTATAGATAATTACCTGTTTAGTATCCTTGTCCACTAGCTAATTTGGTAATATATACAGTTACTTTTCGTAATTTTATGGCTAACAAGAGACGAGTTTATGTATCAATGGAAAGATCTGGGTTGAAGGGGTTAATGATCGTGTTTTGTAGGTATTACTTTAATTAACAAGGTAGTCGATCAAGGTAGAAAAAAAAAGCATTTGAGTTCCTTGTAATATACGTGCGCGCTTAATCTGTGACTTTACGCCCTCAACCATGGAGGTAGTATGAGTATGAAGTATGCATACTACCTCCATGCCCTCAACTCACCTCATCCCACCCATCCACAGCCTACAGGTCATGCGTTGGTTGCAACCTCTGCAGTCGGTGCCGTTGCGGGTGGGTTTGGGGCATGGACTCTTGAGAACAGAGGGTCACAAAAACAAGGGTTCACAGCTAAAGGCCTGTTCGTATTACATAAGAAGTGTTCCTCCCGCTCACACAAAACTTGCTCTGTAATACTTCTATGATCAGGTTTTTTGTCCCTATGTGACAGGTGGTCAGCCTTTGGCCCATTCATTCACCACTGTTGCCAGTCTTAACAGCTCCCATGTAACATTTCTAGGGAATATCTGAAACATTAATACAAGGAAGCAAGGCAGTCTTATCAATATCAAAAAGTAAAGTCACTACACACACTATGGAAAAACCGAACCAATAATTCACCATTATAGGAAGAAAAAACATAATAAAAACCCAAACACTGCTCTCTGCCCTTACTGCCCGGTGGCCTTTCGGTAAAATGTACTTTGTTTATTGGCCGCTGATACAAACGCAGTATTGAGTCTTTCGAGCATTCACCATAACAAATAGGGTAAGGGAATTAAGGCTATATACCCGCTTATAATAAAAATTAAAAAAGACCTCAGCGGGCAGCAATGACTGGTGCTACGCTTGAGTGGTTATCTGCCCTCCAACTTGGTATGTGAGATTTTTGTATTGGAAGTAACGGTTATTATAACAGTGGCAGCAGCAGTAGTAATTGTAGCACTGGTAAGGTGGGCGTAGTAATAGTGGTAGTGGCAACAGTTATTGCTGTAATAGTATACAAAGTAGTGGCAAAATAGTAATAGTCTAATTCTACGTACTATCATTGAATATCATTATCATTACTATTGTAATCATTCATTACAGTGAACATTTGTAATAGCCCTCCACCGCATGTTGTCGAGTCAGAAAGTAATACATTTAAATCATACATTTAAAGCAATCGTAGGTGAGAAAAAATAGTTGAGGACTGTTTACGAAGTTGTTTTCTACCGTCAATAACATTATAGTCGCCACTGCACTAATGTCGTCAGGCGTCATATATTACGAATCTTAGCATCACTATTGATTCATATGTGCCACTGAAGACA
>JACEEZ010020178.1:92500-107500 GCA_016584305.1 Chionoecetes opilio
CAAACCTTCCTCTCCACTGTTCTTACATCTACTGTAGTACTAATCCTATCTTTTAATGACCATCCCTACTGTGCAGATAATGATAATGAAAAACAAAAGTAATAATAGTATCAGTGAAAGCCACATTTCCCGCTGCCCACAGTAAACTAAACCAAACTTGTTATTTATCCAATCCAATCGCACATCAGGAAGACACGGAACAGCCGGAGAGACGCGACCAAACACTCCAACAGCTGCTGCAAATACAACCTTTGGAGAGGGGGGGGGGGGGGGGAGACTGTCACTACCACCACTACCACCACCACCACTACCAATGTGTTTTAGCTGAAGGGAAATGCATTGCAGGCGTGTCTTCGAGGCGCATTTGCTAAGGAGAGAGTCAGTGTAGAAAACGGGAGGTGAAAATGTAAGTACTAATGGATGCTTGCGAGCGACTCCATGCAAATAAGCGACAGGTGATGTCATGCTGTTAGTGTTTATAACGAGGCGGTATGGCGGGTCGGTGATACACTACAAATGTACATGTTTTTTTCGTGGTTTGTTTGACGAAAGCTGTAGGTTGATTCAGTGTCAATGCATGTACAGTAGGCTTCTTCTTTCTCTTTCTCTTTCTCTCTCTCTCTCTCTCTCTCTCTCTCTCTCTCTCTCTCTCTCTCTCTCTCTCTCTCTCTCTCTCTCTCTCTCTCTCTCTCTCTCTCTCTCTCTCTCTCTCTCTCTCTCTCTCTCTCAAGACGCAGCACGAGTAGACGCCCATTGCCCATCTCCTGCAATGGGCGTGGTCCTCTGACAACACGGTGGACTATATCATATCGTGGACGAATACAATATCTCCTTCAGTGTTCTCCCGAACGATCGTTGTTGAGCTTGGTGATAAATTAGACTATACTTAATTTACTACAGAATTTTACTTCTACTGAATAAAAGATGGCATTCCCTCCCTTATCAATCCTTTCCCTCTTCTTCTTATTATTATTATTAACACTATTTTTATTATTATTAATATCATTGGCATACTACCTCCGCTAAGGATATTATGTGATCACTTCGGTTTGTTTTTTGTCTTTGTTAGCAGGATTAAGCAAAAACTTATGGACGGATTTGCATGAAAATTTCACCAGCGGTACATGGGATTGAATTGTTTGTGAGAGAACGCCGACCTAAAAGCTTCAAATACAGTGCCCATTGGGTGACTCAACTCAAGCTCAAAAATTGGTTTTGGTGGGTGAGGGCGCCGACCATTATCACTTGATGTAGATACGACCCTTACGCAGATACGAATGCTAAGATACTAAGATAGCAAATGTCAATAGCAGATACTAAGTAAAAGTAGAAAGCAAAGCATAGACACTGGCTTTGGTCGAAAGTCTCACTGCCTATACCAGCAAACCATCACATTCTCGCGATGAGACACGTATGGGTAACAACACGACTTTCTAAACAGCCCCATGATTATGATTTGAGAGGAAAGGCACAGAAAAGTAAGACCAAAAACAGTATTAAAAATTAAATACGACGACTTTCTAGGAGAGAGAGAAAGAGAGAAAAAAAGAGAGAGAGAGAGAGAGAGAGAGAGAGAGAGAGAGAGAGAGAGAGAGAGAGAGAGAGAGAGAGAGAGAGAGAGAGAGAGAGAGAGAGAAAGGGAGGTAGGAGGCTAAGGAGAGGGGACAAACCCATGGGCCACACCATCCCTCCCTCTGGCCACACAATGCTCCTTGGAGGCTTGTTAAAGGACCAATAGTGGTTACGTGCCTGCTGCTCCGCGGGTGTGTACCTGCCAGCCTCCCTCCTGACCACACCTGAGGGAGAGAAGGAATAGGTAAAGGCATGCAAAGAAACACAATAACAATGATAAAGAAAAATTGTATGAATGGTGACAATACATACTACATAATATACAACTAACATACTGAAGACTAAACTAATGATAACAAGAGAAAGAGAGAGAGAGAGAGAGAGAGAGAGAGAGAGAGAGAGAGAGAGAGAGAGAGAGAGAGAGAGAGAGAGAGAGAGAGAGAGGAAAAAAAATGTCTCGCCACCTGTAGCCCAACGCCTCTCCCCTCTTTCCCACGCTCTCTCCCCTCACTGCTGAAGGAGGGAGGGAGGGAGGGAGGAAGGGAGGGAGAGGGGAAGGAATACCAGACATGATGAGTCGAGGAAGGGCGGGAAGGAGGAAAGAAAGAAAGGGAGTGGTGGGATATACATATACATTATACTACATATACATTATACATTATACATATATATTAGTGTACATTAGAGAGAGAGAGAGAGAGAGAGAGAGAGAGAGAGAGAGAGAGAGAGAGAGAGAGAGAGAGAGAGAGAGAGAGAGAGAGAGAGAGAATGAGAAAGAGAGAGAGAATGAGAAAGAGAGAGCGAGTGAGGGAAAAAACCGACGGACACTGAGAAATGTAAACTTAAACGTACTCATATTTACAAAAACAAACTAAGTAATTCTGTTCCAAAAATAAATTAAGGGAAGGAACTCAAGGGGACAGAATAAGCGGACACATCATGCCCTGTGGTTGTCTACTTCTTAGAGGCGACGGTCAAGTTTATTTTCAAGAGAGAGAGAGAGAGAGAGAGAGAGAGGAAGAGAGAGAGAGAGAGAGAGAGAGAGGGAGAGAGAAGGGAAGAGAAGAGACAAAAAAGACAGAAGGGAAAAGAGAGGAATTTTAAAGCTGGAAAGAAAAAGACAAAGGAAACCAAAGAACATGGGAAGGAAAAGAGAAAGAGGAAAGGAAGGAGGAAAAGAGGATTCATGGATAATATATCAAGGATTCAAGAAAAAGATAAAGGGAAAGAAATATGGAAATGGAGGACAAAAAAGGAGGAGGAGGAGGAGGGAGGAGGAGGGAGGAGGGGGGAGGAGGGGGGACGGGAGAAGGAAGGAGAAAGGGGAAATAAAATAAAAGAGAGAATGGAACCATAGAAAGGAAGGAAGGGAGGGAGGGAGGGAGGGAGGGAGGAGAGGAGGGAGAGGAGGGAGGGAGAAGATGGTGAAATAAAAAAAAAAAGGAGGGTGAAAAGCCCAGAGAATGGGGAAGGGAAAGGGGAGGAATGAAGAGAGAGAGAGAGAGAGAGAGAGAGAGAGAGAGAGAGAGAGAGAGAGAAGAGAGAGAGAGAGAGAGAGAGGGAGGGAAAGAAAAGTGTTATGACAGCCGTAAAAATCTTGTGTTGATACAGATTGCCCCTTTAAGAGGAAGACGGGGAAGGATGAGGGAGGGAAGGGAGTGAGAGAGAGAGAGAGAGAGAGAGAGAGAGAGAGAGAGAGAGAGGAGAGAGAGAGAGAGAGGGGAGAGAGAGAGAGAGAGAGAGAGAGAGAGGGTGGTAAGGCAATGAAAGGAGATAGGGAGGAGGGAGAAAAGAATGAAAGAAAAAATCATGTGAGGGACAAGTGGAAAAAATATAACGCAAAGGAAGAATTGCTAGAGCGACACAACTGATGCAAGAACGCAAATGATGACGATGATAATAATGATAATAATTATAACAACAACAACAATAATACTAATAACAATAATAATAATAATAATAACAACAATGGCATGTGAAATGTATTATGTTACTGTTTATTTGTATGCGAGAGAGAGAGAGAGAGAGAGAGAGAGAGAGAGAGAGAGAGAGAGAGAGAGAGAGAGAGAGAGAGAGAGGAGAGAGAGAGAGAGAGAGAGAGAGAGAGAGAGAGAGAGAAGAGAGGGGGGGGAGAGAGAGAGGGGAGAGAAAAAAAAATGGGAAAAAATAATCTCATAAATATTTTTCCTAATCTACCATACGTTCTCATACACAGCCTTCCCCTCCTCCTCCTCCTCCTCCTCCTCCTCCTCCTCCTTTTTCCTTCCTTCACCCACACGAAGCACTTATTTGTTATTCCCTTTCCTTTCATTCTCTCCTCTCCTCGTCTTCTCATTTTTTCTTATATCTGTCCTTCGTTTTCATTATCAGTTTAAAGTTATCCTCTTCTTTTGTAATATTATACCTCTCTCTCTCTCTCTCTCTCTCTCCTCTCTCTCTCTCTTCTCTCTCTCTCTCTCTCTCTCTCTCTCTCTCCTCTCTCTCTCTCTCTCTCTCTCTCTCTCTCTCTCTCTCTCTCCTCTCCTCTCTCTCTCTCTCTCTCTCCTCTTTCTCTCTCATACAAATAAACACATGCCATTGTTGTTATTTTATTATTATTATTATTATTGTTATTAGTATTATTGTTGTTGTTGTTATTGTTATTATTATCATTATTATCATCGTCATCATTTGTGTTCTTTCATCAGTTGTGTCGCTCTAGCAATTCTTCCTTTGCATTATATTTTTTTCCACTTGTCCCTCTCATGATTTTTTCTTTCATTCTTTTCTCCCTCCTCCCTATCTTCTTTCATTCCCTTACCCCTCTCCCTCTCTCTCTCTCTCTCTCTCTCTCTCTCTCTCTCTCTCTCTCTCTCTCTCTCTCTCTCTCTCACCCAACATCAGTCATCCATCATCCATTCTTCACCCATCTACATGTCACCCATTCACCCTATACACCATCTCAACCCTATGTTGCATGTGACGTATAACACTTGAAGAGCTACTTTAGTGACGCTTTGGGGTATGTAACGTCAAAGGACAAGTGGGTGACGGCTTCTGTTGGCGGGATGGAAAGGGGGCGGGGTTTTGCGTGGAAGTTGGATATGGGTGGGGGTTTGGGTTAATTAAACCAATGTAAAAGGGGGGGATTCTGGATAAATGGAAATTTTAAAGAATTAGGATTAAAATTTATAACCTAATTCTAAAGGCGGTTTATTATGGTGATGGTTTAGTTAGATTAGATTAGTTAGATTAGTAAAGCTAAAATTATGGTGATGGTTTAATACTGAATGAAGGGTTAGAATTAGAATCAGAATTAGAATTAAAATTTAGTACCTAATCATAAAGGCGATGATTTGATACTGAATGAAGGGTTAGAATTAGAATTAGAATTAGAATTAAAATTATTACCTAATTCTAAACGCCTTGGGTGATGGTTTGATACTGGATGACGAGTGACGGGTGAAGTATACATGGATGACAGGGCCGAGGGAATGAATGGGTGTATATTACGTACTGTGACGTCACGAGGAATGCGGTGATGATGATGGCTAAGGGGGGGTGGGGGAAGGTGGGAGTAATAGTGGGGGAAAGGAGGGGGAAGAAGGAGGGGGAAGGGGGGGTAAAAACGACCTCTGTGGTTACGTTCCTCCTCTTGATCTCTCCCACGCCCTTCACCCCACGCCCTCCCCCCCAGCACCCCTGACCGTTCCGGATGGTGGTCAGGGGGCGGAAGGTGGTGACACTATTCCCCCCTCCCCCTCCTTCTTCCTCCTCCACATACCTCTTCCTCACTCACTTATAGTCTCCACTTTTATTCCACCTCTGATCTAAAGCCACTCACTTATTTTGTTTCCCCTCACCTTTCAAAACCTGTGGCCTCACCTTTTTGATTCCACACTCCACCCCAAAAACATTATCTTCTATTTCTTAACTCTTCCACCTCCACATACAAATCCACTCCTATATCACTCCCCTCCAATCCATACAGCTGATCCTTTTCCTTTTCTCAGGTCCTTTTCCTTCCTCTTTCCCCTTCCTTCCGTCCCATCAACCACCTATAAGACTCAGGACACACACACACACACACACACACACCACCCACACACACCACCACCACACACCCACACCACACACACACCACAACACACACACACCACACCACACACACACACCACCACAACACACCAAAACACACAACACCACAACACACACCACACACACACACCACACACACACCACACACACACCACACAACACCACACACACACACACACACACCCCACACACACACACACACCACACACACACACACACACCCACACACACACACAACACCACACACACACACACCACCCACCACACACACACACACCACACACACAACACACACACCACACAACCACAAAACACAACACACACACACACACACACACACACACACACACACACACACACACACACACACACACAACACACACACCACACACACACACACACACACACACACACACACACACACAACACACACACACACACACACACACACATTACAACATCAGCAGCCGAAACAGTTACAAGTTGCCATCACACCCTCATCCTCAGCCACACCCTCATAATCCAGTCAAAACACGTACGTAACATGAATGATACCAGGCACACAGGGTTCAGTAAGGCACCCCCCCACACCTCCCCCCTGACCCTTACACATCCCACACACAGGCCTGGTGTCCATCACTTGTGTGCATAAGGGTAATTCAAGCTCCTGTGTGTGTGTGTGTGTGTGTGTGTGTTGTGTGTGTGTGTTGGGGTGTGTTGTGTGTGTGTTTTGTGGTGTGTGTTGTGTGTGTGTGTGTGTTTTTGTGTGTGTGTAATAATAACATCAACAATAACAATATTAACAACAATGACAATAATAATGATAATGATAATAACTACTACTACGACTATAAATACTACTACTATATACTATTAATAATAATAATGATAATTATAACAATAATAATAGTGAAATTAATAATAATAATTATTATAATAACAATAATGATAATGATGTTAATAATAATAATAACAAACGAAGAGAAAAATCGCACAAACGCGCCCCCCCTCCCCACACACACACACGCACGCACGCGCACACACGCACACACACGTGCACCCGCGTGTCATCACCTAGGCCAAGGGTGAGACTCTGATCACCTTAGGGAGGGGAGGGGAGAAGGGAGGGGAGAAGGGAGTGGGAGAGGGAGGTGGGAAGGTAAGGGGGAAGGTAAGGGAGGGAGGGAGAGGGGAAGGGAAAAAGGGAGGGAAAGGGAGGGGGAAGTAAGGGAGGAAGGATAAGGGAGGGGAGGGGAGAAGGGAGGGTAGAATGAGGGGGGAAGGTAAGGGAGGAAGGTAAGGGAGGGGAGGGGAGAAGGGAGGGGAGAAGGGAGGGGAGAGGGGAGGGGGGAAGGTAAGGGAGGAAGGTAAGGGAGGGGAGGGGAGAAGGGAGGGGAGAAGGGAGGGGAGAGGGGAGGGGGGAAGGTAAGGGAGGGGAAGGGAGGGGAGGGAGTATAGGAGAAAGAGACTTATGACTTATAAAGTGAAATTAGGAAGAAAGAAATAAGTCTTCCTTCCTTCTCTATCTTACTATGTCCTTCCTTCCTTCTTTCTCTTCCTTCCATCTGCATCCTTTTCAGTTTCTCTTTCCTCCTTTACTTCTCAGCATTTCCTCTCTTCTCCTTCCTACCATGCCTTGTTCATTACTGTCACGACTTTCCTTCCTCCTTTTCTTTATTGCATTTCCTTTGCAGGCTCCGTTTCCGTCTCCTCTCCTTTCTTTCTTGCATCATTTTTTTCCCGTGCCTCTTTCAACTGTTCTTTGCCTTCCTTCCTTTTTCCTATTTCCATTTCCTTTCCTATTTTCCAACGAATTCGGATATCCTTCCGTCCCTCTCTGTTTCCCTCCCTTCCTTCCTTTCCTTCTTTTTTTCCTACTTTCTGACTCACTCTTTCCTTCCTCTTTCCCAAGTTTCCTTCCTTTCCACAAACTCTAAATATTTTCTTACATTTCTACTTCTTTTCTCACTATTTTCAACTGTTTCTTCTTCTTCGTCTCCTTATTCACTATCTTGCTTATACAATCTCTCACTCCTTCCCTCCCCTTCTTCCTCTCACTCTTCGTTGCGTCAAAACAAGCAACTCTTTGAACAACTGAGTGCTGATGAGGAGGGAAGATAGGCCGAAAATGGGTGAAAGAGGGAGTGAGGAGGAGGGAGGAGGAGGAGGAGGAGGAATACATAGGAATACATAGGAATAACAGACACCAGGAGACCTATTGGTCCATAACGAGGGTATCTGTTGTACTACATACTACTAACTATCAACTACATGTAAGAGGACAGTTGGAAAATGATACCATGTCCCTAAAGAAGATAGGAACATGGAAGTTTCTTAGTGAAAAATGATAGGATATGAAATATGCTAACTACAACTACCACAACACTAATCGATCCGTGGGACTATAATATGCATTCGCAGGGCAATATCAAAACCCATTTACTTTACGGTGTGCGTCAAGTCTGTTTTTAAATGAAGCTATTGTATTGCTATTGAAGCTGCTATTGAGCTAATGAAGCTATTGTATTGCTTCGACAAAATTTGCTGGTAATTTGTTCCATAGATCAACGACTCTAACATTGAAATAAACTTTACGGAGATCTGTGCTGCAACGTTGACCATTCAGTTTTAGACCGTTGTTTCTTGTTGTCACGTGAGGAGAAGGCTCGAATAGATTCTCTTGATTAATGACATCAAACCCTTTAACGATCTTAAAGGTTTCTATCAAGTCCCCACGGATTCTACGATCCTTTAAGGAAAACATATTAAGTTTCCGCAGTCTCTCTTCATAAGATGAATCTCGCAGAGATGGAATTAGTTTGGTTGCTCTTCTTTGAACCGATTCCAATTTGGCTTGATCTTTTACGAAACAAGGCGACCAGAATTGAACGGCATATTCTAAGTGTGGCCTAACCAAAGACGTGTATAATCGTGTCATTACTTTCGGAGTTTTATGTTCAAAGTTGCGTTTGATGAAGCCCAACATCATATTCGCCTTTTTACTGGCAGCCAGGCAATGCGTACTGGTTTTAAGATCATTACTAATGATGACACCTAAATCCTTTTCCTGCTGTACTTCAGTTAACGTTTTATTTTGCATTTGATAGTTATATTTGAGGTTATCGTTGCCTATATGCATTACTTTACATTTATCGGAATTGAATTTTAATAGCCATTTATCACTCCAATCTGATAGTTTGTCTAGATCACGTTGTAAGAGTTCGCAGTTTTCTCTAGTATATGCTTTACCGCCTAATTTGGAGTCATCTGCAAATTTCGATATTTTAGATACAAGTCCGCAGTCCAGATCATTGATATATATCAGAAAAAGAGTAGGACCCAAGACCGAGCCCTGTGGCACCTCACTAGTAACATCTAGCCAATCAGATGCCTCGCCGTTTATTACTACCCGTTGTTTACGATTTGAGAGCCAATCTCCAATCCATGAACATAACTGCTCTCCTAAGCCATGCGCCCTTAGCTTGGTCAAAAGTCGTTTGTGGGGAACGGTATCGAAGGCTTTCTGAAAATCAAGGTATATTATATCCGAGGGAATTTTAGCGTCCCAGTTTGAATAAATGACATTGAAAAAATCGAGTAGGTTTGTTAAGCAGGATCTCTTATTATGAAATCCATGATGGGAGTTTAATATTGAGTTATTTTCATCGAGAAAAGACACTATTTTATCCCGCAATATTTTCTCAAATAGTTTAACAATCACAGACGTTAGACTAATTGGGCGATAATTACTTGCGAGGCTCTTACTCCCTTTCTTGAATATCGGTGTAACATTTGCTAATTTCCACATACTAGGAACATTTTTCTCCATTAGCGATTTATTGAAAATAATCGGTTAATTTATAGTTTCCACCCAACCAACGATTTTCTGATGCGCCTTATGTTTTTCTGGTGTGTTTTTATGTGTTTTGAATGAATCTGCTAACCGTTTCTGTCGCAATTTTTTTTTTGGGGGGGCACAAAAAACAAAAAAATGAACCTAAACCTAACCTAACCTTTACCTATACCTAACCAAACCCATACCTAACCTAACCTAACCTATACCTAACCTAACCTTTACCTAACTTAAAAAAAAAAAAAACTAAAAAAAAACTATCTACCTAAAAACCTTTTTTTTTTAGTTAGGTAAAGGTTAGGTTAGGTATAGGTTAGGTTAGGTATGGGTTAGGTTAGGTATAGGTAAAGGTTAGGTTTAGGTTTAGGTTTTTTTTTTTTGTCATTTTCGCAAAAAAAAAAAAAAAAAATTGCGACAGAAACGGTTAGCAGATTCATTCAAAACATATAAAAACACACCAGAAAAACATCAGGCGCATCAGAAAATCGTTGGTTGGGTGAAACTATAAATTAACCAAATAATCTTTCATGGGAGCGAAAGTTGACCGTGACATTCGCGAAGTAATCTCGGCGAGATTTCGTCCACCCCCACGGATTTTGCTGGGTCAAGTTTCTGCAAATACTTTGATATTTCGTCTACTGTTATCTCTCCTTTTACCAATCTATCACTTTCGAGTCCTGCAAACATGCTTAGGAGGAGGAGGAGGAGGAGGCGATGAGGTGGCGATTGTCGTTAAGAAGGAAGGAAGGAGGGAATAAGAAGGAAGGAGAAGGGTTGTGGTGGGGAAATAAGGGGAAGGGGGGTGATGGGAATGAGGAAGGGGATAGGAGAGGGAGGTGGGGCCGTTCACATATTCTTCCCTCGCCTCCCCCCCCAATCTCCAGCAGTCCGGAAAGGTCACCCCCCTCCATACACCCCCAGGAGGAAATGGTTGTCTTATGAGGCCACGAAGGGCACTCTGAGTGGAGGAAGGAGGAGGAGGAGGAGGAGGAGGAGGAGGAGGAGGAGGAGGAGGAGGAGGAGGAGGAGGAGGAGGAGGAGGAGGTATAAGAGAAAGGAAACATGAGGAAAGAGAAAAAATATAAACAGTTAAATGACGACAGACTTCAGTCAAAGTTCATAAACACAATTTCGAACTTTTCCTTTACTTCCCTCCCTCTTCCGGACATGCGAAGGAGAGAAAGAGAGGAAGGGAGAGGAGGTGGGGGAAGGTGGAGGGAGGAGGTAATTAATGAGCCAGGTAGGCCTACTTACCTTTCCAGCCACTTTAGACTAAATTATACCTAACGCCTATGGGGCCTAAATTTACTTAGGAGGGACGGAGGGACGGAGGTGAGAAGGAAGATAGGGAAAGAAAGAGGCGGGAGGGAAGGAAAGAGGAGGAAGACACTCAGGGCAGTCATGGAAAATAGAAGTTAGTTAAGTTAAGTTAAGTTTATTTACATCTCTTACAGAAAAGAAAAAAAAAAACTTATTGTAACCTTACATAATACCTTAAGTTAAATAGAAGGAAGTGATGAAAAAGGCACAAGGGAATTATAATTAACGAGGCAGCAGGTGAGGGCGAGAGCAAGGCGGCGAGAGGTGTATCAGGTATACCGAAGAGGTGAATTTGTAGTGAGTCCTGCACCTGAGTTCAGTTTCTGGCGCTGGGAAGACTGCACTGACCCGCCCGAGGGAAAGAGAGAGGAGGAGGCGCCGGGAGGTGGGAAAGTGATACGACCGATGGTGATACAGATACTCATGTGAAGAAAGGTGATAGGGATACATGATATGCGTGATGAGGTGCTGTGAGAAAAAAATATCGTACGGGTGTAGATAAATAGTACAGGTGTAATGCTATAGTATACGATGGTAGGTTTGTTTTATTAAAGAGCAGCAGTCTGGGTAATACATCGCTTCAGGTGTTGTACCATAAAAGTATGGGAAAGGCGGTGTACACACTCCACGTCTTCCATTCTGTCAGGTGTGTCCAGTTCTCTATAGTAAACACGTGACGGGCTAACTTTCAGGCCGTCTCACTTTTTTTTCATCGTAACTTCTTGCAACGTGTATCATTATCGTTATTATATCTTTGATTATCATTACTACTACCACTGCTACATCACATTATGGCTTTAGGTCAAATACGAAACTGTGTAAATACATTAGGCTTATTATTTGAGCTTTGCAATCGACAGAGTGACAATTCCCTCACGCCGCCACTGAGTATACTACACAGCTACAACAAATACACTGCACAAGACTGTAAAATGCATGACTTACGATCATCGATTTCATTTCCATAAATTCCATAAATAAGACATCACATCGATCGCATCGATCATCATTTGGCTCATCGATAACTTTAACAATTAATCCTACTTTTCATGTACAACAGTACCGGCGATGCGTCAAGGCAGTAAAGGGTGAACGGTAAAGCAGCAAAGGAAGGTGTTGGGGCGTGCAACACCATGGGCGTGGAAGGTGTGGCGTGCCCGGCTCCGGGAAGGCGGCGGTACTTCAGGGAGGAACTACCTGCCGAGGGTGTGACTGGAAGGCTGAGGCGCCGCGTCGCAGCGACATGACGCACCACCGATACACCGGAACTGCCGGAAATACTTGAATCCGGCCGGAACCGGAATCCAACTGGCTCTTTTTTTTCACAGCGTTTCCAGGAAATTGATAAATGTCATATCTTAAAGTGCTTTAATGCACTTTATTCTATGAAAAGCCCTTTTTTTAGTCGCTTGTACAGCTTTAGCTAAAATTATTTTCCCATTGAGTTTTTTTATTTCCTTTTAATTTCCGTTCTGCACAAACTCACAAAGGCGAGAGCCAAGTGAGGAAATGCCTTGAGCTGTGTGGCTGCATCCTCCCACGGTACAGCATGACCACTGTATAACGATAATGGAAAGTGAGGAAATATCCGGCCTGAAACTGAAAACCTCCCATCAAAGCTAGAAAAAATATAATAGGTACTCAGATTTCTGCAACAAGAACAACAGGATCGTCAATGACAACAACATTAACCACAACAACAACACCACCACCGAAGTTGAGATCAGATGTAATATCATAAGAACCGAACCAAAGTATTCAGTGTAAGTGAGTTATTGAAATACGGCGAGCAGAGCACCTTCAGGAGGGCAACAAGTAGTCTCTAGTCAGGACCAGAAATAGACGCCTTGGTGTCTTGGAGTCATGCAAGATTTGTGTGTCCAGTAACCTTGATACCTGTAAATAATTCTTTATGGGCTAAGCTTTGAAATAAATATTCTTAGGACAGAAGATTTTTAGCTTTGATGATCATTCCCTCGCCCCAATCCTGTCTTGTTGGTAACTGTCCCCACATATAATTGACATTGTTTAATTAATAGAAGAAGAAGAAACTCACAGTCAGCCAAACACATACCGTAATTAAATTCCTTTCTATCCACTGCCACAACTCTTTATGCTCTATAGTACGACCACACCAACTTCCCCCCCATCCCTCCTCCCAGCGGTAGTAAATCCCCCTATGACCTCCCACACGGCCCATGACACTACTTGAGACCTGCTTCGAGCACATCCTTATAGCCTTGTGTCGATGGGTGTCGTGTGTGCACAAAAATAAGTGGTGGTGATGGGAGGGGAGGAGAGGAAGATGGAGCGTGTGATCCTTCTCTATACCAGCCTCCTCCTCCTCCTCTTCCTCCTCCTCCTCCTCATTGTCCTCTCACTTTTTTAATGATAATGTTCGTCTCTCCATTTCCCATACATCCATCATCGCCATCCTCACGCGAACACAAACACACGCACACGCACACGCACCCGCACCCGCACCCGCACCCGCACCCGCACCCGCACCCGCACCCGCACACGCACACGCACACGCACACGCACACGCACACGCACACGCACACGCACACGCACACGCACACGCACACGCACACGCACACGCACACGCACACGCACACGCACACGCACACGCACACGCACACGCACACGCACACGCACACGCACACGCACACGCACACTCAGTCACACAGTCACACAGTCACACACACATACACACACACACACACACACACACACTTTTTTCCCTTCCCAGCCGTCCGCCTGACCCCTCCTCACCTCCATTTTCTGGTCGGGCAGTTATTTTTAAGGCGGGTGAGGAAATACCAGCATAATGAGAGCAGCGGTTTGGGATAATTGTGAGGAATGAATGACGCGCGCCTGTGTGTGTGTGTGTGTGTGTGTGTGTGTGTGTGTGTGTGTGTGTGTGTGTGTGTGTGTGTGTGTGTGTGTGTGTGTGTGTGTGTGTGACAGTGTGTATGTGTGTGTGTGTGTGTGTGTGTGTGTGTGTGTGTGTGTGTGTGTGTGTGTGTGTGTGTGTGTGTGTGTGTGTGTGTGTGTGTGTGTGTGGTGTGTGTGTGACACAGTGTGTGTGTGTGTGGTGTGTGTGTGTGTGTGTGACAGTGGTGTGTGTGTGGTGTGTGTGTGTGTGCACGTGTGCGTGCGGTGCGTGCGTGCTGTGCGTGCGTGCGTGCGTGGCGTGCGTGCGTGCGTGTGTGTGTGTGTTTGTGTGTGTGTGTGTGCATTTCTTGACCTTTGACCCTGTTGAGTGCAATACATTCATTTGGGTCAGAGGGTCATCGAGTTGGTATTCAAATTGCAACATCAACAACCTAACACCACATATTAAGAACATGAGAACATAAGAACATTATTAAGTATGTATAAAAAACCTCCTGTTGACCTAATATCATCTTTCATCTTCATCTTAAAATCTACATGATATTATTTTCAAGCTTTCTGTTATATCCGCATTTAGTATATCTATTCTATACTCATCCACTATCCTATCTGTAAGCCTATTCATACATATCTCCTTTATATATTCCTCTAATAATAAATCTTATCCAGCATCAACCTATCAAATAACGTGAACTCACTGACCAAACATATATCAATTGCTTCCCCAGATCCCCGTTTATATACACAACCCTGTAAGGAGTGTAAGGTGGATAGACAGATGGACAGGTGGAATGGCTGTATGTGTGTCACCTGTCCTCTCTGGCCACCATTGGAAGACAATCTGTTCAGGTCGTTGAATCAGAATCCTTAAACAATCAACACTTCATTATCACAACTAATTCATGTCCTTGGAAACATCACTATATTCTAACATTCTCTTCTACTTCTTCTACTTCTTCTTCTTCTACTTCTTCGTCTTCTCCCTCCCTCCCCCTCCTCCTCCTCCTCCTCCTCCTCCTCCTCCTCCTCCTCCTCTCCTCCTCTTCCTCTTCCTCCTCCTCCTCCTCTTCCTCCTCCTCCTCCTCCTCCTCTTCCTCCGCCTCCTCTTCGGGCCACCCAGGACAGTACCGGGAAGGAAATGAGGCAACAGAACAATCACGTGACAACTGCAATTTTACAGCGGCTCGGCTGGTTACAAGGGGTGGGAAGGAGGGGGGATGGAAGGCTGGAGGATCGTCATTACATCTGGGACACTGGTGACAAATGAGAGACGGATGATC
>JACEEZ010020178.1:112500-117500 GCA_016584305.1 Chionoecetes opilio
AACTAATCAATCGTCAAAACAACAACAACAGTAATATGTTGTTTAATTACATCTCTATTTTTTCCCTTCATTATCCTTCCTTTTCCTTCCCTTTTCCCTCCTCCCGCCCCTTCCTCTGTCTCTCTCTCCCCGTCACGACCTATCACATTCCTTACCTTACATTATCCCAGGAGATGCTCGACGAGGAGGAGGAGGAGGAGGAGGAGGAGGAGGAGGAGGAGGAGGAGAGAGAAGAAGTCGGTTCCACCTTGCAACACAGCCTCCAGTCATCCCTGGGGCATGTGGACCCCTGGGAGGCCACGGTCTTACCCCTCCCCCCTCCCTCTCTCCTCCCATCCATCCCATCCCTTCCCTCTCCTCCCCATTCATCCCCTGCCTTCCCTCTCCTCTCCCCTACCCCTCTCCTATCCCTTCCCCATCCTCCCTTCCTCCCTCCTCCTATCCGTTCCATCCCTCTCCTCCCCCCATCCATCCCTTCCCTCTCCTCCACCCCATCCATCCCATCCCCATCACCACCTCCTCTCATTCCCCACTTCCACCTGCTTCTTACTCCAGACTGCACCCCCTCCCCCTCCTCCTCCTCCTCCTCCCCCTCCTCCTCCCCCCCCCATTGACGTTACCCAAACCTCATACCTTTCCCCCCTTCCCCTCCTGAGTAACACCTCCCAGACTTCTTCTCCTCCTCTGCGGTACCCCTGCCCCCCCTCCCCCTCGGGCCGCCCCCCATCACAGAGGCATCCTGGGGGTGATGGGGGGGCAGTGCTGGGGGCGACGCTTCCCACGCTGCCCGAGACGGTGTGGCCAGCGCCGTTACGAGGAGGACGGGGATGGAGGGTGAGAGGTGGAGGAGAGGGATGAAAGAGAGAGAGACAGAGAAAGAGAGAAAGAGAGAAAGAGAGAAAGAGAAAGAGAGAAAGAGAGAAAGAGAGACAGAGACAGAGACAGAGACAGAGACAGAGACAGAGAGACAGAGAGACAGTAAGAGAGGGGAGAGAGAGAGAGAGAGAGAGGAGAGAGAGAGAGAGAGGAAGGAGAGAGAGAGAGGGGAGAGAGGGCAGACAGACAGACAGACAGACAGACAGACAGACAAACAGACAGACACAGACAGACAGACAGACAGACAAGACAGAATATAGAATATGTGCAGATAATAAAGCAGACAAACTTAACATGCGTAAATACAAACTAACATACAGACATACAGACATACAGACATACAGACATACAGACATACAGACATACAGACATACAGAAAGACAGACAGACATGAACAACAACTATTATACAAAAAATAAAAATAGCGAACATATCAAACATCAAAATATGAAGAATAAATTATGAAAAAAAGTACATGAAACAAACGAATAAAACCCCTTAACATCCCTAATCGTTAAACTCCATTACCTCGATCCTTCACCACCTCGATATCCTTCAGTACACACACACACACACACACACACACACACACACATACACACATACACACACACACACACACACACATACATACATACATACACACACACAGACACACAAACACATACATACATACATACACACACACACACACACACAAACTAATTAACCACGCCCTCGTTGAGCGTCAAGAAAGAACGAGGAGGAGGAGGAGGAGGGAGGAGGAGGAGGAGGAGGAGGAGGAGGGGGGACAGGAAGTGGAGGCGACGTTAGACTTGAACGAAAGTGAAGGTAGGAGGGGGAGGGGTAGAGGGGAGGAGGAGGGGAGGGGGAGGCAGGGGCAGGACAGGTAAAACGGGCAGGTGCACCCCACCCTCCCCTCCCCCCTGACCCTGTACAAAGGCTACACAAGGGCACCTCTATGCTGTGAGGAGCTAAGGGTCAGACTGGCAAGAGATAGGTCGAGAAGCGCCGTGGTAGCTCCTTGACTTCTCCTGCGGGGTGCTGGAAGGTGGGTATTTGGTTATGCCACAGGAGGGGGGGGGTTAGGGTGATGGGGGTAGAGGTGTTCATTGGCAGGGGCTGTGTGCAGGGGCTTGACAAGGGCCTTAATGGTTTATCAAAGGGGTATGTCAGGGTATTGGAGATTAAAGCATAACGTCCCTCTATAACCACGTCAAAAGGGTGTTTTTTGGTATGTTGTTGTTTGGTGGGAATCGTCCAAGAAAGACTCGTGATTATGATCCTATGTCAGGAGTGAGTAAGGGCGAGGCAGGTGTTGCATTCAGGACGTGGGTCGCAAGGTGATGTGGCTCAGTGGTGTGGCGCAGACGTAACCAGGGGCTGCAGGAAGGGGGGGAGCAGAGGCAGACAGGGCAAGGACGTGTAGGATGTGGCATTGATGTGATGTGGCAGCGGCGTATGGGATGTGGTGGGATGTGACTGAAGGCAGAGGTGTGGCTCGATGCAACGCTACAGGTATACATGACCAGAGGGATGACCTAAAATGTGGCCCTGAGGTGTGGCCTGCAGCAAGGTGACCCCAGGAGAGGCCGGCGGGGGGAGGTGTGGTGTGGGTATGTGTGTCCGGAGGGGTGACCCGCGGGGCGAGCAGGAGGGGGGCGGGGACGGGGCAGGGCAGGACCAGCGCTAGGAATTACAATGCACCAATGATAGTGATCTCCCTAACAAGTGCTAAATTGTAGTATACGTAGTGTGGTGGTGGTAGTTGTGGTTGTTGCAGTAGTAGTAGTTGTAGTAGTAGCAGTAGTAGTAGTTGTGGTAATAGTAGTAGTAGTAGTAGTAGTAGTAGTAGTAGTAGTAGTGTGGCGGTGGTAGTTGTGGTTGTTGCAGTAGTAGTAGTTGTAGTAGCAGAAGTAGTAGTAGTAGTAGAAGTAGTAGTAGTGGTGGTTGTTGTGGTAGTAGTAGTAGTTGTTGTTGTTGTTGTGGTAGTAGTAATAGTAGCAGTAGTAGCAGTAGTAGAATTTGCTGTGGTAGTAATAGTAGCATTTGTAGTAGTAGTCGCAGTAGTATAATTTGTTGTGGTAGTAGTAGTAGTAGTAGTAGTAGTGTAATAGTAGTATTAGTAGTAGTAGTAGTAGTATTAGTAGTAGTAG
The DNA here is from genome assembly GCA_016584305.1 of Chionoecetes opilio. Classification (NCBI taxonomy): domain Eukaryota; kingdom Metazoa; phylum Arthropoda; class Malacostraca; order Decapoda; family Majidae; genus Chionoecetes; species Chionoecetes opilio. The sequence continues at coordinate 115,533 of JACEEZ010020178.1, forward strand.
TAGTAGTAGTAGTAATGCATTCTGGTATAATAACAAAACTAATGTCAATCTAGGGTGTAACATTACTGACACCACCACCACCACCACCAGTCCTAATAGTAGCTATAGAAGCATTACAAATTATAAAGCAGAGGTTACAGTATAAGTGATAACCATAACAGAAGCATAAAGAGGCGGAAAGGATCTCTCTCTCTCTCTCTCTCTCTCCTCTCTCTCTCTTCTCTCTCTCTCTCTCTCTCTCTCTCCTCTCTCTCTCTCTCTCTCTCTCTCTCTCTCTCTCTCTCTCTCTCTCTCTCTCTCATTGCATACCACTCCGATGTGACCATAAGCATGCAAATTGTGCTTATCATTCCTGTTATTATAGCTACCATCCTTCTTTTAATCATCACAATCATTATTATCATCATTACCACTTCTATTGTTACGTATATTATTACTACAACTATGGAAGGAATTAAAATGATAAAAACAGCAACTAATAACGATGACAAGATAAAATAATAAATGATAATAATGATAATAGTAATGCTAAACAGGTTTCTCTAATCCAGGGTGCAGCATAATGGCTAAGGGTTTGCAAAGAGAGAGAGAGAGAGAGAGAGAGAGAGAGAGAGAGAGAGAGAGAGAGAGAGAGAAGAGAGAGGAGAGGAGAGGAGGAGAGAGAGAGAGAGAGAGGTGAAGGAGAGGAGAGAAAGGAAGAGAAGAGAGAGAGGAAGAGAGAGAGAGAGAGAGAGAGAGAGAGAGAGAGAGAGAGAGAGAGAGAGAGAAGAGAGAGAAGAGAGAGAGAGAGAAACACGGGGGTCAAAGGAACTAAAGCATCCCCTGATTTCTCTCTCTTCGTGCATATATTTCCTTTCTTTCCTCAACAATCTTTTCATCTATTATTTCCTTTCCTTCTTCCTCCCTTTCTCCATGCCTTCCTCCCTCTCCCTTTCGTTCGTTTACCTCCGACCATCTTTTGTTCTCTCTCTCTCTCTCTCTCTCTCTCTCTCTCTCTCTCTCTCTCTCTCTCTCTCTCTCTCTCTCTCTCTCTCTCCTCTCTCTCTCTCTCTCTCTCTCTCCTCTCTCTCTCCCATTGTGCTTTCTATTCTCCATTTACGTTGTTATATTTTTTCTCTTGCTTTTATCTCTTTTTTTTCATTCCAATCCTCCGCTTCCACAGGTGTTCTCCTCTCTCTCTCTCTCTTCTCTCTCTCTCTCTCTCTCTCTTCTCTCTCTCTCTTCTCTCTCTCTCTCTCCTCTCTCTTCTCTCTCCTCTCTCTCATTCTCTACTCTCTCTTCTCTCTTCTCTCTCTCTCTCTCTCTCTCTCTCTCATTATCCTTTCCACTTCCCATCATGAAATACTTGATCCCCGTATCTCTCTCTTCCCTTCTACGTTACTGATAGTTTCACAAGGATAGAAGGAGGAAAAGAAATGGAAGGAAGAGGAGGGGGGGAGAAGGGGGGTTGAGGGTTGAAATTCCACACTCGGAGGGTTTATTCAGCGTGGACGTGGAGGTGATTACTGATAGGGGAGGGGGAGGGGGAGGGAAGGGGAAAGAGAAGGGGGAGGGAAGGATGGGGAGCGATATATGGGAGGTAAATCATTTTTTTTTGTCTTATGCGAAGAGAGAGAGAGAGAGAGAGAGAGAGAGAGAGAGAGAGAGAGAGAGAGAGAGAGAGAGAGAGAGAGAGAGAGAGAGAGAGAGAGAGAGAGAGAGAGAGAGAGAGAGAGAGAGAGAGAGAGGGGAAAGATGAGATAGATAGATGAATAGACAGATAGACAGACAAATAGACACATACAGATAGATAGAATAGATAAGATATAGATAGATAGATAGATAGGTGGATATAGATTGATAGCTTTAATAGTAGTAGTGGTATTATTATTATTAGTAGTAGCAATAGTAATAGTTGTAGTAGTAGTAGTAGAAGCAGCAGCAGCAGCAGCAGCAGCAGAGCAGCAGTAGTAGTAGTAGTATAGTAGT
>JACEEZ010020178.1:120000-125000 GCA_016584305.1 Chionoecetes opilio
GTGTGTGTGTGTGTGTGTGGTTGTGTGTGTGTGTGTGTGTGGTGTTGTGTGTGTGTGTGTTGTGTGTGTGTGTGTGTGTGTGTGTGTGTGTGTTTTGTGTGTGTGTGTGTGTGTGTGTGTGTGTTGTGTGGTGTGGTGTGTGTGTGGGTGTTGTTGTGTGTGTGTGTGTGTGTGTGTGTGTGTGTGGGTGTGTGTGTGTGTGTGGTGTGGTGGTGTGTGTGTGTTGTGTGTGTGTGTGTGTGTGTGTGTGTGTGTGTGTGTGTGTGTGTGTGTGTGTGTGTGTGTGTGTGTGTGTGTGTGTGTGTGTGTGTGTGTGTGTGTGTGTGTGTGTGTGTGTGTGTGTGTGTGTGTGTGTGTGAGACCCTTACTTTACAAAATCAAGCCTCAACTCATTCATAAGTGAATGAGTTGAGACTCGGTGTATAATATAAGCATGTATAATGTATATATATATCTAGTGCATATGTCAACATGATAGATAGATAGATAGAGATAGATAGATAGATAGATAAATAAATAGATAGATAAATTATCATCCCTCCTTGTCCTCCCTCCTACCCTCGGTTCACTGGTCTTCAAATAAGCTGCATACATGTTCGTTCTTCCCTCAACCCTTCCCCCTCCCCCTACCCCTTCACCTGTGTTGATGGCTTGTGGGTTCCCAGGCCTTACACTCTGCCCGCACACCTAAACCCCGGCCGCCCCCTTCCTCAGCTTGGTCCAGTGACGCGCATCCTGTCCAACACACGCCCACCAGCCTCACCCCCAAACCATTCCACAGTTTTTCTCCTCACTCTCTCTCCTCCAAACGCACCTCCTACTCCTTCGGCATCCCTCCTCCACCTTTTCCTTCTGCATCCTCCTCCTCCTCCTCCTCCTCCTCCTCCTCCCTCCTCCTCCTCCCTCTCCTCCTCCTGTCCCGCACGGTCACTGTTCCTCCTCGTGCATTCCATCGCTAATTCATTTTCGCTGATCCTACGCTTCACTTCTCTCTCTTTCTCTCTTCTTCTCTTCTTTTCTCATAACATTTTTTTCTTCTCCTCTCTCTCTCTCTCTCTCTCTCCTCTCTCTCTCTCTCTCTCTTCTCTCTCTCCTCTCTCTCTCCTCCTCTCCTCTCTCTCTCTCTCTCTCTCTCTCTCTCTCTCTCTCTCTCTCTCTCTCTCTCTCTCTCTCTCTCTCTCTCTCTCTCTCTCTCTCTCTGGTTCTGTTAAGTGAATCTATAATTAACGATGCCTTTTCTTCTCCGTTGTCAATTTCTTCTTTATCTTGTTCTTCCTCTTATTATTATCCCTCCTCCTCCTCTCCTCTCCCTCCTCTCCTCCTCCTCCTCCTCCTCCTCCTCCTCCCTCCTCCTCCTCCTCCTCCTCCTCCTCCTCCTCCTCCTCCTCCTCCTCCTCCTCCATGGTTCCGCTTATGATCCTGCTTCTCTCTTCTGAAAAACCTTTCCTCGGTGCATCTTTTTCTCTTTTTTTGTCTTATCATTGTTGCCTTTGTTTAGTACTCGCTGCTCAGTCCTCCCTCTGCCTCTGGACTGCTTTTTTTCTTTCTTTGTATTCTTTTCTCTCTCCCTTCCTACTTTTCTGTCTGTGTGTTTGTGTGCCCGTTGTTTTTATTTCTATTTTTTTAGGATAGGATAACTGTTTGTGTCATTTTTGTTTATCTGGTTTTTTTTATGTGTGGTTGTGTGACTTGTTTGTTTGTTTGTTTATGTGCATTTCTCTCTTGCTCTCTCGCTCTCTGGCTCTCTCTCTGGCTCTCTCTCTCTCTCTCTCTCTCTCTCTCTCTCTCTCTCTCTCTCTCTCTCTCTCTCTCTCTCTCTCTTTTTTATTTTTTATTTAAACAACTTACATCATGGTTGACATGGGGCTACAATTGGTAAGGAGGTTGGTGAAGGCATTAAGTGGCCAGAAGCTAAAGATGTCCCCTGTCCCGGGGACATCTATCCGAAAGCTATGCCTTGTAAGATAATAACTAAGTAGTAAGTAAGTACACAGTCACAATGTTACAGGCTGAGGGTCACTTTCCGTCACAGGCACTTGTCAGGCGCACTATTGACACGTACACTGTATGTCACTGTGTCTACTAAGTGTCAATGTGTGTCACTGTGTCACTGTGTGTCACTAATGACACGACCCTGTATCACGCCTTACGGTCACTAAGGTGGATGTAAGCGGCACCATCTGTGGGCCGCCACCTTCACCTGCTGGGTGTTCATGGCCACGACATCCACCTCAACCGTGAAGGCGTTCCACAGTGTCGCCGTGGCCCAAGTAAAGGCTCGCTGTCCCATCACGGTGTGGGTCCTCGGGGCCTCGAGATCACCTGACACTACCGTCCTCGTAGCGCGCACAGACCTCCTCCACGGGACCCGAAGTCCTGCAAGGTGGGAAGTGTTGCACCTGGGCCATGTGCAACACTGTGAGGGCACCGACTCTCCTCCGGTGCCCCAGACTGTCAAGCTGGGAGCGGGGATCATCCCGCCACTGCTCCTGCTGTAGTCGTTGTTGTTGTTGTTGCTGGTGTTGTTGGAGCTGCAGTTGATGTTGTTGTTGTTGTTGTCGTCGCTGCTGCTGCCGCCACTGTAGCCTCGGGCGACGTTACATGTGATGTTGGTCGGCGGTTGGGTGTATGAGGCGCTCAGCACGTCTCTGCACTTTGTCCAGCAGTCACAGGTGGCACTGGGCACTACTCATCCAGGTGAGAAGACTATACACCATGACGGGCCTCACTTGGGCTTTGTACAGCCGCATGAGGCCATCAGCGTCGAGCAGGTGCCTTACTCGGCGCAGGATAGTCACCCTCAGTGAGGCTCGACGCGCCACTGTCTCCAGGTGGCGGTCAAAGCTGAGCCTGGAGTCAACCTCCACCCCCAGGATGTTAATGGAGTCCTTGATGGCAAGGGTATCATCCCCAAACCAAACTCTCTCTCTCTCTCTCTCTCTCTCTCTCTCTCTCTCTCTCTCTCTCTCTCTCTCTCTCTCTCTCTCTCTCTCTCTCTCTCTCTCTCTCTCTCTCTCTCTCTCTCTCTCTCTCTCTCTCTCTCTCTCTCTCCGTCACACACACACACACACACACGAGAACACGGACGCAACTTTCAGAATCAACAGTGGAAGTGACCAACCCCCCTGCAGCCGGAAGTGCTAGAAAGTTACAGACCAGCAGGTGTGAGTGTGTTGTGTGGTGGGTGTGTGTGTGTGTGTGTGTGTGTGTGTGTGTGTGTGTGTGTGGTGTGTGTGTGTGTGTGTGTGTGTGTGTGTGTGTGTGTGGTGTGTGTGCGCGCGCGCGCGCGTGCGTGCGTGCGTGTGTGTGTGGGGAAGGTCTCATCTTCATTAATTAAATCTTATCTTTACCTACAATGACCTTCATGTCTACGTAATATCTCTCTCTCTCTCTCTCTCTCTCTCTCTCTCTCTCTCTCTCTCTCTCTCTCTCTCTCTCTCTCTCTCTCTCTCTCTCTCTCTCTCTCTCTCTCTCTCTCTCTCTCTCTCTCTCTCTCTCTCTCTCTCTCTCTCTCTCTCTCTCTCTCTCTCTCTCTCTCTCCTGTCACCTTGCAATTTATCAGTGAGACCCCCAAAGAACCGATGAGAAAATAAAAATACACAAACACTGTTTACTTATCATTTCCTTTTGATATTGTCGTTGTTAATTGTTAATCTTGTTGTTATTAATAGTTATCTTTCCTATCATCAGCCTCAAGGTGTAGATATTTACAGGCCATGGTTCAGTAGGTACTCCTTGTGTTTAGTGCAAGGCTAGAGTCCACCCCTCCAGGCGCAACTTTCATATTCCCACATTACAAGAAAGACGCAGAAGCAATCATTTTTTTCCCCCGCGCTAATGTTGCTAGTTTTCCTTTCTCTGTTTCTCTCTAGGAGGATATGTACGAGTATCTTATAGCTGCGGGATGATGGAAAGTGGTATCATTATAATCTACTACTACTACTACTACTACTACTACTACTACTACTACTACTACTACTACTACTACTACTACTACTACTACTACTACTACTACTACTACTACTACTACTGCTGCTGCTGCTGGTGCTGCTTGCAAGAATGATATAATAATAACGATAAGAATGATAATAATAACAGTTAAGATGATAATAATGATGATGATTATAATGGTAATAATAATAATGTGTGTGTGTGTGTGTGTGTGTGTGTGTGTGTGTGTGTGTGTGTGTGTGTGTGTGTGTGTGTGTGTGTGTGTGTGTGTGTGTGTGTGTGTGTGTGGATGTGTGTGTGTGTGTGTGTGTGTGTGTGTGTCACTGTGTGTGTGTGTGTGTGTAGAGGTATTCGTATCATGTATACATAAGATTAATTGATAATTGTCAACACAAACACCAAAGCATCAACACACTATCGCACGAACGCGCTCGCTCGCGCACACACACACACACAACACGCACGCGCACGCACACATATACACACACAGATACACATAAGACAAAAAATGACCCCGTTTCAAGTGTTCTTTGTTACGTTCTTCTGGCAGTGAGTGAAGCATGTATGTAAGCAATGTGCATTTGTTTGTTGCCGGGGGACACACACACACACACACACACACACACACACACACACACACACACACACACACACACACACACACACTCACACTCACACACTCACACTCACACTCACACACTCCACACTTCACACTCACACACACATACGCACACACATACGCACACACAGTCACATACACAGTCACACACATACACATACAGTGCACACACACGTACACACACACACACAAGCACAGGTGCATAAATTCAATGTAAAATCATGCTACACAGAAAAACTTGACAGAGAGAGAGAGAGTAGAGAGAGAGAGAGAGAGAGAGAGAGAGAGAGAGAGAGAGAGAGAGAGAGAGAGAGAGAGAGAGAGAGAGAGAGAGAGAGAGCTGCCTCACACTTTCCCTCACTGTTCGCCAGGCTGTTCCGTTTTCACTCTTCGATTCACTGATGACTGACCACAATGATGCTTCCTCGCC
>JACEEZ010020178.1:135000-155000 GCA_016584305.1 Chionoecetes opilio
AGGAGGAACATCTAGCATGGAGGAACAACTAGGAGGAACATCTAGCATGGAAGAACAACTAGAAGGAACATCTAGCATGGAAGAACAACTAGGAGGAACGTCTAGCATGGAAGAACAACTAGGAGGAACATCTAGCATGGAAGAACAACTAGGAGGAACGTCTAGCATGGAGGAACAACTAGGAGGAACGTCTAGCATGGAAGAACAACTAGGAGGAACGTCTAGCATGGACGAACAAGAACTCAGGAAAGAACAACTAGGAGGAACATCTAGCATGGAGGAACAACTAGGAGGAACGTCTAGCATGGAGGAACAACTAGGAGGAACGTCTAGCATGGAAGAACAACTAGGAGGAACATCTAGCATGAAGGAACAACTAGGAGGAACATCTAGCATGGAAGAACAACTAGGAGGAACGTCTAGCATGGAGGAACAACTAGGAGGAACATCTAGCATGAAGGAACAACTAGGAGGAACATCTAGCATGGAAGAACAACTAGGAGGAACATCTAGCATGGAAGAACAACTAGGAGGAACGTCTAGCATGGAGGAACAACTAGGAGGAACATCTAGCATGAAGGAACAACTAGGAGGAACATCTAGCATGGAAGAACAACTAGGAGGAACGTCTAGCATGGAGGAACAACTAGGAGGAACGTCTAGCATGGAAGAACAACTAGGAGGAACACCTAGCATGGAAGAACAACTAGGAGGAACATCTAGCATGAAGGAACAAGTAGGAGGAACGTCTAGCATGGAGGAACAACTAGGAGGAACGTCTAGCATGGAAGAACAACTAGGAGGAACATCTAGCATGAAGGAACAACTAGGAGGAACGTCTAGCATGGAGGAACAACTAGGAGGAACATCTAGCATGAAGGAACAACTAGGAGGAACATCTAGCATGGAAGAACAACTAGGAGGAACATCTAGCATGGAAGAAGAACTAGGAGGAACATCTATCATGGAGGAACAACTAGGAGGAACGTCTAGCATGGAAGAACAACTAGGAGGAACGTCTAGTATGGAGGAACAACTAGGAGGAACATCTAGCATGGAAGAACAACTAGGAGGAACGTCTAGTATGGAGGAACAACTAGGAGGAACATCTAGCATGGAGGAACAACTAGGAGGAACGTCTAGCATGGAGGAACAACTAGGAGGAACAACTAGGAGGAACATCTAGCATGAAGGAACAACTAGGAGGACATCTAGCATGGAAGAACAACTAGGAGGAACATCTAGCATGGAGGAACAACTAGGAGGAACGTCTAGCATGGAAGAACAACTAGGAGGAACGTCTAGCATGGAAGAACAACTAGGAGGAACGTCTAGCATGGAGGAAGAACTAGGAGGAACATCTAGCATGAAGGAACAGCTAGGAGGAACGTCTAGTATGGAAGAACAACTAGGAGGAACGTCTAGCATGGAGGAACAACTAGGAGGAACATCTAGCATGGAGGAACAACTAGGAGGAACGTCTAGCATGGAGGAACAACTAGGAGGAACGTCTAGCATGGAGGAACAACTAGGAGGAACATCTAGCATGAAGGAACAACTAGGAGGAACGTCTAGCATGGAGGAACAACTAGGAGGAACGTCTAGCATGGAGGAACAACTAGGAGGAACATCTAGCATGAAGGAACAACTAGGAGGAACGTCTAGCATGGAAGAACAACTAGGAGGAACGTCTAGCATGGAAGAACAACTAGGAGGAACATCTAGCATGGAGGAACAACTAGGAGGAACGTCTAGCATGGAAGAACAACTAGGAGGAACGTCTAGCATGGAAGAACAACTAGGAGGAACGTCTAGCATGGAGGAACAACTAGGAGGAACATCTAGCATGAAGGAACAGCTAGGAGGAACGTCTAGTATGGAAGAACAACTAGGAGGAACGTCTAGCATGGAGGAACAACTAGGAGGAACATCTAGCATGAAGGAACAACTAGGAGGAACATCTAGCATGAAGGAACAACTAGGAGGAACATCTAGCATGGAGGAACAACTAGGAGGAATCTAGCATGGAGGAACAACTAGGAGGAACGTCTAGCATGGAGGAACAACTAGGAGGAACGTCTAGCATGGAGGAACAACTAGGAGGAACATCTATAGACCTGCCCGATACATACAGACGTATCAGTTATATTTTGGTTTTACTTAGTTTAGCTAGTTTAGTTTCAGTCCTTTTATTTTTCCGGGATTCAAATTACGCCTGATACTTTTGATATCAGTGTATAATGTTTACCAAGTTGTTTTTTTACTCGAATACTAATACAGTTTCATAACATGTTTATTATTTTTTCTCTTATTAACTTGTGGTTGTTACGTATATCCTGTTATTAGTATCGTCCAGTACTCTTATTCGTATACTATATACAATTTCATATGTTTTTTTTTCCGATGTAAATCGTTGGTTTACGTGTCGTGTATAGCACGTCCAGTTTAACATCACCCTGTCGCCTACCATCCAAAACTATTTCTATACCATCTGATCATGACAGGTGTGATGGTAGGAGACAAAGGCAATTATTAGTCTGTTATTTCCCTGTCGCGTCTTGTTGGTATAGCTTCTTGAGAGGGGAGTGAAGAAGTTCAATCTGTAGAAAATACACCAACAAAACTAACTAGTCAGGGATACAAAAGACATGAACTCCTATAATTGTGTTTGTCTGTCATACCATACACGTTTTACCCATCATCTATCAACCTAAGAGAGTATTTAAAAGATTTCCTCCCAAGGCCAAGAAAAATAGATTATTAATTATCTCTTTAATTATCTTGGCCTTGTTTCCCTGTTACTCGATATCAGTACGTACTTTCATTTTCATCGATGATACGAGTGCATAACGTTGTACTGGGCTCATTCCTTGCATCCCTTCCTCTCCCTGTCCTTACATAACACTTGCCACACCTCTTTAGATCCGTTATGTCTCGACCCTTCCACCTTATCAAAAGTTAGCCAATCTCTTCGTCCTCCTCCACTGGCAACGTCCGGAAATGAATGGCTCTCAGTGGATTGTTTCATAAGAGGTGGAGACGTTCAAGAGATGGAATGTCAAGTTACCTTCAAAGTAAAACTACGTGTTATGGATTTTTCCTTTTACTTTTACTTTTATGGATTGACACTTTCAATTTTTTTTCAATGTTTCTTCCTGTTTCCTTTATTTTATTGTGACCGTTTGTGGGTTCTGTACTCAGTGATCTATGTAATACGAACAAATGCACAAATCAAGGCTTATTAATATGTATTTCCACCTGATTGTGTCTGATTTTTTTTTATCGATAGGTGAGGCTCGTCTATTGCTTCTTAGCCTTAATTCTCTCTCTCTCTCTCTCTCTCTGTCTCTCTCTCTCTCTCTCTCTCTCTCTCTCTCTCTCTCTCTCTCTCTCTCTCTCTCTCTCTCTCTCTCTCTCTCTCTCTCTCTCTCTCTCTCTCTCCATTTACCTACTTTGCATTCCCCTTCTCAATTCCTTGCTTAGCTCCTCACGTATATATATTATGCTGTCGTTTTAATTTTTTTCCTATATGCCTTCGGGTGAAAGTAAAATTGTTATTATCATTATTATTCTTATAGCTCCTACTTTTATCTTCCACCTCACTCCCTCCACCTCCCTACCACCTCACTCCCCCCATCGCTGCCCCCCCTACCACCTCAGCCCCCCCTGCCTCCCCACCATGCCGCCCTTGGTCACGCCATACAGGGCCTCCCTCAGGTGATCGCTGAGCCGCACGTGTTTAATTGCCTCATGTGGCTCTCTCACTTTCTCTGCCAAGTACCAGCTGACGGTGCAAGTGTGTGTGTGTGTGTGTGTGTGTGTGTGTGTGTGGTGTGTGTGTGTGTGTGTGTGTGTGTGTGTGTGTGTGTGGTGTGTGTGTGTGTGTGTGTGTGTGTGTGTGGTGTGTGTGTGTGGTGTGTGTGTGTGTGTGTGTGTGTGTGTGTGTGGAGTGTGTGTGTGTGTGGTGTGTGGTGTGTGTGTGTGTGTAAATGGGGAAAGCACTATTGAGACTTCCTTTTTTTTTTTAAGTAAGAAGGATGATACGTGAGGAGCGGGTATGAGAGGAGGGAGAGGTGGAGGAAGGAGGAGGTGGAGCTATCGGTGTGGAAGGAGGAGGAAGAAGTAAGGAGGAAGGGAGAAGGAGGAGAAAGTAAGGAGGAAGGGAGAAGGAGGAGGAAGAAGTAAGGAGGAAGGGAGAAGGAAGAGGAGGAAGTTAGGGAAAAGGAGGTGGTACGTAAGATGGTGAACGTGTGACAGAGGAAGTGAGTGGATGAGTTTTGGGGAGAGGGAAGGCTAAGAAGAAAAAAAAATAATAGGAAGAAGGAAAACAAAACAAAAGGAGGAAAAGAAGGAGGAAGAAGCAGAATGGTTAGGAAATGCATGTGGTACTAGGAGGGAAGATTTAGTTAAGTTTATTTACATCTCTTACAGAAAAAAAAAAAAAAACTTATTGTAACCTTACATAATACCTTAAGTTAAACTTACATTACATACTTATACTAATCTTACATCTATACATTTATAAGAGATGAGCGGGCACCAGCCCGCCGCTGGAGTCACGAGCGACTTCCTGTGAGCGAGGCTTGTCACCTCGCTCCATGTTCCGCTGTGTAGTGCGTGGTGCGCTCAGCGGGGGGGAGGGGCGCTGCGCACCACTACCAACAGCCGAGGCAGGTCCTCTAGTGCCCGCCGGAGCACCAGGGCTGCCCTATCCTCGTCGTCCTCTGGGCCGCCGATCTGCTGCCTCAGCTGAGCCGTGGCTGGGCAGGACAGCAGGTAGTGCCTTAGTGGGTGTCGGGCGAGGTGGCCACAGTGGTCACACTGCCGACTCTCAAAATCGTCCCTCAGCTCCTCCAGGGTGCGATAGCCAAGCCGGAGTCGGTGTAGCTTGACCTCGTCTGCCCTGGAAAGCTGGCGGGCGGGAAGCAGTGGGCGGTAGGCGGTGGCTTTGGCATACCAGGCCGCCTGCCGCGATGACGCCTCCATCTCCCGGTGTTGCTGCTCGGTGCTGTTGGCGGCAGCACGTCTGGCCATCTTCTTGCCCTGCTGTATGCTGGGCAGAACGACAGCGGTGACTGTAGGCCACCTGGTGACTGCGCGGGCCGCCTCATCAGCAGCCTCGTTCCCCCGCAGCCCCACGTGGCTGGGCAGTGGCACCCAGTTGAGCCGCACGTGACGCCCCTGCGCGGCGATTCTTTGGGCGAGGCCCAGGATAGTGGTGGTGAGCCGCACGTTGTCCGTTGGTGGGCTCAGCTGCTGCAGGACCTGTAAGGCAGACCTGGAGTCGGAGTGGACGACCACCATCTCCTCCCGACGGTGGCGGGCGTGCTCCAGGGCGTGCTGGATTGCCACCAGCTCCGTCTGCAGAGTGGAGCAGTGGTCGGTCGTCCTCCAGGACAGCACCTCCTGCCCTGTGACCACCGCCGCGCCCGTCGTGCCTCTCTCAGGGTCAACTGAGCCGTCCGTGTAGTAGACGGCGCTGCTTGGGACGTTGGCCTCTGCAATCCCCCTCAGTGCGTGCTGCCGCAGGGAAGAGGAAGAGAGGAAGGGAATAAGGGGCGGGAGAAGGAAGAGATGAGAGGAAAGAGAGAGGAAGGAGGGCAGGGGTCAACAAGAATCCTCTGTAAGAAAGAAAATGGTCCTTGGGTAGGCCTAAGTGGGACAGAAAACGGAAGTTGAGTGTTTGTCTGAATGTTGTCCGGTAACGAACTCTGGTTAGCGGGCAACCCTCCCCCCTCCTTCCTTCCTTTCTTCCCTTTCCCTTCCCTCCTTTATCCCCCTTCCCCTTCCAATTTCTCTTGGTGTATTTCTTTCTGTTACATCATTTTATCTATTTTTCTCTTATACCTCCGTCAGTAACCATAATATGGTTTGCTTATGTTATGAACTTCCGTCCATAAGCAAACTGAACTGCAGTGTAGCAAGTGGATGAAGAGTCAACATGCTTGTAATGTTGACCTAATTTATTTTTCTAACGAATCATTTAAAAAATAGACGTGCAGTGGCTGATGATGATGATGATGATGAGACGAAAAACAATAATAATAATAATAATAATGCATGACTTAGTGTGATTGCTATAAATTATCTCAATTATGATCCGATACCATATCAACACAACGTATGTAACGTATGTAAGTACAAACACAAACATATTACAAAGAGTAACATTTTATTTGATAAAAGACTACCAAAAATAAGAAAAAAGAAATAAATACAATCCTTCACCCTCTAAAATTTGTGAAAAAAATATATTATTCATCACACATTATTTATTGTACATTTCTGAGGTCATAAGGGGTCTGAGGCTCTTCCTAGAAATACTCAAGGACATTATCAATGTGTGGATGCATGCTATGCTTTATATCTTTTGCTAGTACTGGTAGTAGTAGTTGTAGTAGTGGAAGTAGTAGCTGTTGTTATTGTTGTTGACTTGTTGTTGTAGGGTATATCATAAGAACAACACTACCAGCATCACAAACTTATGATAATGAAAATAATATATACTATAATAGTAGAACATGCGCATATATATACATATATCCATTCAAACATACATTTACAGTAGTACATACTTAGAACTACCATGAGAGCCTTGTCAGCCGTCTATTATTTCGAAGATGACACAATAATTAATGTCATCTTTTCAACCAACGCTATTTACGCTACTAAATACACACTATTTAGAGTTTTAGACACTCACCACTCATCATGTCATTCAAGCAGAGACAAATGGAGCTACCCAACCCTGACTTACATTCGCAAAACACCTCAATTATGATATGGCCGCTTATATCACTTGTATCTGCTTATTATCGACATCTTCACGGCTTCTCAAATAGTAGACTGTGGAACCTTTTTTACAAATACATATCTTATCGGTGTATCAATGGTAATTGTTACTACTACTACTACCATGGAAGTAGGATAATCCTACTCCATGACTACCACTAAGAGAGAAAGAGAGAGAGAGAGAGAACGTCATAACATCTCCCAAGACCCTTTCCTCTCCTCTTTCTTTCTTTCTTTCTCTCCTCCTAGACTCCGGTACGACATCCTGCCCCACCAAGCCTTTGTTCCTTCTCCGTCCTTTCCTCCTGCTGCCCTGCCCTCCCTCCACCACAACACACCTCTCCTTCCCTCGCTCTCTCCACACACACACACACACACACACACACACACACACATCGAATAGAAATATAACAAACTATCTAAAACACGAGAGAAAATAGGCGCGAGGGAAAAAAAAGGAGATAAACAAACGAGAAAGCTAGAAAGAAACAAGTGGTATCAGAGACCCATCTTGGAGGAAGCCGCTTGTACTCCCTTGCCAGACGCTCGACCACAGCCTCCTCCTCCTCCTCCTCCTCTCCTAGTCTCCTACCCCAGCCAGAACCCAACCATCATTTCCGGGTTGACATTTGAACATCTCTCTTTCTCTCTCTTAAAATCCACCACCATCCACCTCTGCTGAACGTTACCCTCCTCCTTGTATCGTCACTATCTCGCTTATTCCTCCTGCTCTCCTCTCTTCTCATCACTCCATCCCCCGCGAAGCTGCCCCAAAGGAGACCCACGGAAGCAGCAAGAAATGAGAGGCAGGAGGGAAAAATGGAGAGATGGTGAGGGAGAAAAAGAAATAGGAAAAAAAAAAAAAACGTTTATCTTCCTGTATAATGGTCACCCTTCCCCCCTTCCCTCGCTCCCTTCCCTCGCTCCCTGCCTCGCTCCCTGCCTCCTTCCTTCCCTTCCTTCTCCCTTCCCCCCCTACCCATCACCCCCAACACCCCAGGCTGCCCAGATGCCCCGCCCCGTTAGAGTGAACGCATGCACTATTTCCTACTTTATCTCTCGTCACTCGTTCACTCGTGCTTGCCGGGAATGCGTATAGTAAAGATGTAACCATGCATTCCGTCGAGGTGGAGGTGTGGGTGGGGTTGGCGGATGGGGAGCGGGATGTGGGAGGGGGTGTTAAGGAGGTCAGGTGGCAGGTGCATCGCTTAAAGAATGGTCGATGGTGTGGTGGTGGTGGAAAGAGAGAGAAAAAAAGGAAAGAAAATAAACTGGAATGCTTTTCACGGTAGATGTTACGATAGTTAAGAAAGGATGGAAGGTTAGATGGATGGATGGGTGGTTATAGTAGTAGAAGTAGTGATGGTGAGAATAGATAGTAAAATGCTGTTGTAAACTATAATAACTATAATAATGGTGGTAAACAGTACAATGATTAAAGAAAAACGTAGTAGCTCTGACAATAAACACTTAAATAACTATAGAATCAAAATATCAGTGCAAGGATGAAAATATAAATATATGTAAACCAAAGAAACAAATGACTAAACAAGATAAGGCGAAAAGTAACTGTAAAAGGCACAAAATAACGAAGAAATGTATGAAGATACTGTGAAAATTGCCCCGTTATCAAAAACTGAACACAATCAATGGCTTATCATGGTATCAGTATTAGAGGAAGTAGTAGTAGTAGTAGTAATAGTGGTGGTGGTGGTGGTTAACGAGATAGATAGACGGGCGGTAAAGGCCATACACAGGAGGGAAGGAGGGAGGGGTGGAGGTGGAGGCAGTGGGTGGAGGGCTCATTATTAGAGTGATAAGTGTTAGTTACGTGGTGACGGGGCGTAAACAAACGGATGATTATGTATTCAGTGGGTGGATTAGCCTGAAAGTAAAGAACCCGCAAGTCTGTGTTTACTTTAAAGGGACGCCGCCTCATCATCATCCAGTTACTAATTATTCCCTTAATAATGACTCAAAAGTTGGAGTGAAGGATGAAAAGAAATAAAGAAAATAAAAGTGAGGTAAAGTATTCTTTCCCTCCTTGCATCCTTTACTTGAATGCAGAAATTTTTGTGATATTCAAGATAAAGGGAGAGAGAGAGAGAGAGAGAGAGAGAGAGAGAGAGAGAGAGAGAGAGAGAGAGAGAGAGAGAGAGAGAGAGAGAGAGAGAGAGAGAGAGAGAGAGAGAGAAAAAAAAAATAATACGCACACAAAGAATACTTACCGTGATACAAACTTTCCCCCCTATTTTTTTTTTCATTAATGACAAATTGGAAGAATGATGAACAAGACTTATTGCTTCCCTTACGATGTAAAATACCATGAGGCAATCAATGAGAACGACTTTATCATAGCACTGATGGATAGACGGACACCTCATACATGGGCAATCAACCCCCTCCCCCTCATACCCTATTCCCCCCCCCCCCCCATACTTCTGAAGAAAATTAGAACTCATACATATGTCATGGAATACGAGAGAGAGAGAGAGAGAGAGAGAGAGAGAGAGAGAGAGACAGAGAGAGAGAGAGAGAGAGAGAGAGAGAGAGAGAGAGAGAGAGAGAGAGAGAGAGAGAGAGAGAGAGAGATTCTTTAAGTTGCTTTCAGATGGACCACATGTGTTGAGCTTCTGCCAATGAAGGAAAGTATACAATGAGAGGGAGGGGGGGGGAGGGATTGGAGACAGGGAAGAAGAAAAGGGAGAGAAGAAAAGGAATGAAAAGGAGGTGGACTGCGGTGGAGTGGAATGAGGGAGGGTGAGAAAAGGAAAGGACGGAGGGAAGGAGAGAGGAAAGGAATGAAGTGGAGGGAGATTAAGGTGTGGTGGACGGAAGGAGAGAAGGAGGGAGGGAGGGAAGAAGGGGGTGTTGGCAGGGGGTTGGTATTTCCTGTCCCTCCCTCGCTCCCTCCCTTCTTTCACATCTTCACCTTTCTCTCTCTCTCTCTCTCTCTCTCTCTCTCTCTCTCTCTCTCTCTCTCTCTCTTCTCTCTCTGACACATTATCTATCCAGGTATTACCCCACCGCCTCCCCTCCCTCCACTTCCCCTCCCCCCTTCCTCCCCCTGAGTGTAAGACAATAACAAAGGGGGGAGGGAGGGGAACGAGGGGGCTTTAATCCGGAAATAGATATTGGAGAGTAGAGATTACTTTACGACAGGTGAGAGAGAGAGAGAGAGAGGAGAGAGAGGCAGAGAAGAGAGAAGAGAGAGAGAGAGACGAGAGAGAGGAGGGAGAGAGAGAGGAGAGAGGAGAGAGAGGAGAGAGAGAGAGAATGAGGTGTGTGTGTGTGTGTGTGTGTGTGTGTGTGTGTGTGTGTGTGTGTGTGTGTGTGTGTGTGTGTGTGTGTGTGTGTGTCGAGCAATATCACCACTTCCTACTTTTCCTTCTTCTTTTGCTTATTTATTTTATTAGTCCCTCCTTCCTGTTCCTCCACTTCCCTCCCTCCCTCCCTCCCAGTTCCACCTTCTCAGAATGGACGAGTTTCACAAACAGGAAAGTTACTCCACGGCATCTCTCTCTCTCTTTCTCTCTCCAACCTCCCCCCAACCCCCTACCCTCTCCTTCCCACCCTCCAGTCTCCCTCCCCAAACAACGGAATCTGCTGGCGAGAGAAAATAGGAAAGGGAGGGAATGGGGAAAGAGAAGTCATAATTCAATAAAGGAAAAGTGAGAAATGATGGAAGAGAAAGCAAGAGAAAAAAGTGGTGAAAGGATGGAGGGAAGAAGGAAAAAGAGAGAGTTTATCTTTGGAGGGAAGCAGAGAGAATAACACACGAATAATACAGGAAAGAAATGAATGAGAGAGAAGAGAGAGAGAGAGAGAGAGAAGAGGAGANTTGGGGTTAAACGATACACTTCTGTGCATTAAAATTGGCTTGGGGTGAGTGGTCCGAGCGCGGGCCTAGGGAGGCGCGGGCCCGTTAGATACTAGTAGAGAGAGAGAGGGGAGGGGGTGTGTGTGTGGTGGGGGGGGTTTTTTGTGTGTTTGTTGTGTGTGTGTGTGTGGTGTGGTGTTTTTTGTGTGTGTGGGGTGTGTGTGTGTGTGTGTGTGGTTGGGGTGTGGGTGTTTTTTCGAGCAATACCATTCCTACTTTTCCTTCTCTTTTGCTTATTTATTTTATTAGTCCCTTTTCCGTCCTCCACTTCCCTCCCCCCTCCCCCCCTTTTCCCCCTTCCAGAATGGACGATTTTCAAAACAGGAAAGTTCCCCCAGGGCATTCTTTTTCCCTCTTTCTCTCTCCAACCCCCCCCAACCCCTCCCCTTCCCCTTCCCACCCTCAGTTCCCCCCCCAAACAACGGAATTCTGGCGAGAAAAAATAGGAAAGGGGGGAAGGGAAGAGAAGTCAAAATTCAATAAAGAAAAGTGAGAAATGAGGAAGAGAAAGCAAGAGAAAAAAAGGGGTAAAGGAGGGAGGGAAGAAAAAAAAGAGAGAGTTTATTTTTGGGAGGGAAGAGAGGGAAAACACACTAAATATAAAAGAGAAAGAAATGAAAGAAGAAGGGGAAAGAGGAGAGAGGAGAGAGAGAGGGGAAGAGAGAGGAGGAGAAGAGAGAGAGAGAGAGAGAGAGAGAGAGAGAGGAGAGAAAAGAGAGAGGAGAAGAAGAAGAGAAGAGAGAGAGAGTAGTTTGCCAGGTGAAAGATAAGGAACAGGAGTAGGTGTGGAGCAGTGGATAGGAAAGGAAGGGGATAGAGAGGAGGAAGGAAGAGGAAGAGGGGAGGAATAGGAAGGGATGGGTAGTGGTTGCAGTGAAGGCTCCCACCAACCTGTTCTTAACCCACTTCCTCTCATCCTTTCCCTCCTCTTCCCCCTTTCCTTTCCTCCTTCCCTTTTACACCCCTTGTATATCCCCTGGCCTAGAACTTCCTTCCTGCCTTTGCTTAGAATATATACAATTGAAAAATAAACATACATACATATGAACAAATATACAAACGCAATGACAGACAGACATGCAGTTGCAATATAAACACATGTGCATTTTTTTTCTATTAATCTTCATAAATTCGTAAGATAGATAACTGGTTTTTTCGTGATGTTCTTATGAGGCTAAGGCAAAGCATAACATGAGAATAAAAAATTTAAAACTATGGTTGGGTTACAATATTGAGCGCCTGTAAGCCGTGCCATCTTCGTCCATAATTATATCACTAATAATTCTTTCTTACGATTCTGTTGAGGAAAAGCTTATGTACAGATGGATCGTTAGATAGATAGCTAGATAGATTAATATAAACAGACACACACAAACTGACTGACTGATATATACGTCCACAGATGGACAAAAAGACATAGAAATGGATAGATATAGAGATAGACAGATAAATATAGACAAACAGATGGACATAAGGACTGACAGGTAGTCATATATGGAAAGAAGTGAGCATATTATTTCATTGCCAGGTTTGCAAGGTGGGAACTTCAATAAATAGGGAGAAATGATCCACGAATGTCAGGAACAGGGGAAGAGGAGATACACGCCAGGCGACCGCAAATCTCTGGGGTATAAAGGGCTGGGGTGCAGAGGGGGATACAGGAGGGAGAAGGAAGAGAGGGAAGGTGAGGGAGGTTTGCGAGTCAACCGTAACATCCACACAGGGAGGAAAGGGTGGAACGTGCAGCGCGCGTGCGGCAGTTTGAGGGTAGAGGGGAAGACTGAGGGGAGGGGCCAGCGCGTGGCGAGCACACAAACGAGGGAAAGGGAAACACCCACCTGCCGCACAACAGGTGTCCCTCTTCTCCCTTTCACTAACACGTGGTGAGTGAGAGCGCGTGCGGTGGATGGCGGCTGCCGAAATTTGGCAAACTACTTTGTGTTTTCTTTGGTTTCAATTATTGCCGTGCTGGTGAAACGTGATGGACAGAAAGCATGACCAGCGCCGCGAGGCAGGCCAGCCACTCTAATAACGGGAGGACAGGACGTCGCTGAGGAGAAATGTAAACATTGACAAGTGCGGTGCACGTGGTGGGCTTGTGGTGGGCAGGTGTCTGGGCGGGGCATGCTGGGGCCTCCAACAGGTGGGGTGCACGTGGTGACGCGCGTGGCGGAGAGTGGCGCACCAGGGTGACGGGCAAGTGTGGCGCGGAGGGAGGGGAGGAAATGGAAGGGGAGATGAAAGGTTACAACAGGTGCATCGCAAACTTTTTGTTGGTCTGATGCCAGCAGTGACGGTAACCAGTACAGGTGTGCTGTACCCCGAGGACCTCCACGGCTGATGGGCCATTGGTTTGCCGACAGGTGACCTGCGTTCCCCAGCGGCGTCTGGAAAACATCTGAGCGTGTCTGACTGCATACCAATACTTGTGGCGACGCGGAGAGTGGCCGCCGCTGCTGTGCTGCTGCTGCTGCTGCACTCTCACGCCGCCCACTGAGAATACCCATGGCAGTGTGGGGCAACCCTAACGACATTTCCCCCCCCCCCCCAAAAAATATTTTATATATAAAATATATATATATATATATATAATTTTATAATATATATATATATTTTTAAATGTTTATTTAATATATATAATATATATTATATATTATATTTTATAAAATATATATAAAATAAAATATATATATTTTATAGTTATATATAACACGGATTTTAACTAATACAGATCTGGCATAAAAGTCACCTAAGATTAGTCAGCACGTATACGGCAACAAAACAATACGAAAATATATCAAGAAGCGGAGGTCTCCTGATCGCCCATCAGAAAATAAAGTATAATAATTATTACGGACGATGTTTTTCTGTACCCCAAGAATCTCTCGGCTATTCTCTTCTGCACCTGACGACACATTTTAAGAGGAGCTTAGAAGTAATCTTATTAGGTCAGATGCAGCGTGGGATCTATAGTAGCCTCCTGGTAATACAGGGTAACTAACTCATAGACTGACTTTACAAGGACCTTTCTGAGCTTCTAAATTGTCTCGTCATTCATGGATTCGTCACACTCCATCGCTGCCTTTATTCGCGGGGTGTTATGCAACGAGCCAACCCACTCGCCCCATACCAAGGCGGAGAAAGCAACAGGAGCCTAGACTTTACAATGCTGACTTTACGTTCTTTTTGAGTATCAGGACTGCCTGAAGACCAACATCTTGGTCAACAACTGACGTTCGCCACACACCCTGCGGTTGTTTAGGATAGTTTCTACGTAGTACAGAGAATATTAAAAACACCATGACCGGCAGTAACCTAACATTTAGTGATCATGTATATTTAAAACCCCCAGGGAAAAGGGGCCCCGACTCGAAAGGGGACTGGGGGGAGGGGGAAGGGATGTGCGGGAAAAAAAAGGGGGAGGGGATGCTTTGATGCGAAAATTTTGAAAAAGGGGAAGGGGAGAGAAAAGGGGGAGAAGGGGGAGGGAAAAGAAAAGGGGAAAAGGGGGAGAGAGGAGAGAAGAGGGGGGGGGACGAGAGGGGGAGAAAAGGAGGGGGAAAAAGGGAAGGGGCGGAGGCAACAGGGTTTTGGGGGCCGGCTTTGCTTTAAAATTTGGGGGGGGACAAGGGGGGGGAAAAAAGGGGGGGGAAAGGAGGGGGGGGGAAAAAACAAAATGGGGGGGGGAAGGGGCCCCGGGCTAAAGGGAAAAAGGGAAGGGAAACCCCCAGGGGAGGGGGGGAGAGGAGAGAGAGGGGAGAGAGGAGGGGGAGGGGGAAAGGAGGGGGGAGGGGGGAGAAAAAGGAGAGGGAGGGGGGGAGGGGGGAGGGGGGGGGAGAGAGGGGGGAGGGGGAAATTCAAGGGGGGGGGGAGGGTTTGGGGTTAGTTACTATACCCCCCCCCATCACTCCCTCCATCCCCTTCACCCCCCTTTTCCCTCCCCCCCTTTTTTCCCCCTCTTTTTTCCTTGGGAGGGCGAAATTAAAATTTTAAAGGGGCCCTTTGGTTAGGGGAGTATGTGCGTTTGTCTGTGGGGTTTTTTTTCCGTTTTGCTTTTTTTTGTAAAATGTGCTTTTCATGGTGTCCCACTTTTTGGCCAGTCATGGGGAGTTTTACGCCCCTGTCCCTATGAAACCCTTGTGAGGGTGGTTTTTTTAAGTGACGAAAAATATGGAATGGGGAAAAAGGGAGTAGTTTTTATTTAGAAAGGTATTTTAGATTTATTTAAGTAGTAGAAAAAGGTAGAAAAATTTAAGGTTAAATTTATTTATTTTAGTAGTATTTTTATTTTGTTTTTTTAAGTGGGTGAGTAGTGGGTTTATTTAAAGTAGAAAAGTATTTAAAGAGTAGTAAGTATTTAAGGTGGGTAGCGGGAAAGTAGTGGGGTATTTAGTGGGGAAAAGTGGGTTTAAAGAAAGTAGTAGTATTTTAGTGGGTAGTGGGTATTTAGTAGTAGTTAGTAGTAGTAGAAAAAAGTAGTAGTAGAAAAAAAAAAGTAAAAATTTATTTAGTAGTAGAAAGGGTAATAGTATTTGGGAAGTAGTAGTAGTGGGAATGGGTAGTAATTTAGTAGTATTTAGTAATATTTATTTGGTGGGGTTGATTTAGAAACCCAGAAAGGGGAGAGTATTTAGTAGAAAGTAGTATTTAGTAGAAAGGAAAGTAGTAAAGTATTTAAAGTATTTAAGTTTAGTAGTAGGAGAAGGTTAGTATTTATTTTTGGGTTAGAAAAAGAAATTTTGTTATTTAGTATTTAAGTTAAAATAGTAGTATTTAAGAAATTTATAGAAAAGGGAAGTAGTGGGTATTTGGGTAATAGTAGAAAAGTAGTTGGGGTAGAAAATAGTAGTATTTAGTATTTATTGGGGGGAAAAGAAAATTTATTTCGTAGGGGTTATTTTAGTTTTTAAAAGGGATGTTTACGAAATTTTAAAAATGAGGGGGGAGGAAAAAGGGGGGAGGGGGAAAGGAGGAGGGAAGGGAGGAGGGGGGGAGGAGAGGGGAAAAAAAAGGGGGGAAGGGGGGGAGGGGGCGGGCCCAATTCCCCCATTTACTATAGTAATAACAGGGGGCTATTGATTTTTTGTGGTAAAAAAAAAAAAGTGGGGGGTTTGGGTGGGTAGCTCGGGGTTTTACTACTATATTTAAACTATTTTTTACTATCCCAAGCCCCTGCCCACCCCCACAAAAAGGGCCTCCCGGGAACCCTTCTATTAGGGGGGCAAGTTTTGGGGGGCAGGGGGAGGGGGGGGGGGGGGGGAGAGGGGGCCCCATTTGGGATAAAGAGGTCCGGTGGTGGGGGGGAAGGGGGAGGAAGGGAAAAGGGGGGGGAGGGGGGGGAGGAGGGGGGGAAGAGGGGGTTTCATTTAAAAACCGGGGGTTCTTGCCGGGGCAAACTAAAACGTCACCCCCGATAAAAAAAAAAACCCAAATTTTGGCAAACCCCGTCACCCCCTTCCTACCCCCCCCCTTGGTCAGTCCCTCATTTTCCAAATTTGCCCCCCCCCTCCTTTCATCATAAACCTTTTAAATTTACAAAAAAATTTTTTCCCCGATGGGGCCAAGTAAAACCCCATTAAAAAAAACCTTTCCGCGTTGATCTTTTTGATGGTTTAAAAAAAGGTTTAAAAAAATGGGGAAAAAAAGAAAAAAAAAAAAATTAATGATGATAAAAAAAAAAGGGGGGCCCCCAGGGGACGGGGGAAAATGGGGGGAAGGGGATTTTTTTGTGTGTGAATGGGGAATGTGGGGTTTTTGGGTGTGTGTGTGTTGTGGGGTGTGTGTGTGTGGTGGTGGTGTTTTGTGTGTGTGTGTGTGGGTTTTGTGGGTGTGTTTTGTTGGGGGTGTTGAAAAAAGGGTGTGGGGGCGTAAGATGGGGGCAATTTTTTCCAAAAAACCTAGAAAAAGGGAAGAGGTAATCAGGGTTTTTTGGTTCATCTCCTTCTTAAACCTCCCCTTTTCCCCCCCTTCCCTCCCCTCCCCCTTTCTATTTCCTCATTTCCCGGGGGCCCGGGGGAAAGGGGGCGAAAAAGGGCTTTTAACCTTTGAGAGGGGGAAAATAAAAAAAGGTATTACGCCCTAGGAAAAAAAAAATTACCCCAATGGGCAGGCACCCCCATCCGGGCCCCTTTGGCCCCCCCCATCCCCCCAACTTCCGGGGGGGCGGGGGCGCGAGGGGGGGGGAGGGGGGGGGAGGGGCCGGCGGGGTTGGAAAGGGCGGGGGGGGGGGGCGGGGGGGGGGCGGGGGGGGGCAGTCTCCCCCCCCCTCGCATCGCTCGGGCTCATTTCCCCCCCCCCACTTTTAGAAAAAAAAAACAAAAAAAAAAAACCCCCAGGGTGGGCCTTTTCCCGGGGAAAAATGTTAAAAAAAAAAAAAAACGTTTTTAACTTTGTTTTTATCAAAACTTTGGTGTGTGTGTGTGTGGGGTTAAATTTATTATGCCCTTCGGGGCCTGTAGGAAATTCCCCCACGGGGAATTTGGTATAAACTAAAAAGGGGTTTTTAAAAGTATTTTGTAGTTGTTTTTCCCAAAAAGTTTTGTGTCGCTTTGAAAAACGAAACCCCTTTTTTTTTTTCCTCTTTACTAAACTTTTACCCCCCCCCCCCCCCCAAAAAAATTTTTTACACCTTAAAAATTTTTTTCTTAAAAAATTTTTCATCACTTCCCATCAACAGATAATTGGGGTCATTTCCTGGGTGTTAAATTTTTTCCAGGGGAAAAAAAAAAAAGACGTTGGTGCTTTTTGGGGGCCCAAAAACCAACGGACTAACCAAAAACTTTCCTTTATTTTAAAAACCTTTCAAAATTTTATGGGGGAACCCCAAGGGATACTCAAAAAAATAATTGGGTAGAAAAAAAAAGGGTCTCCCAGGGAAAAACCACCTTTTTTCATTTATGTAATGTTTGCAAAATAAAGTCCCAGGTTTTTTTTTTTTTAAAAAAAGGGCGTGTGTGTTTTTCCCATAAAAGTTGAAACCCCCAATCTGGGGTTGTATTTTACGGGGGGCCTAAAGGAAAAACGCTGGGTTAGGGGCCCCGTTTTCCCTTTCAAAATTTATAAATTCCGTTTTGGGGGTTATTTTTTTGGGGGGGGAACCCCACCCCCCCGGGGGAGGGGGGGGCAAAAAAAACCCCGGTAAACCCCCCCGGGGTTACCCTTTTCCATTTTTGCTGGGGGGAAACGGGGGGGCCCGGGGGGTTTTTTTTAAAGGAAAGCCCCCGCCCGTCTGTTTTTCCCGCTCCCCCCCCGGGGGGGATCGAACCCGGGACTTCTGGGTTGAGCCAAAGGCTTTGCTAACCACTACACTCCCAAATTTCCCCCTTTGGTGGTGTGTGGTGTGTTTTTTTTGGTGTTTTGTGATGTGTGTGGTTTTTGGTTTTTTGGGGTGTTTTGTGGTGTATGTTTGTGTGGGGTTTTGTGTGTGTGAAAAAAAACTTTTATTTCCCCAAAACAAAATTTTGGGTTTGGGTTTTTGAGAATGGAAATTTTGTATATTTTGGGGGCCCATGAAATTTTAAAAAAAAAACCGGCCGGGAAAAGCTGGGGACGGGGGAAATTTTAAAAACTTTTGGAAATTTTATTTTTTTGGTTACGTTTTTAAAACCCATTTTCCTTGTGTTGTGTGTTGTGTGGTTGTGTGTTTTTGGGGTGTGTTTTGGGGGGTTTTTTGGGGTGTGTTTTGGGTTTGTGGTTTTGTGTGTTGGTTGTGTGTGTTTTGTGTTTTGGGGGGTGTGTGGGGTGGGGTGGGGTGTGGGGGTTTTGTTTTTTTAAAATTTAAAAAAAAGGGGGGATAAGTGGGGGGGGGAACGTTTTCCCCCCCCCCCCCTCTAAATACACGGGGAAAAACCGAAAGATGGGGGGACAAAAAAAATTAATTTTTCCCTTTTTCCCTTTCCCAAGCTAGTTTTTCTCTTTTCCTCTCTCTTTTCCCCTCTCTCTCTCTCCTCTCTCTCTCTTTTCTCTTTTTTCTTTTCTCTCTCTCTCCCCTCTCCTCTCTCCCCACTCGAAAACCCCCAAAAAAAAAACAAAATAAACCTATTTCGGGGGAAAACCAAAAAAAATACAAAAAAAAACATAAAAAGCAAGTACCCCAAAATTGGGACGGGAAGGGGGAAAGGGAAAAAGAGAGGGGGAAAAGAGAGGGAAGGGGGAAGGAGGGGGGGAGGGAGAGGAGAAGAAGGAGAGAAAAGGAGGAGAGAAAAAGGGGGAAAAGGGAGAGGGAGAGAGAGAGAGGAAGGAGGGGGGAAAAAAGAGAAAAGGAAATAAACCACAAAAAACCGGGGGGGAAACCAACTCCCTTTAAAAAAGAGGGAAAAAGAGGGAGGGGGAAGGAAAAAGAGGGGAGAGAGAGGGAGGGGGGGCGGAAAGGGGGGGGGAGAGGGGGGAGAGGGGAAAAGAAGGGGGGAGGGAGAGAGAGGGGGGGAAGAGGGGGAAAGGAGGAAGAGAGAGAAAAGAAAAGGAGAGGGGAAGAGGGAGGGGAGGGGGGGAAGAGAGGGGGAGGGGAGAAAAGGGGGGAAATTTTGTGATGGGGAAGGGGAGGAAAGGGGGGAAAAGGGAGAAAAAAGGGGAAAAAAATTTTTAAAAGGAGAAAAAAATTTTTAAGGGGGAATAAAAAGGGGGAAAAAAGAAAAAAAACGGGGAGAGAGGGGGGGGAAGGAAAAAAGAGGGGGAGGAGAGAGAGCGAGAGAGAGAAAAGAGAGGAGAAAGGAGAAAAGGAGAGGGGGGAGAAAAGAGAAAAAGGGGGAGGGGGGGGGAGGGGGGGAGAGGGGAGAGAGGGGGAGAGGAGGGGGAGGGGAGAGGGGGGAGGGGGGAGAGGGGAGAGAGTTTTTTTGGAAAGAGCCAAAAACCCTTTTAATCTTTCCCCACCTTTTTTTCCCTTTCCCTTTTCCCCTCTTTCCACCCCCCCACCCCCCCTCCCCCCCCCTTCCTCTCCCCTTTTCCAAACCCTTTTTCCCAAAAACCTGGACCTTTTCTCAAGGGGGGGGGGTTTTTTTACCCTTTTTTTAACCCTTTTCTTTTCCCCCTCCCCGGGCCTTTTCTTTTCCCTTTCCCTTTCCCCCTCCCCCCTCCTGTCCCCCCTTCCCTTTTCCTCTTTTTTACCTCCTCCCCCCCTTCCCCCCCCCCTTTCCTTTCCTCTCTCTTCTCTTCCCCGGGAAAGTAAAAAAAATTTTTGTTAAAAGGGGTCTTTGGGTTGGGTCTAATTTTTCCCTCCTTTTCCCTTTTCCTTTTCTTTCTTCTCTCTCCTTCTCTCTCCTCTCTCTTCTCTCTTTTCCCCTTCCTTCTTTTCTCTCGGGCCAAAATGTTTGGCTCCCTTTAAGGGTCCCCT